>OZ024821.1:111137676-111737676 GCA_964016985.1 Anodontia alba | reverse complement strand
GTCTATAAATATCAAGTAGAATACGTACTTTGAATGGTACATCACCTCTGAGTTCATTTGATGAAATTATTTATACGAATATTATGTTTCTATATGTATTTGTGACTGTTATACAAAATAAAATACGTTTAAAAATAAGTGCAGAAAATCAGAACATGTCGCAATTAAGACGCTCAGCCTTACCAAGGCGCCAAAGAAGGAGAGCTGAGGAACAAACGATGACAAAACAAACATCATGTGTCAAACCACAGACCCGCGAACAAAGAAGAACTGAAACTGAGGAACCGCCTTGGAACGCAGGCGCAGGCTTAAATCAGGTTTACTCGCGCGAAACCGTGTCCTTACGGTATTTCTGATACAGCTCCATATTACAAACACGTGTTCAGTCGGCAGAGGTGTCCTCATCATTGAAACATCAAAGTGAAGCAGAAACACAATATATGCCAAATATATTTGTAAACCACTAACAGGAGCAAGCTTGGTCGATTACAACCCTATGTCATAGGGAGTAATAAAGATCCATCACGAAAACACACATATATAATTTTGACCCTCTTAAACCCCACTTTTACAGAGTAAAACTGGGGTTTACAGGGGTAAACATTATTTTCTTATTTCTGCTCCAAAAACATAGATTGTTGGTACGTTTTAGAACCATTCGACGAGGCGGTTCTAACGCGAACCCACAGTCTATGTTTTTGAGCAGAAATATGAAAAATATCAGACTTTTTTATCTGAAAATTTTCAGTTTTTGGTGGTAAAATTTTCAGTATGTTACAATAGGCATGTTTTCGTAATGTCTGTTAAACCAGCCTTTTCTGACTGTCATACTAAAATCTCATTTAATTTGAAGATAGCATTTAAACGTAACGCGCATGACATATACAACAGAAAACAAGCATTTGCAATTTAAAAGAACCAACACAATTTCAAAAATTTCTCACAAACTGTTTGTTGTTTTAAAAAGTTATATTGTTTTAGACGTTTCACTCATAATGTTTTAAAAACACGTCATGGCATTTCCCGTCCTAAGACCAGACATTACGTAGGGATGCCATATTCCGCCATTCGGTACAAGTAAGAGCATTTTATTACTTGATACAAAGAAATTTCTACTTGCTGCAGGTCAGCTAATGCCGTGGCTTGTTGTCCGTCGTCCGTCCGTCCGTCGGCTGTGCATCGTTAACCTTTCACGTTTTTGACATCTCCTCCTGAACGGTAAGTCGAAATGAGGTGTAACTTAATGGGATGCATTGTGGCAAATTGGCGATTCAGAATGGCTAAAATCATTCCGTTCCGATATCCAAAATGGCCGCCATGGCAGCAATCTTGAAATTCTTCAAACGACATCTCACAAACCGTAAGTCCGATTGAGATGAAACTTGATAGGAGGCATCACAGTGACACAGAGATTCAGAATAGTTAAAACCGTTCCGTCCCAATATCAAAGATGGCCGCCACGATGCGACCATCTTGAAATTTTTCAAACGACGTCTCCTCCCGAACTGTTAGTCAGATTGAGCCAAAACTTAACGGGAAGCATCACAGTGTCATAAAGATTCAGACCTGCTAAAATCGTCCCGTTCCGATATCCAAGATGGTCGCCATCTTGAAATTCTTCAAATGGCATCTCCCAAACCGTAAGTCGGATTGAGCCAAAACTTGATGGGATGCATCACAGGACACAGCAATTCAGAATTGCTAAAATCATTCCGTTCTGATATCCAAGATGGCCGCCATTCTTCTAACGACATCTCCTCCAAACCCGTAAGTCCGATTGAGCCAAAACACGATCGGAGGCATCACAGTGACACAGAAATTCAGAATTGCAAGAACTGTTTCGTTCTGATATCCAAGATGGCCATGGCGGCCGTCTTGAAATTTTTCAAACAACATCTCATAAACCGTAAGTCGTATTGAGCTGAAACTTCATGGGAGGCATCACAGTGACACAGAAATTCAAAATTGCTAAAATCGTTTCGTTCCGATATACAAGCTGCCATGGCGGACATCTTGAAATTCTTCAGACGACATCTCCTCCAATACCGTAAGTTGGATGAGCCAAAACTTGATGGGAGGCAAAGATTCAGAATTTCGTTCCGTTACGATATCCGAGATGGCTGCCACGGTGGCCGTCTTGAAATTCTTCAAATGAAAACTCCTCCCAAACCGTAAAACGGACTGAGCCAAAACTTAAATGGTAGCATCACAGTGACATACTAAAATCGTTCCGTTCCGATTTCTAGGATGGCTGCCATGGCGGCCCTCTTGAAATTCTTCAAACGACATCTCCTCCCAAACCGTGTCGGATTGAGCCAAAACTTGATGTGAGACATCACAGTGACACAGAGATTCAGAATTGCTAGAATCAGTCCGTTCCGATAGCCAAGATAGCCGCCAAGTGGCGTGTTGAATTTCTTCAAATAACATCTCCGCCCAAACCATAAGTCAGATTGAGCCGAAACTTGATGGGAGGCATTGGAGCATTATAGAGATTCAGAATTGCTAAAATAGTTCCGTTCCGATATCCAAGATGGCAGCATTCTTCATACGACATCTTCCAAACCGTAGGTCCGATTGAGCCAAAACTTAATGGGAGGCATCCGAGTGACATAGAGATAGAGAATTGCTAAAATTGTTCTGTTCTAATGTCCAAGATGGCCTCCGTGGCAGCCATATTGGAATTCTTTAAACGACATCTCCTCCCAAACCGTGTTGGATTGAGCGGAAACTTGATGGGAAGCATTGGAGCGACATTGAGTCCTGGGCGGCCATCTTGAAAATCTTGAAACCACATCTGCTCCTGACCCATGTCAGATTGAGCCCAAACTTGGTGGGAGGCATTGGGGCCACATGGAGATTAAGAAATGCTAAAATCATGCCGCCATGTCAGCCATCTTAAAAAAATTCAAACAATATCTCCTCCTACCATCTTGAAAGTCTTCAATTGTTATCTGCTCCAAGTCGGATTGAGTGGAAACGGTGAAAGGCATTGGGGCATCATGGAGTTTTAGAATTGCTAAAATGGTTCCGTTCTGATATCGAAGATGGCCACCATGGCAGTCATCTTGAAAATCTTCAAATCACATCTGCTACCGAACAATAAAATAGAAGGAAAGGCAATTATCAGGAATCGATACAATTATCCCACACCTCCCATCAGAGACATCAAAGGGAAAGAAACATAAACACGAAATAACTAAACCCTAATGGAAACATCACTAGCAGAAAGCCAAACGGACAGTCACTTTCCCACAAAGTGGCCAAATGGCTATCGAAAAAAAAAATAAATGTAAGCGACACACACATTCAAAGATGAACTATAACAAAAATAAACCATGACAGAAAAACAGCCTTGGAACGGTCAGTGAAAAGTATTTCACTGAGGGGCTCAATTCGATTTTACGTGGCCACAATCCTCGCACTTATTTCAGCCGCGGTTTAGACACATATTTTGCTAAGTCCGCATAAAGGCTTCCTAACTGATAAGTGCTACTCCGAGAACACAAAAAATCAATAAATTACAGAGATGAAACAACGATGAGGACAGCACGAAACAACTGAAATGCTGGAGCAAAAGAAAATCAACAGTTAGACTCCGGTGGGCCCGACCAAAGATAAAGCATCAAGTACCAACCAACATTGCCCAAAATTAATTTTCAAGTAAGCCTTTACGCTGAAACCATCATAGAATCTGAGGCCTAACCCGCCGGCGTGCAATTAAAGAGGGAAGCAAAGTTATTAACCGTGATTGGGTTAACAACAATGCATGCAGTCTGTCGTATAACATTTATGTTGTAACCAATCTTTTTATATCGAAGAATGATTGTACGAAATTGGGTACTGAAGTCATTGCAAGCATATATTTGTCTGAATTTATACACTAAGTCACCATAAAATTCGGGTTCCGATAGGCCTTGTTGCAGGAAAAAGTTTAGTCCAACATTGAATTTTGAAACTAAATCTGAATGACGTCTATAAAACTTAGAAAAGGCTTACCTTACTTTATGATACCGATAGCCCTGATTAGCAGTTAGCAATTTATTACAAGTGTTGAAGTCAGTTACATGACTACACACTCTGGCAAATCGAATTTATTGTGAAATATAAACACCGTAGGATGCCGCATGAGGAACATCACCGTCCAAGAAAGGAATATTTACAATCGCGTTTGTCATAAATTTTGCAGGAAACAAACCCTTCTACAATAGACAAATGTTAACACCAAAACGCGGCTTTGGTATCAGAAGAATTAGCTTTAATTATCAGAAGTTCTGGGGGTTAAATTTGACTGATTAAACCATCGAAGTAGGTATTGTCAATAGTCAATAAATCATCCAAATATCTTGAAGTCGAGCTAAAAGCTTCAATGATTTCGGATTAGTTTTCAACGGGAAGGGACATCATGAAGTCTCTTTCATAACAAAACAAGAACAAATCAGCCACAGGTAGTGCGCAATTCGTACCCTTCGGTGACCCACAACTTGTCTAAATAACTTAGTACCAAATCTTATATGAATATTGTCAAATAGAAAGGTGAGAGCTTCACACACTTTCTGACATGTCCATAATGTGTAATTTTAATGCACGGTAGACATGAAAAAAGCATTTCTTACATTACATGCAAGGTTGATGGAATCTTCTCCATGAAATGTCTATACAGTTAAATCATTTAGTTTTTCTTTTATAAGATTATGAGGGAGTGTAGTGTAAAGCGTGGAGAAATCATAAGTAGACAGACTAAAAGCACGAAATTATCTGGATTTCAATCGGCATACCGATGTGCACCGTTATTTGCTGACTTGTTTTTATATTTAGCTCACCTGAGCTCTGCTCAGGATGAGCTATTGTGATCACTTTTCGTCCGTCGTCCGTCCGTCCGTCCGTCCGTCCGTGCGTCCGTCCGTCCGTGCGTCCGTCCGTTAACATTTTCAAACGACTTCTCCTCTGAAACCGCTAAGCCAATTTTGCTCAAATTTCATATGGAGCCTCCTTAGGGTGGGGGAACGAAAAATTGCTAAAATGGTCGCGGTCCGTTGACCAAGATGGCCGCCACGCCCATATATGGTAAAAACCTTTAAAAATCTTCTTCTCCAGAACCGAGAATGCCTTGGGGCTGAACTTTTGCAGGAATCATCGGGGACGGGAGGTCTACCAAAATTGCTAAAAGAATTGTCGTACGTTGACGTTTGACCTTTTTACGGCAAGGTCAAGTTTGCTTCCCTATGCATTTGTATGGGAAAAACCTTTAAAAATCTTCTTCTCCAAAACCGAGCATGCCTTATGGCTGAATCTTTGCATATATCGTTGGGAACAGGAGAGCTACCAAAATTGCTAAAAAATAAGGGTCGTACATTGACATTTGGCCTTTTTACGTTAAGGTCAATTTTGCTTCCTTATGCATTTGTATGGGAAAAATGACCAGAATTTCAAACAACTTCTCCTCTGGAGCCTCTGGGCCAATTTTGCTTAAATTTCATATGGAGCCTCCTTAGGGTGGGGGAACAAAAAATTGCTAAAATGGTCACGGTCCGTTGACCAAGATGGCCGCCACGCCCATATATGGTAAAAACCTTTAAAAATCTTCTCCTTCAGAACCGAGAATGCCTTTGGGCTGAACCTTGGCAGGAATCATCGAGGACGAGAGGTCTACCAACATTGCTAAAAGAATTGTCGTACGTTGACGTTTGACTTTTTTACGGCAAGGTCAAGTTTGCTTCCCTATGCATTTGTATGGGAAAAACCTTTAAAAATCTTCTTCTCCAAAACCGAGCATGCCTTATGGCTGAATCTTTGCATATATCTTCGGGAACAAGAGGGCTACTAAAATTGCTAAAATAATGGTCGTACATTGACATTTGACCTTTTTACGTTAAGGTCAATTTTGCTTCCTTATGCATTTGTATGGGAAAAATGTTCAGAATTTCAAACAACTTCTTCTCTGGAGCCTCTGGGCCAATTTTGCTCAAATTTCATATGGAGCCTCCTTAGGTAGGGGGAACAAAAGATTGCTAAAATGGTCACGGTTCATTGACCAAGATGGGCGCCATGCCCATATATGGTAAAAACCTTTATAAATCTTCTTCTCTAGAACAGAGGATGCTTTGGGGCTGAATATTTGCATAAATCATCGGGGACAGGAGGTCTACCAAAGTTGCTAAAATAATGGTCATACATTGACATTTGACCTTTTTACGGCAAGGTCAAGTTGCTTCCTTATGCATTTGCATGGAAAAAAACATTTAAAAATCTTATTTTCCAAAACCGAGGATGGCTTGTGGCTGAATCTTTGCATATATCATCTGGAACGAGCTGTCTACCAAAGTTGCTAAAATAATTGTCATACATTGACATTTAACCTTTTTACGGCGAGGTCAAGTTTGCTTCTGTATGCATTTGTATGGGCGCCATACATTTGTATGGAAAAAATGTTGCTAATTTGAAATGGCTTTTCCTCTGAAGCCTCCGGGCCAGTGTTGCTCAAATTTCATGCGGAGCCTCCGTGGGCAGGAGAATGAAAGATTGCTAAAATGCGTATGGTCCATTGATCAAAATGGCTGCCATGCCAATATATGGTAAAAACCTTTAAAAATCTTCTTCTCCATAACCAAATAAGCCCTGGGTCCTAATCTTTGCACAAATTATAGGGGACAGGAGATCTACCAAAATTGCTCAAATGATGGTTTATGTTGACATTTGACCTTTTCACCTCCAAGGTCAAATTTGCTTCCCTATTTGTGTGGGCCATATACATTTATATTGAAAGTATCGAAGTGACTTGTAGATCAACAGTAGTTAAAATTGTTCTGATTGGAAATCTAAGATGGCCATCATCTGGTTTATATTTATAATATGTCCCTGCCACTGTGCTGTTTACATGTATAAAATCACGATTCTTCAGAAACCACTTAGCCAATTTCCACCAAATTTCACATTGATCCTTCTGTTGAAATGTGATTGATAGTTTATTCATGATCATGCTCCATTGACTGTCAGGCCCATATATTCTTCTTCAAAACTAAGAACTGCTCAAATGATGATATTTTCATTAGTTGCGATGATAGGATTGGATAAATGTTGCATAACATCTGCATGTCTGCAGTGGCTATGTCACTCAGGTGAGCGAATCGTGGCCCGTGGGCCTCTTGTCGTTTGAGGCGGAGTTTGTACAAAGTCTCCTCCAAGCAGGCAAGAAACACCTCGCACAACAATTCAGTTTTACCTACAGATATACGAGCGTATAGATGATGTATTGTCTCTGAAAAACACAAAATTTGCAGAGTATTTAGAATTCATCTATCCACGTGAACTTGAAATAAAGGAAACAACGGAGACTGCAGCCTCCTCCTCATACTTGGATTGTTATCTCTACTCTGTTGACAATGGAAAGCTGACTATTAGATTTTACGACAAACGGGATGACTTCAATTTTCCCATTGTTAACTTTCCATTCCTTAGCAGTAATATCCCTTCTGCACCAGCATACGGCGTTTACGTTTCACAGTTAATCCGTTATGCCAGAACCTGTTCAAATTATCAGGACTTCATGGAGCGTGGGAAAGTGCTCACTACAAAGTTGTTGAGCCAAGGGTATCAAAAAACCAAACCGGTAGCAACACTTAAGAAGTTCTATGGGATACATCATGATCTGGTCAATCCCTACAATGTGGCAGTTTCAAGAATTGTTTCTGATGTTTTACCAGTGACGCGCCATAAGTGGACTTCCCAAATCCCGGACATACGCTTCTACGATATTTTCTTCGTTCAGGCATATGGGCATGGTGGGCGAAGCTTGCTTACCAAGTAATGCTTACTATCCGCGGACGCCTGATTACACCCTTTATTCTGGGGTCCATGTCTGTTGGTCTGAACTTTCTGATTCGTTATTCGTTTATGGATTTATGACATTACGAAAACACGCCTATTCAAATATATAGAAAATTTCACCTCCATAAACGGAAAATTTTCAGATAAAGAAGTCAGATATTTTTCATATTTCTGCTCAAAAAAAATTATTGTGGGTACTCGTTAGAACCGCCTCGCCAAGGCGGTTCTAACGAGTACCCACAATCTGTTTTTAGCTGGCGAGGCGGTTCTAACGAGTACCCACAATATATGGTTTTTAGCAAAAATAAGAAAAATAAGGTATACGCCTGTAAACCCCAGTTTTACTATATAAAAGTGGGGTTTAAGGGGATAGAAATTATATAGGTATATTTTCGTGATGGTTTAGATTACGACTTAGATACCATGACCGCAACTACTTTATTTAAAACCTCATTTGAATTTTTTATAGACCAAAACAGATTTCTCCCTGATCTTTCGAAAACTTTGTCACAGTATTTAATTACATGTTTTTTGATGATTGAGCTTAAACATGATGGGAGGCATTAGGGTTTATGGAAAGTCAGAATTGCTAAAGTCCATCTGTTCTAATGTCCAAAATGGCCGCCATCGTGAAATTCTTCAAACCACATTTCCTCTCAAACAGTAAGTCAAGTTGAGGCAAAACTTGATGGGAGGCATGGGAGTTGCATGGAGATTCAGAATTGCTGCATCGTTCAGTTCCAATATGCAAGATGGCGGCCATGGTGGCAATCTTGAAACTCTTCAGATTCTGAACTGCTAAAGGCAATCTTATCTGATAGCCAAGATGGCCACCATGGCACAATGTAACATATGATGATCAGCCTAATCCAGGTGAGCTATCTCTGGCCCACTTGGGCCTCAAGTATTAAAATATATATTTGTTCTTTTCTTAACTAGTTTGTAAACATTTATTTTCATAAATTAATACGAAACTAGTAGCGAACTTTGCATCTAGTGTCATTTATTGACTTTTATTATTTTCATCTGTATACATCTTACTTATAACATTCACTGCTTCATACACTTGCATCATATCTGCCTTTAGTCTCTCATATTCAAACGCAATTACTCCTGTCTTTTTTATCTGTCGCCTTATGATGCGTGTTTCATTCATCACGAAAACACGCCTATATAATTTTGATCCCCTTAAACCCCACTTTTATATAGTAAAACTTGGGTTTACAGGGGTATACATTAATTTTCTTATTTTGTTTAAAACAAACATAGATTGTGGTACTCGTTAGAACCGCCTCGCCGATGCGGTTCCAGAACAGCCTCGCCAAGACGGTTCTAACGGGTACCCACAGTCTATGTCTTGGAAAGACATATAAAAACTATCAACATTTTTTATCTGAAAATTTTCCTTTTCCGGTTGTAAACTTTTCAATATATTTGAATAGGCATGCTTTTCGTAATGGTTCGAAATGACACAGAAACCAGTCTTCTAATGGAATTCACTTTCTGACATATTTACCTACAGCGTTACAAACAACCTAAGTCGCTGGCCTATTGGAATTGTACTGATCGTTAACCCTTAAAGCGCCAAACAAAATTTGTAGCGGACGACATTCTCTTTTATTTATTTTCATAGAAAATAAGTTTTGAAATTTCATGTGAATCATTTGCTTATTCTTAATTGACTTTTCTTGTGGAATAATAACCTACATTGTCTGTAATGACACAGCTAGACAGTTTGTTCAATTATTGCTAGACCGAAATTACAGCACCGGAAACTCAGCTGCTGAGCATTAAAACATACATAGACATCTAGATGATTGTTTCCTCTCAAAGGAAGTGCTCACTTAGCAACAATGCTGTATCTTTGTTGAGATATACTAGCAGACCTAACGTCTGTTTACTGCGTTTAATCCACATTTTCAGACAACCAAAGCAGACCGGATATACATGAACCTAGTAGATTTTTGCCAGTTTGTACAAGTAAGAGCACATTTTGTTACTTTTTGTATTTGTATTCTTACACATCGAGCCCCTCCCCCTCCCATCTGAGAAAAAAGCTTATCCTAAAAGAAAACAATTTGCCCCCACACATAGGGAACAAATTCGTTCCTTTTTTTGAAAGGAGCAAAGAAAACAAAAGGGTGAAAATCCGTCTTTTATTGTTGTAAACTTTTCAATATATTTGAATAATCGTGTTTTTGCAATGGTTTGAAATGACACAGAATGCAGTCTTCTAATGAAACTCACTTTCTGACATATTTATCTATAGCGCTACAAGAGAAACTAAGTCGTTGGCTGATTAGACTTGTACTTCTCGTTAACCTTTAAAGCGCCAAGTACAATTTGTGGCAGAAGATATTCTGTTCTTATTTATTTTCATACAAAACGTCTTGATATTTCATGTGATACATTGTAGGGAATGACACGTTGTTTATGATGCCTCCCATATAGCTTCTTAGGTGCTAGCACCAGTTTAGTTCTACGATGGTCGTGCAAAAAGTTCTGTCACTAAAAGGCTTCCTAAGTTTTATCCCAGGTATATTTTAAAATGCTACACTGCACTTGAATGGTGTGTTGAATAGCTAACAATACCCGTTTATTTGGTTCAAATTGCTTTCCAACTGACCGAGTTATTTCAAATTGAAATAGATGCAGTCATATACACTGACCAATTTACTTGTTACATCAGAACATGGACCAGAAGACTGAAATTTGTAGCTATATTAAATGCCGCATTAGGCTTTATATAAATTCAAAGCAGAAATTAATGAAATGTGTTGTGTATATGGACCTCAGACAATTTCAATGCGCACAGTGTTTAGGTGGGTTAAAGATTTTAAAGCTGGGAAATTTTCTGTTGAAGATGATACCCGTCCTGGAAGGCCTAAAACCTCTGTTACCAAGGCTAACATCGCTGCTGTAAAGATTGTGGTCGAACAGGATGCGCGATTGTCTGACAAAGATATAGCTAGTTGTACTGGCATATCAGAAGGCAGTGTGCAAACAATTTTGAAAAAGAGTTTGGACCTGAGAAAGGTTTGCGCTAGGTGGGTACCTCATTTGCTCACTGAGGAGCAATAGACACAACGCCTTAAATGTGCCCTGAAACTTTTGAAAACATTCAAAGACTGTATTAGTCGGATTATTTCTAACTTGCTAACAGGTGATGAAAGCCGGGTGCACATGTTTGAGCCACGAAGAAGGACTGATAATAAGCAATGGAAGCGAAAAGATAAAAAAAAGTTCAAAAAAGATGTTGTACGCAATTTTCTTTAATTCAAGTGGGCCAGTCGTTTAAGTGCCTTGTCCATCTGGTCATACAGTAACTGGCCGATTCTTCATGAATTCTGTACTGAAGAAAGTGAAAGTTTTACAATAAAAAACGACCAAGCAAAGGATGGTCCGGAATCCACCTTTTACATGACAACGCCTTCTCTCATAAATGTGAGGTTGTAAAGTCTTTTTTGGCTTCTGAAAAGGTGAAAGTTTTTAACCATCCACCTATTTCTCCTGACCTGAGTCCTTGTGACTTCTTTTTATTTCCAAGGCTTAAGAAAAAATCTTTTCTGGAAGTAAGTATACGTCTTGTTCTCTTGGCAGCGCTATTTATCAGTGTCTCCAACAGATACCAAAAGAAGACTATTTATCTGCTTTTCGCGACTGGGTAAAAAGGTTACAAAAATGTATTTCAGTATAGGGGGAATACTTTGAAGGTTTGTAATAAAAATATGTTTGATAAAGCGTAGCACTGAAGTAATCCGAACCCAGTTACAAAACATTTTGCAGGACCCTCGTATATCCCTGAATCAAGAGTCTTGTCTGAGCAGTCTTCCTCGTTCGATATGTCCTGATACTAAAACCAGGAACTAGCATAACGGATTAATTGTGACACGTCAGAAGGAATATTGCTGCTCAGAAACGGAAAAGTAACCGAGAAAGTTAGTCATCCCGTTTGTTGTTAAGTCCAGTAGTGGGCTTTCCATTGTCGAGGTACAGGAAGAGACTATCGCCTCAGATGTTTTTCAAACTTTAAGTTTACATGGGTAGATGCATTCGAGTTACTCTGAAAACTTTGGATTATTCAGAGAATACGGCATTTAAGTATGTATAGGTGAAAATGAATTATTGGGCGCATTGGTTTCCGTGTTTTGTATGCTTTCATGAGAAGCACAATAATTTCCCAAAGGAAGGCCGATTATTTGTTGAAATATCCGTCCACCCCCCCCCCCCGCCCCCCCCCCCCCCCCCAAAAAAAAAAAAAAAGTCCAGGGAGTGCCAGTCCCAAACCGCATCCCTTTCCAGACACCAAGAGGAAGAGAAAAACGATAAAAGCAAACAATCACAAATCGAACAAACGCACGAAAAGCACTAGGATTAGCTCTCTCTTCCTCCAAACTCCAAACAGATGTCGAAATACAGAAAGCGGTGAACTAGAAATACTTTCATCTTAAAGAGCATAACTTGCAAAAAAAGTAAGAGAAAAGTCCAGGGAGTGCCACGATCACAAACCGTAGCCCTTCCCAGACCCCAGGAGGAAGAGGAAACCGACAAATCCAAACACGCACAAATCGAACAAACGTACAAAAAGCACTAAGATTAGCTTTCTCTTCCCCAAGCGAGGTAATCGCAATACTAAAAGGACTGAAAAACACAAGAACCAAATGACACACGGAAAGACATACAACAAATCGCCTCGTAGAATAAACCACAAAGCAACAAAGAGTATGACTAACACCGGGACCACCGCATTAGAACGGTCAGTAGAGCAAACCACCGGGGGTTTAAAGCACTTTTACAGATAGCTAACTTCAGCCTGGTTCCCGATGCTACTCTTAATACAGAAACACATAAAAATTCGGTTCGCATAAAGGCTCCCAACTCAGTCAATGCATCAAAGCGAAAACATAAAAATCAAATTAATCACTATAATAAACAAAGACGAGTACTCATGGCTAATTCTACTGTATGCCAGAGTAAATTAGAACCAATAGCTGAACCACGGCGGGTCAAGCCAAAGACATACCCTCAAGCCCCAATCCACTGGTTAAAGTTTTACGAAGAGACCGTCATTGAGTCAGAGGCCCGAACGGCCGTCGTGCAATTAAAGAGTGAAGCATAGCTATCAACAATGATTGGGTTGACAACAGGCATGCAGTCTGCCGCGAGCTGGGGGCATTTTTGGATAAGTTGGCGGAGATTACCACTAGTGCTTTGTCGTTAAACATATTTCGTTAAGTTAAAAAAAGGAAAAAAAAAAACAAAAAACAAAAAAAATCAAATATAAAGATCTACTTCTCGAAACGTCCGCTGCAAATTAATTCTTGGAAAAGCATTGCAATAATGTCGATTTTCTTTCTATATCATAATAGAATAGAAATAATTGTATACCCCGCGACAATATAGTTGTGGGGTAATATGGTTAACGTTGGTTGTCCGTGTGTCCGTCTGTCCGTATGTCTGACGCCCGCCGTAGTTTCGTTTTCGGACGATAACTTGAGTGAACAGCAATGGATTTTCACCAAACTTTGTATGTGCATTGATATTGTGGAGATCTCATTTGGGATTGCTAACAGGCATATTTCATCTAATTTTGACAGTTATCTGCCCACGACACGATAAGTCCATAATATCGTTTTGGAAAACAACTTGAGTAAATATCAATAGATTTTCAACAAACTTGGTATGCGCATTGGTATTGTGGAGATGTGGTTTGGGATTGCTTATGCGCATCTGCCCATGACACATCCATTTTTTCGTTACAGGACAATAACTTGGGTAAATATCAACGGATTTTCAACAATCTTGATATCTGCATTAACATTGTGGAGATCTGGATTGGAATTGCTATTGGTTACATTTCGTCAATTTTGACAGATTTTTCTTCTCATGACACGATGGCGGGATATTATCGTTTCACGTTTTTATTCCCTACTGTGAATAATTGCATGATATTGTCGGGGTAAATGCGAATATTTATTCACTCCGGCTTCGCCGTCGTGAATTTATACAGCAATTTCGCAATCTTCTCTTCAACACCATGTGTTATTCGCGATAACTTACATTTGAGAAAATTATTTCTTAATATAACGTACAACACGAAAGTAAATCTCACACACGTGGTATGGGAAAACGAAAATGGTGTTCTTCACGACAGTTTGGCAAGCTTTACAGTTTATATAGGTCTGGTTTCATTATTTACTGCGTTAATACAGTGTTAGTTGTACTGTCCTTGGAGGATAAGTTGACAGTGACGTCACTGATTGTTTATATTGTTAGACCAAGTCCATTTTCATGCATAGGTTAACGCCACCCGAATAGCTACCTTCAATAAATATTATAAGAAGCGATAACCGTTAATCCGCAGTAGCTCAGTGGTAGTGTTCCTAGAGTACAAATCTAGACGTTGTGGGTTCGAATCTTACTGTTTTCATTATCCGTTTTTTACTTTATACTTTTTAAGAATAAATATATAAAGAAACAAATGTTAAGAAAGAAAATGTATTTTGCAATCAGTTATGAAGCAAATTTTCAGTGTAGCGACATTTGAATTTCCTATTTTGCATATCTTTTTAAAGTTAAATAAAGACAACAAGAAAACAGGTAAGTCTAGTTAAACTTTTAGTTTGAATGATTACCACGTGATGACAATCCGTGCAAATGCATATGGAGACAAGAACGCTGGAAGCATGTCATTTGTGTAAAATATCAACAACTCCATAATAATGTCTAATAAGATTTAATTGAATATGTAACATACAAAGATCAAAAATGAAGTAAAAGTAGTTACAAAAAATGCACCATACAAACAAAATTGACACTTATAGCTATACATTTGTGTATACATAAAATTATTGGTAACGTTTCCCAGAAAATCCATGCAAAAAAAGGGTAGGAGAGTGTCCAGGGAGTGCCACAATCACAAACCACAGCCCTTCCCAGACACCAAAAGGAAGAGGAAACAGACAAAACCAAACATGCGCAAATCGAACAAACTTTAGAAAAGAACTAAGGTTACCTCTCTTCCCCAAGCGAGTTAATCGCAATGCTAAGAGGACTGAAAAACACAAGAACAAAATGACACAAGATAAGACAAAACAAATCGCCACGAAGAATAAACCACAAATACTTACACCGGGACCACCGCCTTAAAGCATTTTTACAGCTAGCCAGCTTCACCGTGGGTCCCGATGCTACTCTTAATAAGAAATACATAAAAATTCCGTTCGCATAAAGGCTCCCAACTCAGTCAATGCATCATAGCAAAAACATAAAAATCAAATTAATCACAATTATAAACAAAGACGAGTACTTATGGCTAAGTCTACTGTATGCCAGTGTAAACCTGCTTTACCCAGGTAGAGTGGTAGCTGCCTTGACGTCACTGTCAATTATCCTCCGAGCACTATACTATCCTCGGAGGATAAGTTGACAGTGACGTCACTGATTGTTTATAGTGGTAGACCACGCTACTCAGCTAGCTAGCTTCAATAAAAATTGTAAGCAGCGGTAACCTTAAATCCGTGATAGTCCAGTGGCAGCTTTCCTAGACTATATATCTGGATATTACGGAATCCAAGTGTTTATTTTTTTATTTCGTAATTTTTAGCATTTAATATAAAAGAAAAATATGCAAAGAAAGAAAATGTATTCTGCAATTATAGATTATAGAACAGGCTTAAAATATATAAACAATGAAGACAAGACGTAAATCGGTAAGTCTAGTTAAACTAGTCTTTTAGTTTGATGATTTCCATTTGCTGACAATCTATCCTCATATATATGGAGAAAAGAACGCTTGAAGCATGTCCTTTGTGTAAAATGTCAATAATGCTATAATATCCAATAATGCAAGTCTAAAATAATGTATGTAACGTACAAGGATCATAAGCGAAGTAAAAGTAACTAACAAAAAGCTCAGGTACTGCTAGGACTTGAACACTAAACAATCATCTAACCGTTCGTCCAGAACGTTCCGTTCTACAAACTGCTCCATTGCAATAGACTTAACTAAAACACATTTTTAGCAATAATATTGTATACTACATATAATTATTTGTAACGTTTCCTGCGAAACCTGCTTCAACCAAGTAAAGTGGTAGTTGCCGTGACGTCACTGTCAAATTATCGTCCGAGCACACAGCTTACTGATGTAAAAGTGTTTAATGTCGAACAAATAAAGTCATCATTTCTTGTTACTTTTACGTGTTTTTTTTACATGATTTATCTTAGGCAAATACTTTAGAACTAATTTGACTTTTTGTGGTTTTTCAACATTCGTCGCATCAAAGCAAGCACTTTTTTTTACACAGAAACTATTTTAACTATAGACATCACTACATCAATAATTAATGAATTTGAAAAGACAATGACCTTTGATGATAATGAACACACTCATTCAACAGGAAGAAAAACACCTGAGGTGTCAAGTTTTATGCGCCATACTATCTAGTTTGGGCCAATTAGGAATCATCGGCGAGACTTAATAAGAAGTAGAGATGAGGAGCAAGCAATGACAAAACAAAGCCACAAGAAAACTACCAAAGCACTCTTTAAGAGCTACAATGATTACAATGATTCCAAAGGACCAGCAGATATAGCATACACTATTGTGAAGTACGGAGAACGTCAACGGCCGCAACGCGACACTAATATTAGACGTATTGAAGATAAATAGACAAGAACCTGTGGTTATAGATGTGTTTGAACGGAGTTCATAAAGTACGACTTATGCAACCTGTACATCGTAATTATGTGATCAAAAAATACGTAGAACACAGCTGACCCAGTTTTTATGAAAACTTGCCAATTTGTAGACGTATTAACCTTCAAATTTGTATACTGAGAAGTTAAAATAATATCAAGCATTTCAATTTCTGTGGTAAAATGGAGAATTGTATTTCCTCTTTAAATCAATACAAACTATGCGATGGTATATATAATGTGATACTTCGATATGTAAACACTTACAGTCCGGCATACCAGAGAAAAGATTCTAAAACCAAGTTGAGATTTTACGGCCCAGTCAACCCATTAGGGTCATGTCAAGCGCGGTCAGTTTACCTAACCGCACTTTCCCTGTACAGGAAGAGCAATGAACACACGCACAAAACTAACTAAGCTCAAGTGTCAATTTTTCTAGAGCATACAAGCTCATCTCGGTCAGTTTACCTCATCAGTGACCCCTATAAGTAAAAAAAACTGGAATGGAATCGACGATCACATAGACAAGAAAATGTAAATTACACAATACTGAAGTTCGAAGGCGGTTTACCGCCGCTACACGGCATCAAAACCAGGTGTAGTGGAGATGAAGGAATTAGCCTTATGAGCAATGAACATGCAGAACTTTAAACGAGTGAAGTGTCAAGTAATCTGGGCCAGACTATCTCATATCAGCCAATAAGGCCTTATCGGAATGCGTTTAATACTTCCCGTGATAGAATATGAAAGTAACAAAATATGCTTTTACCCATGTTATTATTTTAAAAATTACATAATTTATGTTATAAAAAGACCTGTCGCCAGACAGGATGCTCGCCTGAACTCGCGCTTGTCAATCAAACAAAAAAGTAAGAATGTGACCTTTAAATCCAGATCATAGTGTGTTTGGGGAGTGGGGGGGGGGGGTGGTACGATGGAGGGGTGAGGGAGGATGGAGGGAGAAAGACATGGTACTGGAAATAATTTTGGATAAAGAACATCTTCCATAGCTGCTATCTGTAAACCAAATATAAATAGTATGATTGAAAAGTAGTTGAGTGAATACAAGGTCTTAAGAAAATTTCAAAGTCCATGACCTTGCTACCTAAGTTATAGGACGGCGATAGTTCTGAATAAAATTTTGGACAAATCTCTATAAACATTCCAAATATAAAATAAAATCCATGCAAGGCTTTAGAAATTAAGAGCTGTTAAAAACTTTGACGCAAAACTTTAACATAAAATTTCTAATTCCGTGACCTTGACGGCCATCAGCATGAGTGTGGATAGGGCTCAATAAAATCTTGGACCAACATCAATAATTATACGGAATATAAACTAAATAAAAAAAAAATAAATAAAAAAAAAAATAAAATAAAACTTAAACACTTATACGCAAACTTTAACATAAAATTTGTAAGTCCCTGACCTTGACCTATATGTCATAAGCACAGATGGGGATAGTGCCGAATAAAATTTTGGCCAATATCTATGCCAAGTATAAAGTAAACCCATAGAAGGATTTGGAAATTAAGAGATGTTAAAAACTTTAACGCAAAACTTTAACATAAATTTCTAAGTCCGTGACCTTGACCTCTAGGTCAAAAGCAGGAATGGGGGTAGTGCCAAATAAAATTTTTGACTTATATCTATTATCGTACTAAATATAAAGTAAATCCATGCAAGGACTTAAAAATTAAGAGATCTTAAAAACTTTGACGCAAAACTTTAACATAAAATTTCTAAGTCCGTGACCTTGACGTATAGGTCATGAATAGGGTTGTGGATAGGTTAAATAAAATTTTAGATCAACATCTGTAACTATACCAAATATAAACTAAATCCATCTGAAGATTTAGAAAATATAAGGTCGTAAAAACTTTGACGTAAAACTTAAACATTTTTAACGCCGACCCCGCCGCGGACGCCAACGCAGACGTGGGGGGTAGTGCAGTAGCTCTTCCTGTCCTTTCGTACAGGCGAGCTAAACATTGGCGTCAATGGACTGATTATCTGTCTCGTCATGCGGATACATTGCCGTCTTTCACTTTATAATTCATAGCATTTGAGATCTGTACTTCAGCACTGCTAGGGCCACAAAATACATACCACTGTCTGCACGTTGGGTAAAAGCTGTTACCAACGGATTATTTGTCATTTCAGTCTTAGGTAAAAACGACCAACGTCGGATTGCCCCGGTTTGTTTGGCGGATGTTTTAGTGGATCGTTTCGGCCAAATATAATTAACAACCGACCGGAATAGCATAGGGATTCATAGAACGGGGCCTTATTTAGTTAAACTGCCGATAGGAATCTTTTATGGCTGCATAGGACGAGATGGTAAGGTGTATGAGGTGGCGAATGTTTTTGGCTTAGTCTTACTCTTTGTTGCTTTGTGGTTTATTCTGTGAGGCGATTTGTTTTATGTCTGAAGTTGTGTCGTTTTGTTCTTGTTCAGTCCTTTTAGCATTGCTATTACCTCGCTTGGGGAAGAGAGAGCTAACCTTAGTTCTTTTCGTACGTTTGTTCGATTTACACTTGTTTGGTTTTGTCTGTTTCCTCTTCCTTTTGGTGTCTAGGAAAGGCTGCGGTTTGTGATTGTGGCACTCCTTGGACTTTTTTTTACCTTTTTTTGCATGGATTTTCTGGGAAACGTCACCTATAATTTTATGTATACACAAATTTATAATTCATTTTCTTTCTTAACACTTTTTTCTGTATATATTTATTCTTAAAGGGTATAAAGTAAAAAAACGATAATGAAAACACTAAGATTCGAACCCACAATGTCTAGATTTGTACTCTAGGAAAACTACCACTGAGCTACTGCTGTTTAGCGGTTACCGCTTCTTATAATATTTTTTGAAGGAAGCTATTCGGGTGGCGTTTACCTATTCATGAAAATGGACTTGGTCTAACAGTATAAACAATCAGTGAAGTCACTGTCAACTTATCCTCCAAGGATAGTACAACTAACACTGTATTACCGCAACAGATAATGGAACTGGACCTATATAAACTGTAATGCTTGCCAAACTGTCAACAAGAACAGAAGTTTCGTTTTCTCATACCACGTGTGTGAGTTTTATTTTCATTTTGCACGTTATATTAAGAAATAATTTTCTCAAATGTAAGTTATCGCGAATAACACATGGTGTTGAAGAGAAGATTACGAAGTTCCTGTATTAATTCACGACGGCGAAGCCGGAGTAAATTATTATTCGCATTTACCCCGACAACATCATGCAATTATTCACAGTAGAGAATAAAACGTGAAACGATAATATCCCACCATCGTGTCATGAGGAGAAAATTCTGTCGAAATTGACGAAATGTACCCAATAGCAATTCCAATCCAGATCTCCACAATGTTAATGGAGATATCAAGATTGTTGAAAATCCGTTGATATTTATGCAAGTTATTGTCCTGAAACGAAAATATGGATGTGTCATGGGCAGATAACTCTGACAAAAATTGATAACACCTGCGCATAAGCAATCTCAAACCAGATCTCCACAATACCAATGCACATACCATGTTTGGTGAAAATCCATTGATATATTTCAAGTTGTTTTCCAAAATGAAAATATGGACGTATCGTGATTGTTTTGCAGCACGATAGAATATAAACTTCCTGCACTTTACGATAGGCACTCAGCTTCGTATGGTTTGCAGACGGGAAGTACTAGCACACGGTAAACTGTTACCTACCTGCAGTTTATGATTAGTACACAACAACGTATTCCTTGCAGCAGGGAAATATAAGCACATGATAAAGGATAAATGCTACAGTACATGAACCATTCAACAACGTATGGCTATCAGCAGAGAAATTAGCACACGTTGAAAGATTACCTTGCTGCAATATATGATTAGTATACAACAACGTATGGCTTGCGATAAGGAATATTAGCACACGATAGAATATTACCATGCTGCAGTACATGTCTAGCATACAACTACGTATGACTTGCAGCAAGAAGATATTAGCACATGACAAAATATTACTTTTGTTGCATATTAGCATACAACAGTCATTGTATGGCTATCAACAGGGAAGTTTTAGCACACGATTACAGATTACCTTTTCTGCAGTATATAATAGGCGTACAACAACGTATGACGCGGTAGGAAAATATTAAAAAGGTAAGAGAAAAGTCAAGGGAGTGCCACAATCACAAACCGCAGCCCTTCCCAGACCCCAAAAGGAAGAGGAAACCGACAAGCACAAACCGAGCAAACGTACAAAAAAGCACTAAGATTAGCTCTCTCTTCTCCAAGCGGGGAAATCGCAATACTAAAAGGACTGAAAAACCCAAGAACAAAATGACACACGGAAAGACATACAACAAATCGCCTCGTAGAATAATAAACCACAAAGCAACAAAGAGTAAGAAAAACACAGGGACAACCGCCTTAGAACGGTCGGTATTAGCACACGATAAAAAAGATTATCTCGCCGCAGTGCTTGATTATAGGGAACAAACATGTTTTTTTTTTCATGCAATAACATTCGTCAGGTCCCGTGGGAGGTGTTGAAAACCGAGGCCAGAGGCCGCGGTTTTCAACACCTCCCAAGGGACCTGGCGAATGTTAATGCATTGAAAAACCAAGTTCGCTCGGTATTATTGCATAAAAACCGAAAACATTTGCTACATTTCGCGTTATTTCTTGCACTAGTTTATTTCGGTTTTTCACCGATGTCTCGCGAACGCAATTTTCACGGACTATGCTCGTTCTTGGGCCGGTCAGTACACATCTCGTAACGGCAGCAAATCTGTGTTTAGTTTAAACATATTTTATTGCCTCAAATAGCAATGGGGTTGGGCTACAAGTTCTGACAACATTAGTTACAGCCCGCCCCCTAAAATCTGTGGCCCCGGTACGATCATATTGAAAGTTGCGTAGCCGTGCATTAACAGCGCGTGAATTGCCTTGTTAATACACGGCTTTTCGCCGGTTAATGCACGGCTGTTAATAACGTGCGACACTGCTTTTTATGCAATAATAACATATAACAACGTATGCCTTACAGCGGGGAAATATTAGCATATGATGAAGGAAGCACACAACAATGTCAGCTTGTGGAGGAGAAATATTAGCCCACGATAAAAAATTATCTTGCTAGAGTTTATGATAAGCACACACCAACGAATAGCTTGCAGCAGGGAAGTATCAGTACACGATAAAAGATTACCTTGCTGCAGTATATGATTAGCACTCAACAAAGCGTGGCTTGCAGAAGGGAATATTAGCAAACGATACAAGATTACATTGCTGTAGTTTAGGCCAAGCATATAAAAACGTTCCAAATAGTAATTACCACGATACAGACTTCCAGTATATATGGTAGTCATATGGCAATGGTTCTTTGCAAACTTTTAGTAGTATATGTTAAAGTATTAAAGTTCATATAATTTTTATTTGCACCACATCCATAAATAATTTAAAGTATGATTGTTTAGAGGTTGTTGTTTATTAAACCAATTAGTACTTATTATGTTTTTTTAGCAAGCTTATTAGTTGGTATTTTATTTGCGTTTGTTTGACATTTACTGGTATTGTTCATTTTCTATTTATTTTCCATTTAGCACCAATTGCAATGGAAAGAATGGCTCTTGATTAGAAAATATGGACCAAAACACTTTCTAAAATTCTTGAATGGCAACATTAAGCCTCACATCGGGACCAAAGATACCATTTTACTAAATTTGATTTGATGGGTGGGGCTGGGGGCTTGACAGCTAAATAAGCTCCAAACCAAAAATGAAAATAAAAACCATTACAATGAAAAAGGGCTGAAAAGATGGCAAGACTTTTTTTTTAAATAAACTTGTATAATTCTAATATTTGTATGTGTTTGCATATTATGTATTGGTATTTAATAAATGTCCTAAAATATTTAAATCACGAGAACTTGTGCGAGTCATTAACAAGTGTGTAATGATAATGTGTTATGTGCATACTTATTTTATTTTAAATCATTCAAAGCAGGACCTAAGTATTCAGATTCCCGTTATGGGTCATACATTTATATTTTGGACCGTGTGTTACAGCTTCCAAATACATAGGACCTGTTATGTGATTAACGTGCCGCTACAGGAGGCACCAGCCGTTTCCTGGTTTTACCATACAGAATATCGCAAAGGTGGTATATGTTTTAATCATACGTTTGAGGTTATCGCTACTGATGAATGTGTTATTACAGATAAGTACGTGCGCCCTGCTTTTTAAATTTTATAGGGTGTGTTTTGCAATCAGTGGTTCTATACCGCTGCCGGTGGTCATTTGGTCGCACTTGCTTTAGCAGGGCGACTAAGGCGTGCAAAATAGGTAAGAGAAAAGTCTAGGGAGTGCCACAGTCACAAGTCGCAGCCCTTCCCAAACACCAAAAGGAAGAGAAAACAGACAAAACCAAACAAGCGCAAATCGAACAAACGTACGAAAAGCACTAAAATTAGCTCTCTCTCTTCCCCAAGCGAGGTAATCGCAATGCTAAAAGGACTGAAAAAAAAATAACAACAAATAAATCAAGAACAAAATAACACAAGGCAAGACTTAAAACAAATCGCTTTGTAGAACGAACCACAAAACAACAAAGAGTGAGACCAACACCGGGACCACTGCTTTAGAACGTCAGTAGAATAAACCACCGTGGGGTTCAAAGTACTTTTACAGCTAGCCAACTTCACCCTGGGTCCCGATGCTACTCTTAATACAGAAATACATAAAATTTCGGTTCGCATAAAGGCTCCCAACATAGTCAATGCATCAAAGCGAAAACATAAAAATCAAATTAATCACTATGATAAACAAAAACGAGTACTTATGGCTATTTCTACTGTGTGCCAGAGTAAATAAAAACCAATAACTGAACCATCTATTTTACTTTTTTTTTTCTACATTGTTAGCTTAGTCTTTTTTCACCCTCAATATATAGACAGTGGATACCTCGCAAGCAGAACTCCTCATACAATTTTATACCAATCTTTTTGAAACTTTGCACATGTTTTTTTTTCTATAGTCTGAAAATGTGTATGTGCTTTTTATATAATCCTTGTCTTAATTTTTGTCACTTTTTCGACTTTTTGAACTTTCACATTTTATGAAAGTGTACAGACTCTATGTACTTTTTGAGTCCAACGTCTCATGCATCATATGAGAAAATACATATGCTTTCTATGAAATTCCTATATTATTTTTTTCTACCTTAAATAATACATTATGTTTTTTGGAGGTGCAGGTGCGACATCAGCTTCACCGAAGTTTGATATATTTTATTTGTTCTAGCGTATCAATAGCTAAGCAATCTGTGTATCATATCTGTTGTACTGGTAAGCAATTAATCTTATGCTTCTTTCCGCTATTAAATTTCTGAATCGTTACTAAAATAAAATTGAGCTCTTCTAAGTGGAATTTAGGATAAAGATTGGATGCCAGTACAAATGGTTTACCTAACCACTACCACCACAGTAGATTTAACTGCTTACTATATTGAGTCGGTGGCTCTATTGTCGTTTAATCTTTATACGGTCTTGTGTCTGCCTGCTCTTATGCTTATTTCTTGTTTGTCCTGCTTCATGTCCTATTGTTGTGCTTGTTGCTTCCTGTCTATTATTGTTATCACCTTGCATTTGTTGGTTTGCCTTTGTTGGTTTGAAACGGACAAGCGGTGCGTCGTAGTATGTTGAGTCTTCTTCTAGGTATCATTTGAAAGCTATGTTCTGTGGCTGTGGCGCTTCCTGGACATCATGATTACTTGGGTTTCCATCTTTGGGATTTTCATAACATCGGATGTGCTTGCTTTAATAAACATCTACATGACATATGCATATGAATTACTTTGCAGTTCATAGCACTGAAGGATCCTCGGTTACACGCTCAATAAGGAAAGCCCCTCTAGATATCTGGTATCTACTACTGCGGTTCGCGAATCAGGGCCGGATATTTTCAGCTTGCCGTCACCTGCTCTGCGTCGTTTGATTCTTCGAACATATAGGATTTTGTACGGCCGAAAAAGGTAAATACAGAAACGTACATGCGTCAGATACAGCAAACTTGGTACGGTTATGTTTTGGTTCTGGTTGATTTTACTCCAGATGGCTTTCCATAATGTAAATTGCGACAGCTACAACTAACAACGGGAGACGAATGAGCTTCTATAATAAGATACTGTCCTAGAACTATTATAACATATTTCAAAACACACAATTTGTTATCTTGTTCTTGATTCAGATTATATTCATTATGACATATAGACGAACTAACCCCAGTTACAATTACAGCGATTCATCTTTTTTCTAATACAAACATGACGTCTTAATACAATCTCACCACACTGGAATTATATTGGATGTACAGCTTCAGCATAACGACAGATGATATAGTGTTTAATAGTGTTGTCCTCACAACACGCAATTGAATCATTAGCACCATATCAGGAGGCTGTCGAATTAGAAGTGTCACTAATCAGCCAGGCTTGGCACAGTCTGTAAGACAGTAGGAGGCAAATAACCTAACTATTCGCCAAAGTATATGTACCTTCACAGTACCTGTTTGTAATAAAACAGCAGCGTCGACAACGCACAGATTAATGGTCCACATCGAAAAATGTATCTTCGAGTATATACGAAATGGGGAGAAACACCGTTCCTTATCAAAGCATTTGTACATGTATTAATTTGATACGTACTGAAATGTGAATTGTTTCTTTAAGATGATGTTTCGCTATGTGCATGTACTTTGTAAATACATAGTAGGTAGGGAAACGATGCTTGCAGCTTTGTGTATTTCATTTATAACCAATATAGGAATTCCCTAGAGCAATGTTAATACTCTGACGTTAAGACTATTAAACTGTGGTGTTAGACGCGTCTTGAAATTTGTCCAGGACAAAGCTCAACGCCGTTCGTCCGTCGGTTAACACTTTCAAACGTCAGCTCCACCAAAGCCGTTGAAGAGATTTGTCCCTAATTAGGTAAAAATGTTGCTTGGGTAGGGGGTTATAAATAGCTAAAATTAGGGCGCTCTGCATTTTTGTTTGGTTGCTATGACAACCAAATATCCAATAGACATACAATGGGAAAATCGTTAAGTTGCAGTTTTTCCATAGTCGGTAAAATGCTGCAAACCATATTTGGCAGTAAAGATCATTTGACGATTATCCACTCATGTCACGTGTTTTATGACCAGTGGCAACATTAAATTTTAAAATTGGAAGTAATTAGAAGACTCCCCCGAAGTAACTGCATCGTAATTCATTTAGTTGGAAGATATGTTGCTTGGGTAAGGGTGATTCAGCATAATTAAAATTTGCCACTCTGCCTCTTGGTTTGGCTGTCATGACAACAGAAATCACCCATAGGCTTGTAATGGGAAAATGATTAAATTGCATACTCTCGAGAACCAGTTAACTGGTGTGAATCGTATTTGACTGTTATGATCATTTGATGATTGTCTATCCAGTTTGTAGGTTTTTATGGTCAATGGTCATTTTGTTTGGTTACCGTGACAACATTTAACAACTCATCTAAAATCACTGAAGCAGTATGACCCTAATTTGTTTTACATGTTGCTTGGGTAAGAGCAAATTAAAAATCAGCTCGCATGGAGCTGCCTAACTCAGTTAGTGAAGCATCAAAGAAAAAAGTCTTATTCAAATCACTGTGATGACAGAAGTATGAGGGCTCAAGGCAGTTGCCGCAGAAACTAGCAGCCGGAGTTAAATACAACCGCTAGTAAAATCACAGAGGGCCCGACCAAAGACAAAACAGCACGCATTACTCTGCTAAAGCAAGTTTTAGGTCGGCACATACATGGAGTCTCAGAACCAATCCGCTGTCATGCAATTGAACAGGAAAGCATATCCATCAACCGTCATTGGGTTATAAATTAAGCATGCAGCCTGCCGTATACTATCCAAGTTATATCACAGGAATCTATAATTGGTAATATTCTTTTGAATGCTTTTAAAATGTTTATCACAGCAAGTTTCCTAAATTTCTGATTATTTCTGACGCGCCATACGTAGACTTCCCGAATCCCGGACATACGCTTCTAACCATATTTCCTTCGTTCAGGCCTATTGGGATAGTGGGCGAAGCTTGCTTATCAAGTAATGCTTACTATCCCCGCGGACGCCTGATTGCACTTTTTATTCTGGGGTCCATGACTGTTGGTCTGAACATTCTGATTCGTCATTCGTTTATGGATTTATGAGTTTGGATTACGGCTGAGGTACCATGACCGCAACCACTTTATAAACGCAGTGGCAATAGATTTCGGGTTCCAATATTCCTTTCTGCAATAGAGTGTTCAAGCTAATGGTCGTAAAATTTTGAATCAGCTTTACGAGCAAATGCTGATCAGTTAATGAATAACTTTCCATTATTTAAACGTTTTGATATCACTCAGAGAGGGCTTCCACATGCACTTACAACGATTTCCGGTGTCCAGTAAACTTGTACGTGAATAAAAACGACAAATTTAGAAATGACTGTTAGCCGTTAAAAACACTAACTTCGTGCACCGAATTAAATCATGTTTGATAGTTATGGTTTTCTTTTAAATTCCACGACGGCGGGCTGCTATCTGACTCATGGACGGTCCCGATCTAAGTCTTTTCCGGTGAAAAGTACTTGATGCTATGCTTTTGACTTTACCCTCCTGCTTCATCTAGTGGTTTTGTTTTGGTCTGGCTGGCAGTTTAAATACCTTTAGTTCTGAGTCGCATCTTTGTTACATTGCAGTTGTTCTGAAATAATTCACTTGTACTTCAAATTGTTTTGTGACAATACACTGATTCAGTGCGGACGCTTTAATGCGAACAGGACTATTCAATGCATTTTAAATAACATGACTAAGATTAGGATTCTGTAAAATCCCTAGATGTATATTAACCCATTTATGCCTAGCGTCCAATAAAAGGGACATTCGCAAACAGCGTAAACCAAGATCAGATGCCGCATAACGCGGAGTCTTATCAGGGTCTGCACTGTTTACATTAAGTACAGGAATTTCTGTAAAGCATGGTTTTAAAAAAACATAACCAGACACTAACTTCGTGTCTGGTTAGGTTTTAAAAAAACATAACCAGACACTAACTTCGTGCACCGAATTAAATCATGTTTGATAGTTATGGTTTTCTTTTAAATTCCACGACGGCGGGCTGCTATCTGACTCATGGACGGTCCCGATCTAAGTCTTTTCCGGTGAAAAGTACTTGATGCTATGCTTTTGACTTTACCCTCCTGCTTCATCTAGTGGTTTTGTTTTGGTCTGGCTGGCAGTTTAAATACCTTTAGTTATGAGTCGCATCTTTGTTACATTGCAGTTGTTCTGAAATAATTCACTTGTACTTCAAATTGTTTTGTGACAATACACTGATTCAGTACGGACGCTTTAATGCGAACAGGACTATTCAATGCATTTTAAATAACATGACTAAGATTAGGATTCTGTAAAATCCCTAGATGTATATTAACCCATTTATGCCTAGCGTCCCATAAAAGGGACATTCGCAAACAGCGTAAACCAAGATCAGATGCCGCATAACGCGGAGTCTTATCAGGGTCTGCACTGTTTACATTAAGTACAGGAATTTCTGTAAAGCATGGTTTTAAAAAAACATAACCAGACACGCCTTTTATTAGAATCGAACCGGTACAAAGAGTTAAGGTAGAAGAGTTCACTCGGAATAAATGGAATAAACCGCTGATCGTTCTAAGGCGAAGGTTCTGATATTGTTGCTAGATATATTGCTTTGTGACACCTAGCAGAGGATGTTACATTATTCCATTATTTTTTTTCCTTGTTCTTGTGTTTGCCTGTCCTACTTAGCGTTGCAATCACCTTGCATGGAGAAGAAGGAGCTTTTTTTTTTTAGCCAGTAACTATATGTTTTGACTATGGTTGTTTTTGTTCGTTTGCTCTCGGTATCACAGGTAGACGTCGATTTGTGGTACTTGTTGAGCTTCAGCATTATCATCTTTAACATCTGGCCGGAGTATTTGGATGCTCAGATTATCTAGATTTATACACACTGGTAGGCCGGTTTGACATGTACATGTTCCAATTATTCACATCCTAGTTATGTCACGTCGTACACAATCTGATTTCCGTTCTTCGAGATTTGATCAAACCTGCTTGAGGCACTTGCGGCAATTTGAATAATGCCTTTACCAGATACAGGCCGCGAAAGGAACAAGATGCCCACGGGCAACGATTTGCTGACCTGAGTAAAACAGCCATTGCAAAGTTGCATTCTTCAAGTATTGCCACAGCAATTTATAAAAATAGTGGATGAGCTTTATAAATAAATTTGCATCCAGCAGTTTTCTAAATACATAATAATCGAATCAAATTTAACTATGTTATAAAAAGGTCAACGGTCAACCTTAGTTAAGCTGGTAAATTCTTTATTCACAATGCTTTCTTGATTCTTAAGAAGATTCTAAATGGTTTTCAACATTTGTGTGTATAACAGCCATTTTGGTCACTGAAGATTTAAACCAATTTTCAAAGCCCAATTTTCAAAGCCCCTTTGACACAAGGTTCTACATGAAGTTAAGTGAAAAGTAGCCCTGATAGTGATTTCAGAGAAAAATTAAAAAATGTGTCAATGTATCACATATGCCCCCGCAAAGGGGCCTACCTCACCCGCATGCAGACATTTTGCAAAAAATAAGTTTAAAAGGGCCATAACTCTCATAATAATTGGCGGATTTTACCCTAAATCGAACTTGATCTATATTTTATGATTATATACCTGTGTATAAAATATGAATACAATACACCAATCTTTTTCAAAACATATCGAAAGGAAAACATTTTTCAAAGATGAAAAAGGGCCATAACTCACATAACAATGGATGGATTTTACCCTAAATCGATCTTGACCTCTATTTTATGATTATATACCTGTGTATTAAATATGAATCCAATAGACTTATATTAAACGGAAACTTTTTTTCAACGTTGAAAAATTAATTGGGGGATTTTACCCTGAATCTAACTTGACCTATATTTTCATTAATGAAAAGAAAATGCTTTTAATTGCATGCTAAATAAACAGGTATTCAAGTAAATTAATAATACACGTAAAGACGTGAAACGTACGACGCACAAAAAAAGAGAAGATCTGCAAAAGAGAAACCGCAATGGAGCTCTTTAAAGTTTACATATTTAATTAGTTTATGTGACGATGTAGTACAAAGTATCTAATAATTATACGTGAACTAAACGGGTGCCCGATGGGAAATATTGAAATAAAATGGTTATCTAGATTCTCATTTGCGTTTTAATTACCCAAATAGGTTTTACACCTAGGAAAACTGCAATGGTGTCTTTGTTCTTTGTTTCCAAAGGCAATCCTTTTTGACTTTTATTTTACTCTACTTTAGCTGGTGTTTTGTCGTGTGGCGGCCTAAAGTGTCTCCCCGTACATCATGATAGTACAGGTTATATTGTATTTCCTTTGAGATCATTGAGCTTATTCTGGTTATTTTGAAAATCGAATACCGCATAAGCCGGTGCTAGGGGGCGTATGCAGCCTCGCATACTACAGTGTTGCATATGAAGAGACTCAATCAAACCGTCTCCGATTTTCGTGATTTTGTGTGTCCTTTGCTTCCAAAAGCAATCCCTTTTTTTACTTTTATTTAATACCTACTGCAAAAAAAAAGTAAAAAAAAAAACACCATAATACTTTAGTGTGTGTCGGACTAAGGCTTAAGTGCTGTAAAGTTCCTGTTTCAATATATTATAAATTGCTACAGTCCAAGTGAATATTTGCGGATATGTTTGACGGGACCATATCCAACCTGCTGTAGAAGTCTTGTTTACTTTGCATTAGGAAATAGTTTAGTTAAAGCTTACGGATTAATTGTTTGGATCTTTGAACAGACTGTGTATTGTATTTCTGTATTTTTAAGATGTTTTATTCACAGTTACGTAAAAGATTAGACGCAAAATATTTTCATTGCACCGGCGTTGACACAACTCTATTTAAACTAAAACTATTTCTTACCGACATATGTTTGGTCGATCAGGTTAAGGAGTCCGTTGTTCACCAGTGATGTCCACCGGTGATTTATTAGCGGATTCTAGATACAGGAATACATATTGATAATGCATGTTTTGAACAAATGGTTGATACTGCCTATACTAAAGAACTATAGTTAAATACAACCAATATCTCTGACACTGAAGCACTGTTTCTGAATTTAATTTCTTAATATCTTATTAATGACATAATATCTACTATACTTATGATAAACGGGACAAGTAAGATTTTGATATTGTGAATTTTCCTTTTTTTTTTTTTTTTTTTTTTTTGATGGCGATGTCGCTCGTGCTATTATCCTATGGTGTATACAGTTCGTATTTAATTTGGTTAAAGTTAGAGTTGGTAATGTCAGTGATTGTAATAATGGAAATTCAATTTGAATGGCAAAACTTCTTTAGCAAGTATACCGTTATCATAAATTATATTTTTATCTACATCAGTCTGAATTCACCCAGTTGTGCCTAGCGTCCCATAAATGGGACACTCGCAAACAGTGTAGACCAAGATCAGACGCCAAAGAACGACGCGGCGTCTTCTCAGGGTCTACACTGTTTGCATTAAATACAGGCATTTCAGCAAAACATTATAATAATGAAAACTATCAGGACATCCCTTAAACCGCAAATGGACTGGTCCAAAGAATTAGGTAGAAGAAATCACTCGGCATAAAGGGGTAAATGTCTAAATATAACCTCAGTATGCAAACACTGCTGCAAATATGTCTGTCTGAACCTAAATTTTATGGCGACTTGGTCTATACCCTCAGAAACATTGTTGGCTGATTTCACTCGCTAAAACACGTAAGTTGCGACATGGATGTTCTGAGGCAAACTGTCTGCATGGTTCATAACCTAGTTAAGGTTGATAACTTTGTTTCGCTGTCTAACTGCACGTCGATGGATCAGTCCTTAGACTACCTGACGGATCCTTAATATATTTCAGATGGTAGGCTCCAATGTCTGTGGTCGGGCCATCGTGGTCTAGTTTGTGGTTCCGTGTGTTCTGCCCTCAGATCGCCATTGAGGCCTTTGCTGTGTCTCATCACAGTATTACCGATTATATGTGTTTCACTGTGATGTTTTAGAGAGGACGTGAGCGCACTGAACATATATTTGTAGTTTGAAACTGTGTCGGAATTTAGGGGTGGACTTCTTGCGATTAAAATGTTTTTAGTCCCCCCCCCCCCCCCCCACACACACACACACGCACACAAACGCAAGTGTTTTATTCTGACTGACGTTCCATGGCAATTCTATGATGCAGTAATGCAGTATATCTTTGTGCGTCGGTGGTTTTAAATGTGGCGTTTATTTCGTCATTATTTACTCATCGTCTCTCTCTTTTATAGTGTCTCTGGAAGACAGGACTTCGTGATTGTGGTATTTCCTTTTTTGCACAGGTGCGGCCTACTTGACCTTACCTAGCTTGCCTGCTGGCCCAGCGAACTTCAACACTTTCAAAAAGAGAAAAGTCCAGGGAGTGTCACAATCACAAACCGCAGCCCTTTCCAGATACCAAGAGGAAGAGGAAACAGACAAAACCAAACAAGCGCAAATCGAACAGACGTACCAAAAGCACTAAGATTAGCTCTCTCTTCCCCAAGCGAGGTATTCGCCTTGCTAAAAGACTGAAAAACGCAAGAACAAAATAGCACAAGGTAAGACATAAAACAAATCGCCTCGTAAAATAAACCACAAAGCAACAAAGAATAAGACTATCACCGGGACCACCGTCCCAGAACGGTCGGTAGAATAAACCACCGGGGGTGTGTGTGTGTGGGGGGGGGGGGGGGCGGGGGCGTGGAGGTTAAAGCACTTTACAAATAGCCAACATTACCCTGGGTCCGGATGCTACTCTTAATATAGAAATACATGAAAATTTGGTTCGCATAAAGGCTCCCATCTCAGTCAATGCATCAAAGCGAAAACAAAAATCAAATTAATCACACTGATAAACAAAGACTCATGGCTAATTCTACTGTCCAGAGTAAATGAAAACCAATAGTTGAACCACGGCGGGCCAAGCCGAAGACATATCGTCAAGTCCTAACCTACTGGTTAAAGTTTTACGAAGAGGCTGTCATTGAGTCTGAGGCCCGAACCGCCGTCGTGCAATTAGAAAGTGAAGCATAGCCATCAACAATGATTGGGTTGAAAACTAGGCATGCAGTCTGGCGCATAATATCCAGGCTATAGACAATTCTTTTATAACGGTTAACTAGTTTCCTGAATTGCTCCGAAAAGTTTCCACACAATTTTTCTAAATCTGTACACTAAGTCACCGTAAAATTCTGATTCCGATATACCTTGTTGCAGAAGTTTTTTCAGACTGACGCTATATTTGTATGGATAAGTGGACTGTTACCAAGACAATTATAACTGTTTCTTTGTGCATAATTCTGCAATGATCTAGTACGTCGTACAGGATATAGTAGTAGTTTGCAATAGTTCATTAACGGTTTGTTGTTTGCCTTGCTAGCTGATACCATCTAGAATACTGATCTGACTGCACAAAACGCACAGGCAGGCTGATCTGGTTTTGGATGCCTGCATAATTGAAAATACCATTTTGCATAACGCGGAGCAAGTTAAATGGCCTGGATATACACGATAGCTTTTCAACATTTTGTACAAGAAAACATCGTTTATGACTACCGCTTTTATTCCTGCACACCAAGCCCCTTCTGAAAATTTGAGACTAATGTCTTTTTTTGTAGACATTTCCCCGTTTCAGAAGGGAACAAAACATTTGACACTTGTCTCCCATGTCTCCCTTGAATGTGTATATATTCCCCTTAAACAAAAGATCACATCCAAACAAAGCTACATGTTTTTATTATTAAAGTCATGTGAAATATTCAAATAAAACGTCTAAATTGTGATCTTGATGTAAAATTTTGAATGTTGTTCATTTTGTCATTGACGGCGACTAATGAACTTTTCCCGCCTCAAAATTGGATTATCATACAAATGAAATATTTTATGGCTTGAAGGGCGATGTTAAACACAGTCTTTCATTAATAGAGAAGAGTTGTTATCGAATAACAAATATGGATTCTGAAGAATTCAGCGTATGCCACACACAGTCTCGCCTTGCACCTAGTCTTCTATTATAAAGACGGGATAAAACCTAAACATGGACAAAATACTCCGTAATACGGACAGGCAATATAGTGAATAGTCTAAATGTCGGATTCCACCTTAAATCTTCATTGCCGGCAAACCGGTTTAATGTATACATAAAGCTGGTTTGTCAAAATAAGCCACATGAAACCGGTCTGCACGGTTTTATGTATACATGAAACAACAGTAAAATTAAATCATTAGAAGTCAGATCCACCAATGTTCTTTTATTAAAGGCTAACTGTTTTTTTATTGACTATTCCGAACCTTCGTATTGCGGAATGTTCTAACTATTCTAAACCCGTATTGTGGAATTTATTGACTATTCCAACATATATATATATATATATATATATATATATATATATATATATATATATATATATATATATATATATATATATATATATATATATATATATATATTTTCATTTACAAGAAATACAAAATAATGAATAGAAGTATTGTTCATAGCATGTCCCGAACAGAACATTGTACAAATTAGATTAATTCGGAATAAAACATCTTTTAACCATTGGCTAGATGACGTGAACAATGGTACATGCTATGTTACTGTTCACGACTTACTCTAGTATTTTCGGCGATTCGTTGCTCTTTTTTGTTTATTAATTTAACCACCCTACTAACAATCCCAGTCTGAGCACGCCACTTCGTAGACAGCGTGAGGAATTCTGAATCAGAGAATTAGGCACTGCAGCACTATATGGTTGCGATGACAAAATAGATTCTGTAGGAAATCTTACCAGCCCAAGATGCAGTTCGGTCAATGTGATGAGGCTCTTTGGCAGCTTTCAAAGACGTAAGAGAAGTCATCGACATCGGCACTACAATCGTCCTAATTTTCATGCTGATGTCGCATTTGACACTCTCCTTCCATATGTACAGCAGCCATTAGGACTTCATCATATTCGTACCAAGCTGTATCAGCTGCCGGTAACTAAACTTCGCTCTTTGCAGATAGAAGTGGTGGATACAAAAACATATACCCAAATTCTCCTGAATATAAGCTGGTTGCTATCATTTTGATGTTGCTAAGTTTAGGTTGTACAAGCCTGTTCAAACAGTTTCTCCAGAAGAGACTCCCACTCGTGATTTTCTGATAGTTGACTTCAGAAACAAGGGTCTTGACGCCATTAACATTAGCAATATCCCGAACCATAAGAAAGTAACTTCAACCATACAAGCTTACTTCAAAAACCAGAGCCCACCTATCATTCCTACAGTTATTCGTCTCCCATTGCACCTAAAATTTTCAATTACAAAAACGTGCTGCAAGGGCTAAATACTGATAACAATATTCGAAACCCCGCAGCGTGTTCCTGTAAAGCATCGGAGTTCTGCTATAATCCAGCCGGTCACGTTATAACAGGTGACCTCAATATAGTCAGGATTAGCAAACTCAGGAACATTCTTTCCAAAGGCCCTAAATATAGGAAACCCAGGTCTTTTACTTGGAAACAGAATTCCAAATTAATATTGGGTTCTGTTGAAGAGTATGTACGACGCTGGGCCAAGAAAGAGGCCGTGGAGGTTGACACCCTGTCTGAATGGGTTAAATCGGTAATGTCCTTGGTAAACAGACGTGTCTCAGTACTCAGCAGAACCATGTCTCGCCGACATGAATCAGTGTTTGATGATCGAGATGTTGCTGCTGAGTTAGCTGAAATCCATGAGAAGTTTGTCGTTGTTCCAGCCGACAAGGCATCTAACAACATTGTGTTTGTTTGCAAAACACACTATATAAACTGCTAAATGGACGAGCTTGGTATGAGTACCATGACCGGAAACCCTACATATAATCTTACTGCTCTGTCTAAGGAAGAAATTCTACAAAACCACCATTGGGTGATGCTGATATTTGGAATTTCCCTCCCAGAGGAAGATGTTGAACTTCCCAAACTGTACTGGATTCCTAAACTTCACAAGATTCCGTACAAGCAGAGATATATTGCGGGTTCAGCTAAGTGCTCAACCAAGCCTCTTTCTCAGATTCTAACACGAATACTAACCGCAGTTAAAGAAGGCCTTCAGAAGTATTGTGACACTACATATGCCAGAAGTGGTGTTAATCAGATGTGGATCCTGAAAAACTCCAAAAAGCTCTTAGAAAACCTAAAGGCACAATCTCTTCATTCCGTCAACAGTATAAAATCTTTCGATTTCTCTACTCTTTACACTACTATGCCTCATGATAAATTGAAATCTAAATTAAAGGCAGTTATCAACCAGTTGTTCTTCTACAAGAATGGTAACCGTCGATTTCAGTATGTTGTCATTGGCTACAAAGACACATACTTCGTTCGGGATCACTCTGATGCGCCACAAAAATACTCAGAATCAGATGTCATAAAGATGCTGGAATACCTAATCGACAATATATGGAGTTCGGCGGTCGGATATTTCAGCAAACAATCGGCATACCGATGGGTACTAACTGTGCACCGTTACTTGCCGACTTGTTTTTATACTCGTATGAGGCGGAGTTTGTACAAAGTCTCCTCCAAGCAGGCAAGAAACACCTCGCACAACAATTCAATTTCACCAACAGATATATTGATGATGTATTGTCTCTGAAAAAACACAAAATTTGCAGAGTATTTAGAATTCATCTATCCACGTGAACTTGAAATAAAGGAAACAACGGAGACTGCAGCCTCCTCCTCATACTTGGGTCGTTATCTCTACATTGACAATGGAAAGCGTACTACTAGGCTTTACGACAAACGGGATGACTTCAATTTTCCCTTTGTTAACTTTCCATTCCTGAGTAGTAATATCCCTTCTGCACCAGTTAATCCGTTATGCCAGAACCTGTTCAAATTATCAGGGCTTCACGGAGCGTGGGAAAGTGCTCACTACAAAGTTGTTGAGTCAGGGGATCAAAAAAAAAAAAAAAAAAAAAAAAAAAAAAAAAACTGGTAGCAACACTTAAGAAGTTCTATGGGAGACATCATGATCTAGTCAATCCCTACAATGTGGCAGTTTCAAGAATTGTTTCTGATGTTTTTGCCAGTGACACGCCATAAGTAGACTTCACAAATCCCGGAAATACGCTTCTACCGATATTTCCTTCGTTCAGGCCTATGGGCATGGTGGGCGAAGCTTGCTTACCAAGTAATGCTTACTATCCGCGGACGCCTGATTACACCCTTTGTTCTGGGGTCCATGTCTGTTGGTCTGAACATTCTGATTCGTCATTCGTTTATGGATCTATGAGTTTGGATTACGGCTTTGGTACCATGACCGCAACTACTTTATTTATGTTTTCATACAAAGGGTTTATTTTTTTCTGAGCCGCGCGGCTGAAGTAACTTCACTTTCATGACAAACGAGATGACATGTTAAAATTTCGTCTTTAAGACCCGAGGTCCCATATGCTAGGCTATACGTCAACTGAGCATATGCATCGCATCTTTATGATGTGCGTTTCCCAAAGCAACTATCTTTTTAGTGACTTTAATAATACTAAACTGCCATCTTTTTTAAACATGGCTGGTAGTTTGCTAATATCTTCAAACCATTTTCTTATTTTATTACCAACACATGAATGAATTTCTTAAAACGACGGTGATTTGAACAAATCTAAGTGAATAGACCCACGAAACACAGCCCTTCCGAGGCACCAAAAGATGAATAGATGAGGAGAAAATAAGAACAAAACAAACGCCACATATTATCCATAGAGACACGAACAAAGAAACACTGCTACAAAGTAGCCGCCTTGGAGTGGCTAGTAGGAAAACTACTGGGTGGAGGGTGGGAGTTAGGTTGTTAATCCAGCCTCGTAGGCTCAGTTGGATGCGCCGTCCGACTGGAGACCAGGAGGTCGCGAGTTCAGCCCCCGCCGAGGTCGGCAACATTCTTTCGTGGAGATTGATCATGAAATATTTTCTACGGTCATTCTCTCCCTTCCGCTGATTCAGGAAGGGCAGTTGTCAGTTTCCGGCGAAAGAATGTGCACAATACTGGTTAACCGCTTAGAGGACTAAGCCTGCCTAGTAAACGTGTGGTTAGGTAAACTGACCGCGCTCGACATGACCCCATTGGGTTGACTGGGCCGTAAAACCTCAACACAACATTTTTAACCAGCGAAACCTCACTCTTAATTATAATGCAGCTCAAAATTACAAATATATTTTTGGTATGCATAGGGAATTTCTACCTCAGCTGTTAAACATCACAGTGAAACACATAAAAACAAAATACCGTGATGAAACAAAGCAAAGGGTTCAATGGCGATCTTAAGGCAGAACACTTAAAAACACAAACAAGACGACGATGATTGAAGGCGTGTTATAGCTTTCTAATAAGTTATGAACACAGCCGAATGGTTACTTGGGGAAGAGAGAGCTAATCTTAGTTCGATTTGTGCTTGTTTGGTTTTGTCGGTTTTCTCTTTCTCTTGGTGTCTGGGAAGGGTTGTGGTTTGTGATTGTGGCACTCCCTGGACTTTTCTCTTACCTTTTTGTTTGGTAAATTGGATGTTTCAGAACAATTAGTCATATTATTATTTGGGCTGCCTCAACCCAAACTGTGCCTTCGCGCATGCGCTAAATGGGCAAATTTTGATCCTGCTTCGCGTGCACAAAGTATCATTCTGACATTTGCTCTTCATCCACACATTCTGCTAGCGGACAATAAAGACCCCGATCAGACTGCGCAGGTTGATCTGGGGCTTAGGACAAATTTTCGCATGGTGAGGCCCATTCGACATCCTGTCGACGGTTATAAAGCAGATTATAAGTAAAGTAAGGTGTAATAGGTAACATTATCTTTCGCCTTTCTTGGTCTGTAACGTAAAAAAATGTCCCTAAAGAAATAAATGACACGTCGCTTTGATGATCTGTCGTTGAAAAGCCGGAGATTGTAAAATAAAATTCCTGCTTTAAAAATACGTACAGTGTTATTTAAATTTATGTTCAAAACAGTTTTCCAAATGTTATCCCATGACCACAAGATACGAATTTGTGCCCACTTAAGAGACTATTTTTGCACCATGAGGGTTGTGAAGGCCTATGTGCCCCACATCAAGATCAAATTACATGTATTTGGAGATAGGTAGTGCAGAACGGAAAAACGTATTTTAATATGTTCTATCGTTGGAAATGATAGATTACTGTTCTTGTTAATTTTAGACGTGATAAGAGTCGTTCATCACAACAAAACTAATTAATATTATCATGTCTATTTTAGTCTTGATTAGACTTTTCCACTAATTAACCTTATCATGTCTATTTTAGTCTTGATAAGACTATTCCACTAATTAACCTTATCATGTCTATTTTAATCTTGATTAGACTCTTCCACTCATTAACCTTATTATGTCTTTTTTAGTCTTGATTAGACTCTTTCACCACAATTTGCTGTTTTTATTTGCTTTCACCCATATGAACAAACTATTGAACCAAAAAGGCCCACTGTGATTCCTTTTTCAAGAGTCTGAATAGGAATGGCATAAAAGGTAATATGTGTGGCCGTCAAACGTTGTTACATAATCTTAATATTAGATTGTATCTTGAGTGGACATTATAAATTAGAGGAGCACTGTCAGTTAACCCTTGTCATGCTGATGAATTAAGATGCCACGCCCAATTCTAATTTTCAGCCAATCAGATTGCTTGATCAAGGTTATTGATACTTGTTCACATACTGAATGACAAACAGTGCAGATCCAGATTTGTTGGCTTTTTCAGAAGCCAACTGATCTGGATCTACACTATTTGCAAAGGCAGGGATATCCGGGTTCAGCAGGACTAGGGATAAGATATCTCATACAAAGAATTTATACATTTTATAGTAAACATGAACGCTTCAGGAATTTTCAATTTTTTATGTTTATTGATCGCTCAAAATGCATTCCTTTAGAATCAGTTTCATACTGCGATGCAGGTAGCAAAATGTGTAGAAAGATTCTCGATTTGAAGCAGTGTTTAACTTGTATTTAACTGACCAAAACACTGGATCCAATGTCGGTGGTTCTATATGTATAGGTATCTAAAACGCATGTGAATATATTTCAAATACATAGAGATTTACCCATTTATGCAGAGTGAACTCTTCTACCTTAACTGTGCACGGTTCATTTCAATACTGGGTGTGTCTACTTAGTTTTTATTGTTACGATGTTTTGTAGAAATTCCTTTCCTAATATTGACAATGTAGACCCTGTCCTGGTCAGACGCCGCGTCTAATCTGGGTCCACACTGCATGCGAATGTCCCTTAAATGAGACATTAGCTATAAGTGGGTTAAATCATGTCTTCCGCGTTAGTGGTTCTATATGTAGTGTTTGTTTTGCCATTATTTGTTCTTCATGTCTCCTTCTTTTGGTACCTCAGGAAGGCTTAACTTTGTGATTTTTGCATATCCTGGGTATTTTTATGACCTCGCCAATGGCGGACGGGCATATAGTGTTTACCCTGTCCTTGTCCTTGTGTGTGTGTTTGTGTGTGTGTGTGTGTGTGTGTGTGTGTATGTGTGTGTGTGTGTGTGTTACCAAAATCGTGTCCGGTCTGTGACTTTATTATTCCTTGATAAAGTTTGTAATTTCTTAGTAGAAATGTCTACTATCATGAGACTGTGTCGCGCGCAAGACCCAGTCGGTAGCTCTAAGGACAAGGTCCACTAAGAGGTCATTTTTTTTTTTGTATCTGGACCACAATTATGTCCCCTCCTACCAAAGTGGGCGGGGGAGGGACATATTGTTTTTGGGACGGATCACGTTGGCGTCAGCGTCGGCGTCAGCGTAAAATTTATTGTCCGCTCTGTAACTTGAATACCCTTTGGAATATTTTGATGATACTCGGTAGAAATGTAGATCAGGGCAAGATGACCTGTCGCATACAAGATTGACAACTCTCGCTTTCTTCCTTGTGGAGTTATCACCCTTTGCTTTATTTGAAAAAGATTTTGTGTCCGCTCTGTAACTCGAATACCCTTCAAAATATTTCTATGGTACTTGGCAGAAATGTAGAACATGACAAGACGACGTGTCGCGTACTAGAATGAAAACTTGCCTTTCTTACTTTTGGAGTTATCTCCCTTTGTTATGCCTGACAGTGATAATACATTGATTTCGTGTCCTCTCTGTGAGTCAAAGACCCTTTGGAATATTTTTATGATACTTGGTAGAAGTGTAGAACAGGACCAGACGATGCGTCGCGTACAAGAACGAAAACTCTGGCTTTCTTACTTTTGGCATTATCTCCCTTTGCTATATTTGACAGTGAGTATCCATTGATATTGTGTCCGCTCTGTAAGTCAAAGACCCTTTGAAATATTATTTATGATACTTAGTAGAAATGTAGAACAGGACCAGACGAAGTGTCACGTACCAGAATGATACCTCTGGCTTTCTTACTTTTGGAGTTCTCTCCCTTTGTTTTATTTGAAATATATTTCTCGTCTGCTCTGTAACTGTAATACCCTTTGGAATATTTTGCTGGTACTTGGCAGAAATGTAGAACAGGACAAGACGAAGTGTCGCGTACAAGAATGAAAACGCCTTTCTTACTTTTGGTGTTATCTCCCTTTGTATTATTTGAGGGTGATAATCCATTGATTTCGTATCCGCTCTGAAAGTCAAAGACCCTTTGGAATATTTTTATGATACTTGGTAGAAATGAAGAACAGGACCAGACGACGTGTCGTGTACAATAATGACAACTCTGCCTTTTTTAATTTTGGCGTTATCTTCCTTTGTTATGTCTAACAATGATTATCCGTTGATTTCGTTTCCGCTCTGTAAGACTCTTTGGAATATTTTTATGATCTTGGTAGAAATGTAGAACAGGACCAGGCGATGTGTCGCGTACAAAAATGACAACTCTGCCTTTCTTACTTTTGGCGTTATCTCCCTTTGCTATATTTGGCAGTGATTATCCATTGATATTGTGTCCGCTGTGTAAGTCGAAAACCCTTTGGAATATTTTTATGATACTTGCCAGAAATGTAGAAAAGGACCAGACGACGTGTCGCGTACAAGAATGACAACTCTTGCTTTCTTAGTTTTGGATTTAACTCTCTTTGTTTTGTTTGAAATAGATTTTTCGTCTGCTCTGTAACTGGAATACCCTTTGGAATATTTTGCTGGTACTTGGCAGAAATGTACAACAGGACCAGACAACATGTCGCGTACAAGAATGAAAACTCTGCCTTTCTTACTTTTGGCTTTATCTCCCCTTGTTATATTTGACAGATATAATCCATTGATTTCGTGTCCGCTTTGTAAGTCAAAGACACTTTGGAATATTTTTATGATACTTGATAAAAATGTAGAACAGGACCAGACGACGTGTCGCGTACAAGAATGTCAACTCTGTCTTTCCTACTTTTGGCGTTATCTGCCTTTGTTATGTCTGACAGTGAGTATCCATTGATTTCGTGTTAGCTCTCTAAGTCAAAGACCCTTTGGAATATTTTTATGATACTTGGTAGAAATGTAGAACAGGACCAGACAACATGTCGCGCACACGAACGACAACTCTCCCTTTCTTATATTTGGAGTTATCTATCTTTGTTTTGTTTGAAATAGATTTCTCGTCTGCTCTGTATCTGGAAGACCCTTCAGAATATTTTGATGATAGAACTGTAGAATAGGACAAGACAACATTTTCTTTACAAAAATGACACTCTGCCTTCCTTACTTTTGCTGTTATCTCCCTTTGTTATATCTGACACTGATTATGCATTGATTTAGTGTCCGCTATGTAAGTCGAACACTCTTTAGTTTGATGAAATTTGGTAGAAATGAAGAACAGGACCAGACGACATGTCACATGCAAGATGATAACCGACCTTTTCTACTTTTGGAGTTGTCTCCCCTACTTTGTTTTTGAATTGGATTTCTTGTCTCTGCTCTGTAACACGAATACCCTACGGAATATTTTGATGACGCTTAGTACAAATGTAGAACAGGACGAGATGACGTGTTGCGTACAAGAATGACAACTCTGGCTGGATTGTGTGTGGGGCGGGGGGGGGGTCGGGAGCAGGGTGAGGGGAACATTTGTTTTGTCATACCTTGATAGATTTACAAAATTACTTTGCAGAAATGTTAACCATCATGAGACGATGTGCCGCGCGCAAGACTCGGGGTAGTAGCCCTTAGGTTAAAGTCCCACTTATAGGTCAAAATTAAAACATAGGGTCTACGTTCGTGTCCTGCGTGTAACTTAGTCTTCGATGATAGGATTTCGAAATAATTTGGCACAAGTGATTATTACAGCAAGACGTGTCGCATGCAAAAGTTGTTGCTACTTCACAGGTCTAGGTCACAGTGTCCTTGCTACCTAAAAGGTAAGGCCATTTCTTGATGGATTAAGAAATTACTCTGCAGAAATGTTATTCATGAGACAATGTGTCGCGCCCAAGACCCAGGTCTGTAGCTCCAAGATCAAGATCACACTTAGAGATCAAAGGTAAAAAATGTTGTATTCATATTATATCCGTCACACTACACTTATTCCTGTATCGCATGTCATACAGCGAGACCCTCTATGTCCTATGGACACAATTCTAGTCAATTACAATTTTGGAATGGTGTTTACCGTAGTAAAACAGCGGCAAAATCGACAAAAATGTCTTCTTCTTCATAATATAGCGCAATGCATACAAAACAGGATGGAGTCATGTAAATTATATTTTCGTGGAAGCCACATAAACAGTAAAATAATACGAGTGGTTGCTATGACAAGATGACATTAGCCGTATCGCTAGTGAGTGTTTGCCTGTATGCCGTTATTGTCAAGAGACAGCTTTCAAAACATTCCAAAATATATTTATTGCATTTGAATGAGCCATCGAGGTCTGATATTGGACATGTTTGTCTGAATGATGATAAATATACGATACGCCAGACTAGGAAATTGTCTTCAAATGGTAGAGGTTTGATGATTTATTTGCCTTAATAGATTAATTCTACATTCGTATAGCACGCTTTTGAGTCACAGTCAGATAAACACCAGAATCGTTTTAGTTATATTTGATTTCGATTTCTAATTGGAACATTTTGTTACTATAGTTCTATATTAGGACATTGATTCTAATTATGCACTAGGTATAGATTAATACTTATTCTTCAACAACAGCGGTAGTGATACGAGCGTACTGTGTACTCTGTTTTATATATTGTTGAATCGTTTTGTACTTGTCTCTCAGATCCTACTAAGTTTATGACTGACCTCACTCTTGTATGGTCGAGCTCACCGCAGTTACAATATTGGATTCCATACGCTATGCCTTTCGGTTTGTAGTCACTATTTTTTCATCATATTGCTGAGAAGATAAATACTGTTTTGTTTTCTGTGTTTATCTACTAATAAGTTAGGGAACCCCTACGAGGACAGAACAATTATATGTTGTTATAACTATCAGGATTAAGGTCGTATATCCATAATGACCGATATATCCCTACTGATTTACTATTATCGTTCCTAGGCAGTATTTCTATCGCAGTTTCTCTTCATTTAGAACTTCTGTTTTGATTGTTGGCTCTGTTTTCGAAGAACTGCCGTTTTATGATTTCCTCGGTATCTCCATATTTGAATATCTCCGCTGTTTGTCAAGACGTGAAGCCAAATTCTGTGTTTTACGCATTATTTTATTTCGTTTTGAAATGTATGTGGATATAATCTGATGAACTACTGGTCAGAACGATGTTCAGCGACCACAGCTCCTGGCACTTCATAGACAATCATTACATTCTCTAAATCGCTCCTTCGAAAAAAAAAAATGAGTTTCATGGAATATTATGGAATTTCGTTTTCCAAAAGATCCGTCGTGACTGTAGCTTCTATTTTGTTGCGCAAACGCGCTTATCATACATAAGGACTTCTGCAGGTCTCGTTAGATTCATAAACCGTGATATATTATGTATATACTTAACCTCTTGATGGCTCAGTGATTACAATGACCTCTAACAACAACGTGATGAAGCCGCTGCCTGCGTAGAATCGAAAACTCGTTTAAACCAACAGATCTTTATATTTGTCCCTGCCATCACGAAAACATACCTAAATAATTTTGACCCCCTTAAAACCCACTATTATATAGTTTAACAGGGGTTTACAGGAGTACACTTTTTTTCTTATTTCTGCTTAAAAACATAGATTAAGGGTACTCGTGGTCGTCGTACAGGCTGAATGCGCAGGTTGAATTTGCTAACAACAAGCCTGTGATCTGTCCAACAGTCTGCACCACACAGTTCTAACGAGTACTAACAATCTATGTTTTGAGCAGAAATATGAAACTATCAGAATTTTTATCTGAAAACTTTCAGTTTTTTTGGTTGTGCAATTTTTCGTAATGACATATTTTGTCAAAGTTATCAGAAATGATCCTGCACTCCACTTCTCTGTTGAAGTTTAACCTCATATCCCCAGTTGATTTGTTTGCTGACAGTTTAAAGATTCCGTTTGTTGCAGGTTTTTTCTTTTTTTTTTTTTTTTTTTGTTTTGTTTTTTTTGTTGTTGTTGTTGTTGTTGCATGTCGGCTATTGCAAGTGTGCTGTTTCATTACGAAAACACGCCTATTCAAATATACTGAAAATTTTCCACCAAAAAATGAAAACTTTCAGAAAAAACTGATATTTTTCTTATTTCTGCTAAAAGCATTGATTGTGGGTACTTGTTAGAACCGTCTCGGTGAGGCGGTTCTAACAAGTACCGACAATCTATGTTTTTGAGCAGAAATAAGAACAATAATGTATACCCCTGTAAACCCCAGTTTAACTAAATAAAAGTGATTCGTCATTCGTTTATGGATTTATGATTTTGGATTACGGCTTTGGTACCATGACCGCAACTACTTTAAGGGGGTCAACATTATATAGGCAAGTTTTCGTGATGTCACTTTGACATTGTTCGATCCAAACGTGTACTTTTCTCGTTGCCTACAAAACACCATAACGCAGTAACTTCGGTATTTCCTAGGTTAATAATGAGTATATAATTTGCTTTGTCATTTCAAATAAAACAACTCGATTGGTGTAACCAAAAAGCGCATCATATATGTGCCAGCATTGAAAAATGAATAAACGTCAAAGGGGACAGAATGTGAAATGAAAACAGCCCTTTTCATAAGTTCACTTTATCTTGTCACAGAGGTGTCGTACAATATTAAAATGGTCAGAAGACCTTGGATCGCACTTGACCCCCCCCCCCCTCCCCCTCCCTGTCATTCCACCATAATTTAGTACCATAATGTGTATGTTCAAATGACATTATTTTTGTTTTGATATTTAATGATTTAATACTTGACATTATACTGATTGTACTTTACCCGCCTTTTTCATGTTGTGTTATACTTACTACCAAGATCAAATGGTGTCCATACGAACCATACAAGAATATCTTGATCAGCTACTAGTTACTGAATACCTCCCTTTGTTATCATTTATGGACTTTCCCACTGCTAAACACAGTGCACGAAACGTCGTTACTGGTATTCACGGCCAGTCGGCAGAAAAGATACCTCGAAGACAGTTTATCTTGCAATAACAGCCTTACACAAATGTTTGGCGCGAAATTTTCCCACATAATTGTCTTCTTCGGACATGTGCGCTAAGCGCAGATTAAGGTCAGCTTGTGCATTCTCGCAGTCTGATCACAATCTTCATCGGACGCGTGTAGTATAGCCACGGATGCAAAGATTCTTCATACAATGAACACACTCACAAAACTACAACCAGCTCATGTGTCGAGAAATCTAGGCCAATATAGCCATTTAGATCTCATCAATGATCCTCATTTAAATTTTTAAAAATCCAGAAATGGGCTCTATGATCATAAATGACCAGAACATATTGACTAAACTAGTACGGGAAAGTACGGTGATAAGGCACGGAGAGATGTTTTGCGGACTCCATCTGGACTTACACCAGCTGTTGTAAAGATAAATAACCCGATTAGGAATTAACCCTTGAAAACAATAAACACACGCACATAACTAAAAATTAACAAACTAAATAGTCAAGTTTCTGAATCATCTTGCAGCTTTCGGTCAAGCGGACCTCGACAATAATATTTATATTATTTTCAAAATCCCGGAATAGACAAAATGATGACAAAGAGCAAGAAAGTATAAAATAGCTAGTTTCCGATAAGAGCAAATGAAATAAAGACAAAACCATAGCTACAAGTTCTTCAGCTCTGCTGCCTTCCTAAATACGATCCTGTCACATTAATATTAATAATAATAATAATAGTAATAAGTATTGTTAATTATAATAATTATAATGATATCTATAATAATGATTACTTATCATTATCATTATTATTACTATATTTATTATTTCTCTTTCATTATTTACTTACTCTGATGGTCTTTGTACAATGATTTTCTGCGAACAACAATCGGATTTGCATTACATTGTAGGATAATTAAATTTAGCCATCTAGTATTGTATTATAGAAATAGTATTAAATCCTATTATATGTCGTTACATTTAGAGTATGTGACATGATACAGTGTTCAATACCTTAGAAAAGTACAATAATTAACTAAAAGGTTCCAGTGCGCATTAACAGGTATTTTTTTTAGCACAGAAATGATATAAAGCACGTAAGGAAGAAAATGAGGACATAAAAGAGTACACAGGGGTTAGGGAATCTGTCATTTATTAACATCATGAAACACAATAAACAAGAACAGAATGGGATCATAGAATCACCTGGATCTACAGTGTTTGTAAAATTGCCTGGTATGGTCAGTAGGGATGAAAGACTTAAAGATACATGGGCGGGGTAGGGGAGTCCTGTGGTCATGAGAATAGTTTCGTATTTTATATCTGTCAACTAACTGTATATCGTTTTACATCGAGAATATACAAAAGTCATAGTAAAAGCTTTGTGTAATAGGAAATACTGAGGTACATATCTGACAGTTGCAAGACAATGCGAGGGTTATGTACTCGTAAAGTATGCTTAATTCCACCCTCACTCGCCACTTGTAGTTTATATTATTATCTGTTTCCACGATGAAAATGGGACCATATTTAGGGGATCGTACACGAAATAATTCACAATAATGCAACGTTATGATCTATAAACATTTGCAAAACAAACAAATTCCAAAAGATGTTATATTAAATTTGTGAGTGTTTCACTGGTATATCCATCATTCAATTTCAACAAAAAAAATCTAATCCTTATATTAAAGTAAGCATGCTCAATTCTTAAGAATGCAAAGATCTCAGTTCTATCATCTTACAGTTGGTCACGTTACTACCGACAATATGAAAATTATTTCCAATCCATGAATTTGAACTACCCTCTCTAAAGGACAGATTCCCTTGTCAAATTGACTTTGATAAATGTCGCTTTGACTTTGATAAATATCGCTTACACTTTACCGGAGCTTTTCATGAATTCTGCAGACGCTGGTGCAGACGAAAAAAAACGGAGTCTAATGCTTTAAATGAGTAGAAATTAAGAGTGTTTACTTTAATAATTGATGTACGTAGTTCATTTTACTCAATTTATCCAAACAATTTACCGTGTAAACCTATACTGTCTTTTCGACTTCCGAAAAGACATCCCTGACTTCCATCACCATAATGCAGGTTATATTTCATTTCCTTTGGGATCATTTGGCCCATTGCGGTATATTTGAAAATCGAATTCTGCTCGTGTATACGCTAGAGGGTGTAAGCAGTGTTGCTTCATTACTGCTTATGAAGAGTCTCAATAAAACTGAGAATCCCATTTCTAATCCGTAGTGCGTTCTTTGTTTCCAAAGGCAATCTTTTTTACGTTTATTTTACAACGAAAATATGGCTTGGTGACATGGCTACAATTTTTGCACTGCCTCAATACTTTTGAAATGAAACTCGGCAGTATTAAAATATACATGCTTTGCACGAAAAATACTGTAGCTGGTGTTAGTGCCTTGTGGCGGCGGTAGAACGTTTTCCCATACATCACCATAGCACAGATTATATTTCGTTTCCTTTGGGATAATTGGACTCATTGTTGTGTATTTGAAAATGGAGTTCTGCTCATATTTACGCTAGAGTGAGTAAGCAGTGTTGCATTCTTCATTACTGCTTATGAAGAGTTTTAATAAAACCGAGACTCCCATTTTCTAATCCGTAGTGTGTTCTTTGTTTCCAAAAGTAATCTTTCTGACGTTAATTCCAAAGAAAATATGGCTTGGTTTCTTCTGACATGGCTGCAAACTTTGCACTGCCTCAATACTTTTGAAATGATACTCGGCAGTATTAAAACATACATGCTTGGCATGAAAAAGAATCGGCTACCACACTAAATGACGGCAACCTCCTCAATCTCTTTCAGAAAGCTAGTGTCTCACTATCCATGTCTGCGGTCGGGCCAAACGTCGAACTATTCGTTGTTTTCTTCAGTTCTGATTACAGATCCTTATTAAGTGTTTTTCTATGTTTCGGCATAATGGTTATGATTACGTGAGTTTCACTATAATGTTTCACTGATGGGAGAGAGGACACATAAGCAGACCGAACTATATATGCAACTTGAAACAACATCAGAATTATGGGTGAGGTTTCGCGCGACTCGTACATTCTACAACACACTCACAATAACAGAAAACAGTTGAAGTGGTATGTTTCTGGACCGTAGCTAGTTTTGGCCGGTTAGTTCACATTAGTGGCCTAGTATCAAGCTTCTGAGTAACTGAGACCTTGTCTAATACAACCTACACAAACGATCAGCTCTCAATAGCAACTTCCGCCCTACAACAACAACTTTGCTGAGTTTACCAATGTACAGTGTCCAATATTTTAACCTCCCTCCAACAGCAGCCTCTTTTCAATGGCAACCTTTGTACAACGGCTACTTTCCTGACTTTACTGTAAGCATGAAATTCAAAGTAACTTGGTAGCTTTGTTTCAGCGTTTGCCAGGATACTTGTTAAGAATACTATCTTGAACATAACGCCTGAATACCGTGATTCGGAACACTTTTCATTTGTATTTTGTAAATAAAGTACGACGTAATTCAACAAGTGCGGTTACCGACTAACTGATTTTTGTTTTTTAGAAAAATTTACTGTAAATTTTTGTCAGTTGTATATCTATATAATATCGATTATCCGTCATGAAAAGGACAGTGAAAAATCCATGTGTGTAGGTAGAATATTGCTACATTATAGTATCCGCGTGCACTGAATACTTTATTTACACCCGTACATATTATCGTATATAATGTTTATAAAACCCTGTACTTTGCAGGACTGGTTTCATACTTTGTACTTAAGAGGACAGTATTATTACACTGGGATCCTGGTTATTTAAGAGTTTATAATATGAAAACACGCGAGACAAATTAAACGTTCAACGATTTTGATGAAAATTCAATTTCTAGAATCAGTTTATATGACATACAAATTCATGTAAGAAAGCATATACCTGGTTTCCAAATTGCAATATCTTATTGCAGGAATGGTTTCATGCTTTGTTCTAAAGAAGAAAATATTATTACGCTTGGATCTTGGTTATTTAAGAATTCAATATATGAAAACACAGCCGACAGTTCAACGATTTTAATGAAAATTCAGTTTCTAGAATCAATGTTTATCTGACATACATATTCATATAAATACGAATATGCCTAGTTTCCAAAGTCCAATGCTTAAAACACATAGATTTAATTTAAATTAGGAATGAGATATTAGTTGGAAAGTCCAAACTAAAAAATGTGTTCGCTGGTATATTCAAGCATTAAAGTGTTAAGCTTAAATGGTAATTCCTGACTTACTTCTCATTTACCTGCACGAATTCACTAAATAAAAATATAGCTTAAAATCATTAAGCAACATCCTCACACAAACCAGGGAACAAAGACTGCAAGGTATAGTAAAAAGGGTAAGAATAAGTCCAGGGAGTGCCGCAATCACAAGCCGCAGCCCTTCCTAGACATCAAGAGGAAGAGGAAACAGACAAAACCAAACAAGCGCAAATCGAACAAACGTAAGACCTCGTTTGCTAATACACTAGTCAATTAATAATTAAAAAAAAAAATATATTCTTTTTAAGTAGGAAATAACATTTTTAAGGCACGCTTGTTAAAACCAAACTCATATACTAATTGAATGGTCTAACAAAAGAAGTTTTATAAGCTTCAATATAGCATGAAACATGTACACTGGTGGAAATTTGTTGTCGTAATAAGTACATATTACAAACATTATGGCCGAAATGTTGTTATAAGTAAAACGATCAAATATCTAAAATGATTATTAACAGCTTGCCAGCATGTCCTATCGGAATGATGACTAAAACATTAAAATGAAGGGCGTGTAGAAAACAATAACAAATAAAAACCTGACTTTTTTTTTAAAGTGTAAAAAAATCGTATTTTTTTTTTTAGAACAAAAGTCACGACTCAGTTCAATAAGTAGGAGCGTTGAAATACTAGATTCAAAGCAACAGAACATTTTGTGAATTTACTGGTAGATTATAAAGGCTGCGATAAAGTCCGATAAGGTTAACCAGTTAGCATTATAAAACGTTCCGAAAATTTTACACTTGTTTCCTTTTTTATATAGTAAAACGCCAGAAATGGCGTTTGCCTCCTATTCGGGTAAAGAATCCGTTTATCGGAATTATTGCTGGTTTACTGAATTGAAATGCGCACTTAGTCATTTTACGATATTTCATGGTTGAATCGACTGTTAATCAAGACATATCCATGCAATAAACGCATATGAATAACTGGGATAGTATTATCAAGACTGGATTGTGTGTTCTGTTAGCTTTGATTACTATAATTATAATCGTAGACTTACATGTATATAAATATAAATTCAGAAAAATATATACCTGTTATGACTTTAGCACCCAATTTCGTAAAATCAGTCTTCGATATATAAGAATTGGTTACAACATAAATGTAATACCATCACAAAATCATACCTATATAATTTTGACCCCCTTAAACCCCATTTTTATATAGTAAAACTGGGGTTTACAGGGGTATACATTATTTTTCTTATTTCTGCTCAAAAACATAGATTGTGGGTACTCGTTAGAACCGCCTCGCCGAGGCGGTTCTAATGAGTACCCACAATCTATGTTTTGAGCAGAAATTTGAAAACTATCAGAAATTTTATCTCAAACTTTCAGAGACATCACACAACTGCAACATGCCTAACGCTCCTTAGTAGTGCATTAAGCGAACTTGTGTTTTAATATCAAAAGTATCCAGAGCTCAATAACACCAAAGTGCCAGACCATCGCCAAACAATAGTGCAATGAAGCATCTCGGGAAAGTCACCTGATTGATATTTGTATACAAAGTTAGAGGACGATTTACCTAGTTCATCCTTATCATCATTTTTCGGTCTGTTACATTCAGAATTTTACGCCTCTAAGAACATCTAAGACCTGTCTGATATATTAGGTAGAACACAATGTGTTTGGCGTACCGTTCAAATTCTGAGGCAGTTATAATAACAACAAAGTTGTAAAGATGATAGGGTTTATCAGAAACTATCGTCTAGGCAAAAGTATTATTATCTGACACCAGTGAAATGTATGAAATATTCTGTACTGAATTTTATTAAGATGAACTGGTTAAATTTGCTTATAAATGTGTAATTGTGAATTCAATTTTCTCAAAGCGTGTTTTCCTCTTAATTATACTTTCTTTACTTCAGTACTTGATTTAATACCTGTCTGTAATCTTCCAGCTAAAGCACTAATATCATTGGTTATTGTTCAATTCAAGTTATTGAAACTGGGTTTCCTCTTATTAATTAGGCCAAACTATGCTATACAATCCTTTTTATCACAATGAAAAAAAAAAATATCGGTGAATTTAAGGGAGTTATTCACAAGAGTGAACTTCCATCATTTTATACATGAAAGACAACAAATGTGTGTTTCTATATACAGTCGAACCTCGATGGCTCGAATTCCATGAACCAATAAAGTTCGTGCGTTCGGTAATTCGAGTCACTGAAGATTCACTGTACGTGCGTGTTTTCTGTAGTATACACCGTCAATATATGTATGTATGACTATATATAGATTAGACTGTTAATTTAAACAATTCAGTAAGTTATTGTTTATTTATCTAAAATATCAAATAAGTAAATAAACGAATGGAAAGAAAATAGCATTACTGTACGTACTAAAGTTGGCTCGGAAGACGTGTTCTTCTACATTAACAATACGTTCATAATGATTTAAACTAGCTTATCTGTTAACGTATGTAGTGACCTAATGACGTACAAATTACGAATTCAGATTGGCCGACGCATCTGCTATACGATACAACCATTGCATGTATAGGACTCGCTTTTGTTTACCTGAAAATTTCTTACGGTGCATACAGTTGCATAAGCTGGCCTACGTCTACGCTACAAGTACGTTTCTTTTTGTTGTTGGTTCGAAAGCTCACTCAGGCAAAACCAGGTCTGTTTTTTGTCTAGTATAAAACACTCAATAACAATATTTCTTGTGATGATAGGAACTCGAAAAAATGAAAAATGTCTGCACTCCTAAATATACTGCACAAACGGTAATGAAATCAATGGCATCTCACCATAGTAAGCTTTCTTTCTGCACATGAAAAACATGCACGCACCACAATGTGAGCAAAACAAAAAGCCTATGTCGTCATACGAGAATAGCGCTAGCATAGACTAACCTGCTCATCCATGCATCCGGACAGCTTAATCCCTAACCTGCGCGGATGCCGAAGCTGACCAAGAATTTTGCTGCTCGCATACGGGTATATGGGTAATTGTTGTGAACACACACACAAAGTATCAATTGTGACGTGAGGAAAACGGCCCTATTTCGCATAAAAACAGCAAATATATAGATGAGCTAACGCGTCCATGCAGTCTGATTAGAACATTCGCTGTCAGCAGATACATTATACAGTAATTTATGATTCAGAGTGCGACAGCGATGCTCCTGATTAGACAGTGCGGATGCGCTGGCTGATCTGGGCCCAGTTGTTCAAAGCGTCGTTAGCTTAACGAACTTGTTAAGGGTCATTTCGTTAACTGTTTTAGCAGATTCAAAATACAATATTCTGATATTTTTTGCAAATTTTTTCAGCAAAAAATTTCAGAATATTTGCGTATCACTCGATGTAAATTTTAACGAATCGTTAACTAACGACGTCGTTAGCTTTGAACAACTGGGCCCTGGACATTCGTTGTATCCCTATTAGTTCATGTTTATGCATGTGCAAACGTTTATAACTCCTGTCGGCGTTAGTGATATTTCAGACATAGGCTTATTTAATTAACATAAAATTTGTTTGAACGTTTGCCACCTTTATTATGATAAACTGCCATCGTAATGGTTGTTGTTAACATATTTAGTAAAAAAAAAAAAAACAAAAAAAAGAAAAAAAAAGAAAACAGAATTACTCAAATAGTTAAAACTGGCATGAATGTTCAATGGAGCGCGGAGTCATCATTATCATCATTGTGAGGAAGCGCTTTTGTAACATGTAGCAAAAATACGAACGTCTAATACAATAAAAAATTTAGATGGGAAAAAAATGTTCGAGAAATCGATGACAATGTCACATTTAAAAATTGGTTCTAGAGACATTCTCGCGAGTTGGAGAGTTCGAGAGCTCAATGTTTGACCCATCCATAATTTTTTCCATTAAAATATACAGGAGAACTGCCGGGACCGGAAAATTTGTTCGTGCAAACCATGGTGGGTATTCGGGCCATCAAAAACTTGACACAGTGAAGTTGGACTCTACTTTACTACAAAGAAAGACCTTTCTAAAAGGGTTTATTCAGAAAAAAAAAATCCCCATTTAGAATGTATCCTTTTACACAGAAGAGGCATAATTTTGACGGATCTGCCTCCTTGGAAGCGTATCAATTAATCTTAAATTTATCGAACATACACGACGTACGTTCAGATTACAAATCGACCAACAAAAAGAGTGCTGACAAAAGATGCCTTTTTATTATTTAACAAAAAAGGAGCGTTTTACTATTTTACAGCTTGCATGAAAAGCATATTAGTAAAACGTAGTTGTTTTATATTACAGTGTAGTAATTTGGATGTTCGCTTTATAGAACAGGGCCCAGTTGTTCAAAGCTAACGACGTCGTTAGTTAACGATTCGTTAAAATTTTAATTGAGTGATACGCAAATATGCTGAAAATATTTTTTGCTGAAAAAATGTGAGTAGCTTTTGCAATGCAAAAGCTACTCACATTTTTTCAGCAAAAAATATCAGAATATTGTGTATTGGATCAGCTAAAACTGTTAACGAAATGACCCTTAACGAGCTCGTTAAGCTAACGACGCTTTGAACAACTGGGCCCTGGTTGATTTATTTTGGCTTCTGTGGGAATATATTTCATAACATAGCACCGAAAATGTAAATCTAACAATGCGTGCATATAAAAGCAATGGTAAAGAGCTTTTATATGCTGTATTATGAAACCAAGTTAATAGACGGAAGAGCTCGGCACAAACATCTACCTTTTTATCACGTTTCACATCGTTCGCCTTTTCCTAGACGTTGGACTGTGTTATGTCGTTTTAAAGCATCGAATACGTTACGAGGTCGTGCAAAAATTTCTGTCACTAATAGGCTTCATTAGTTTTATCCCAGATATATTTTAAAATGCATCACTGCACTTGAATGGTGTGTTGTATAGCTAACGATACCAGTTTATTTCGTGCAAATTGCTTTCCAACTGACCGAGTTATTTCAAATTGAAATAGATGCAGTCATATACACTGACCAGTTTACTTGTTACATTGGAACAAGGACAAGAAGACTGAAATTCGTAGCTAATAGCCGCATTAGGCTTAATATAGATTCAAAGCAGATATTTAATGAATTGTGTGGTATATATGGACCTCAGACCATTTCAATGCGCATAGTTTTTAGGAGGGTTAAAGCTTTTAAAGCTGGGAAATTTTCTGTTGAAGATGAAACCCGTCCTGGAAGGCCTAAAACCTCTGTTACCAAGGCTAACATCGCGCTGCTGTAAAGACTTTGGTCGAACAGGATGCGCGATTGTCTGTCAAAGATATAGCTAGTTGTACTGGCATATCAGAAGGCAGTGTGTAATCAATTCTAAAAAAAGCGTTTGGACCTGAGAAAGGTTTGCGCTGCCCGGGAATTTTTGAAGACTTTTGAAGATCTACAAAGACTGTACTAGTCGGGCTATTTCTAACTTGCTAACAGGTGATGAAACCTGGGTGCACATGTTTGAGCCGCAAAGAAGGGCTGATAATAAGCAATGGAAGCGAAAAGATAAAACAACGCCCATGTATTGCCAAGAGAACCATAAGTTCGAAAAAGATGTTGTACGCAATTTGCTTTAATTCAAGTGGGCCAGTCGTTCAAATGCCTTGTCCATCTGGTCATAGAGTCAATGGCCGATTCTACAAGAATTCTGTACTGAAGAAAGTGAAAGAGTTTTACAATAAGAAACGACCAAGCAAAGGATGGTCAGTCCAGCTTTTACATGACAACGCCTCCTCTCATAAGTGTGAGGTTGTTAAGTCTTTTTTGGCTTCTGAAAAGGTGAAAGTTTTAAGCCAGCCACCTTATTCACCTGACCTGAGTCCCTGTGACTTCTTTTTATTTCAAAGGCTTAAGCAAATGCTTTCTGGAAATAAGTATATGTCTAGAAGTTCTCTTGGCAGCGCTATTTATCTGTCTCCAACAGATACCAAAAGAAGACTTGCGTACAACATCTTTTTCGAACTTATGGTTCTCTTGGCAATACATGGGCGTTTTTTTTTTTTTTTTTTTTTTTTTTTTTTCTTTTTTTATCTTTTCGCTTCCATTGCTTATTGTCAGCCCTTCTTTGCGGCTCAAACATCTGCTTTTCGCGACTGGGTAAAAAGGTTACAAAAATGTGATTCAGTAAAGGGGGAAGGTTTGTAATAAAATATGTTTGATAAAACGCAGCATTGAAGTAATCCGAAGCCAGTGACAAAACTTTTTTGCAGGACCCTCGTATTAACAAATAAATACATGTGTTACAGTCGAAATCACTGGTGGGATTCCTTTAAGTGATTGCGAAAGGTTGGCAGAATCCAAAGAAAACAACATGCTTTTTTTGTCCACTTCTTGGGTGTTAGAAATAAGCCGAAATAAGTCAGTGCAGAAGCATGTTTCCTTGAGTGATAAATCACAGTTCGTCCGTCAGTTGTAAGTAGATATATCACGAGCGCTACGCGCTCGGAAGTTGATCTACTTTACGAATGACTTCTCTAAACTTTTATTTATTTGTCAATAAATCACTGCTAGAGCTGATCGATTTCCTAAACAGCATTCATCCGTTATGTAAATCAGTTTTTCTTCAACACAAAAATTGCAAACTGCTCTATACCTCAAATCATGGTGTACTGCATTCGCACTTTACTGATATATTCTGCGAATTGGCTTAAATAAATTACTTAGGTTCATACAGTGTGAAATTAACGTCTACATAGCCAACTCTCAAGAGCAGACTGGTTGTCAGCTAATTGTTTGCATACGTGATGGTATACTATTCCTTGCCGAAAGTATAGTTTTTCTGAAGCAAAAAAACATTACAACGTGCGATTTGCTACCTTAAAGAGCGCACTGAAATAACAGTTTTAATCGATTTCCCTTTGACATACACAACCATGCTTTCAATAATGCCATCTATTCATTCATTGTCTTTGTAGAAGTGTGTTTTAAATAGTACATATATAGACAAAAAATAAATAAATAAATAAATAAATAAATAAACAGGTGCATGACAAACCATCACGAAAACACGACTATATAATTTTGACCCCCTTAAACCCAACTTTTATATAGTAAAACTGGGGTTTATAGGGGCATACATTTTTTTTCATATTTTTGCTCAAAACATAAAATATGGGTACTCGTTAGAACCACCTCATCAAGGGGGTTCTAACGAGTACCCACAATCATTTTTTTTTCAGCAGAATTATTAAAAATATCAAACTTTTTTTATCCGAAAATTTTCATTTTTTAGTGGTAAAATTTTCAGTATATTTGAATGGGCATGTTTTCATAATGACGATTCTTAAACATTTATATGATCCGCTACGTGAGTAAAAAGTTCCTTCTGATATGTGCGCCCAACATACACTACAAAAAAATGCTTATTCAAATATATAGAAAATTTCACCTCCAAAAACTGGATATTTTCAGATAAAAAACTCTGATATTTTTTTCATATTTCTGCTTAAAACATAGATTGTGGGTACTCGTAAAAACCGCCTAGCCGGCCTCAGTGGCCTAGTTGGATGCGCCGTCCGACTGGAGACCAGGAGGTCGCGGGTTCAACCCCCGCCGAGGTCGGCAACATTCTTTCATGGAGATTGATCATGAAATATTTTCTACGGTCATTCTCTCCCTTCCGCTGATTCAAGAAGGGCAGTTGTCAGTTTCTGGCGAAAGAATGTGCACAATACTGGTTAACCGCTGAGAGGACTAAGCCTGCCCAGTAAACGTGTGGTTAGGTAAACTGACCACGCGCGACATGACCCCATTGGGTTGACTAGGCCGTAAAACCTCAACACACAAAAAAAAAAACAAAAACAAAAAACCGCCTCGGCGAGGCGGTTCTAAAGAGGACCCACACTATGTTTTTGAGCAGTGATAAGAAAAATAATGTATGCCCCTGTAAACCCCAGTTTTACTATATAAATGCGGGGTTTAAGGGGTCAGAATTATATAGGCATGTTTTCGCGATGAGACCCAAATCAACCTCCGCATCCGCGCAGTGCGACCAGAAAATTATTCCTTGGCTATCAAAATGCGTACAGTGAAGATTCTGACTTGTCTGGGCGCACATGTCCGAACGTATATTTTCTGACGTTGCAGTTCACATAATTAGTCATGACTCATGTATCAACGCACATGCAGAATCACAATATATAATTCAAAATATACTAAAATATAATTGAAGATACCTAGGAAATGCCACATTCACGAACCACATCCTTCTCGAGACACCGAAAAGAAAAGATTAGGACTATACTATGACAAGTCACAGGAAACATATGAAACCACCTTTTCTGTGTGTAAAAGATGCTCTGGTGGTTTTTCTTTTAATGCGATCAAACGTAAAATTTTGATTTTGATAAGGGTGAGGTTTCCATCGGGTAAAACTACTAAAGTAAAAGCCCTCTACCTTATTAACAGTAGTTGCGTCTGTAGAGCATATTAAAGTATTTACTCTGTTGGAGTTCCTCTGGGTTTGAATGTCGTTTATTGCAACTTTGCCCTTGTTTCTTTTGTATCATGGCTTGTAATTGCGGCCTTTCCTTGGTAACTTCTTTTATATTTTGAATTTAACCTTCCATTTTTCGACGATGTTGCCCTCGATACATTAACAGTTCACAGCCTATACATTGTGCGAGATCAGATATTCACACGGTTAAACATAATAACAGAAATAAGCTTTTAATATCAACAGGGATAGAGGTATTATGATGGGTCCAACCAGAGATAAAGATAGTGAAGCACAAACTTCAGAAACTGACTGAGCAGGTGATCATCATTCTATTTAGCTTCACTCACCGTCGGAGTCATCTAAGCATCAATGAGTCCTCAAAGCAGTGTAGGTATTTTTTTCTTAACAGTTAATTAAAGTACTAACTGTAGAATAAAACCATGTTATAACATAGACTCGACAAAAAGTTGGGCTTCATCTCATTTCTCATTCTTTTGGTGTTTCGGGAGGGCTGTGCTTCGTGATTGTGACATTCCTTAAGTATGTTCACTTATACTTTTCTGACGGAACGAAAGCTCCTTCTGAATCGGTATCTGATGCTTGTTGGTTGAAATCTACTAACTATTGTCGAGTAATCGCGATCGTCTTTTTTTTCCTGCCATCGAGTCCTTCGTACTGTGTAAGAATGGCCCATGTTTTTTATTTTGTGTTCTGTTTTCTATTGTTGCATAAAAAGATCTCTTTGCAGAGCGAAACATTATTAATGTTTAAAAATTAATTGAGCGTGAGGGCGAGATTACGATTCCGTGAAAGTCCGGAAATTAAGCTCTCCTTTGTCTTTCTTATAAGTGTTCCGAGGGTTCGTTTTACTTTATGCAGTTCCTTTGTTAAATGTAATTGTTTTGTTGGCTTTTTTAATTAGTGTTGTGTATTATAAACCGAAAGGAAGCATACGAAAGGTAGTTCATGGCAATAGCAACAACAATCCACAGAACGCAGGAAAAACAAACCCCTCCCCCCCCCCCACCCCCCCAAAAAAACAAAAACAAAACTGAAAGTTCTTGAAAATGACAGAAACGATGAGAGAGATATAGTAAGAAAAGTCTCATGTTTAGGATTTACCTTGGAAATGCCATTTTCCGCCAGAAAATGATAAAAATGGTCAAACATTGAACTTTCATACTCGAGTATGTTACCCTGTTAAAAATCCATTAATCTCCTCCATGACTGTTATAAAGTCCTCCGTGTATGCAAAATTAAAACTGCACTAGAAACGGACAAATATATATAGAAAATTGTAAAAACAGGTTAGAACAAATACTTGCCGTCTATAGTTTTAAATCCTTTGCTACTCTTGCATACCTTATTGTCCTACAATGTACAGTACTACCTTACACGTGTATAGACATTGGAATCACCCAGCCGTTTAGTATTATCAGTAGATACAATGTAAAACAAATCGCACGCTTTTCTGAAAAGCAATTATGTACCGATACTAATTCGACTGAAGGTAAAATCTTCGCCTTTAGAATGTTATAAGTAAGAGAAGATAAATTAAACCTTCTGCCGTCTTTTGTGTGGTCTAAGCGTCATTGACTCCAAAAACAAAGCGTATCCTGGAAGTGAAAATGCATGAGTTATATGCTACAAATACATATGCTATTAAAGTATTCAAAAAGAAATCTCAACAGCCTTTATTATAGAAAGTCACGCGACATGAACGTTTCTGTGACAGTTGCTTGTGCACACACTTTTGAAAACGTCTTTATTCGAAGGAACACGCATAACGGCTTTTACGTAATTTTCAGTGTCATGTTAACGGTTCCAAAATTACACAGAAACAAAACTCATTCGCGGTAGAACATCTCCCCGTACTTTACCATAGTGTAGATTATATTTCTTTTCCTTTGGGATCACTGGGCCCATTGTGGAATCTTTGAAAATGGAGTTCTGCTCATGTATACGCTAGATGGCGTAAGCAGTGTTGCAAACTTCATTACTGCTTATGAAGAGTCTCAATAAAACCGAGACTCCCATTTTCTTATCTGTAGTGTGTTCTTTGTTTCCAAAGGCAATCTTTTTGACGTTTATTTTGAAACAAAAAAACAAAAGTATGGACATGGCACTGCATGTGAATATATTTTTAAAGCGATCCCTTGCGGAAAAAGGGTTTCCATAATTGAAATACTGGATTTTAAGCGCAAATGTGTTTTTTTTTGTTTTTGACCTTTCGGCACTCATATGTAAGGAAAGCGTTGCTTCTACATACACTTTTGAAAACGTAAGCTCATATAGATACTGGAGGAATTGAAATACGCATTTCATGTATTTACGTAGGGTACACAACAAAACATGTGTTTGGCTTAAAAATGTAAGATTTAAAGTTGTCTGAATGTAAATACCGGATGCACAGACAACATAAATGTTATCGAAAGTTGTTTTGATTTCAATAGAACAACATATTAGCAAGATAGTAGAGCACATGTGAAACGCTTATATGCATATGTCAAGTATGATCAGCTTGATAAGCTTTTGCTACGTTTCGTAATTCGGAAAAATGTTTGCTATATAGTGCGTTCATGTGCAGGAAAGATTGTTCTTCATTTATACCACAGAACATCGTGGTACTTTCCGGGTAATTATTTGTTATTTGTTTTATTGGAGGCCAGCCTACTTGTTATCACCTTTCATTGGACAAGAGGGGGTGCTTAGCCTGTTTTTGTTCGTTTGTGGCATGGGTGATCTCTGTCGTAGTTTGTTTACTGTTCTATGATAGAGGCTCTTCTTTGACATTTTGAGTAGTATTCCCAATTTGAAGCTGCATCAGAATTAACGGCGAAGATGTATATATTATTAGTGCATGCTTTCTGGGTGTCTTCTATTCTATAGACGGCAGTAGAACATCTCCCCGTACTTCAACGTAGTGCATATTATATTATCATTTCCTTTAAGATCATTGAGCCCATTTATTTCGTGATAATTAACTTGTTAAAGAATCCTTTCGTCCCAAGCGAGTAGCATTTGTCTTGTCCGTTCAAGGGTTGTTCATTTGTTGTTTTTTCATCTTCGAATGTATTTCTATACTGTGCAAATGTTTTGGTTAATTTTCGAAATTTCTTTTTCTACATCTTCTCCCAGTTTCTTGAAAATCTTGTCTTTTCATGATTATTGCATTGCCTGGAAAACGTCATGTGAAATTATATTTTAAGAATGGATGTGCGTAAATAGAATGTCTATTGCAAAGAGTATGCTCTATGGTTTAAATACAATTTTTCAAAAGCATTATAAGAAAAGCAAATGCTACTGAAGCCGAACACGTTTTAAGTTGAACTTATGCATAATTCATAATATGCATATCTATTCGTAAAATAGTCCAGGAATGCTCATAATCAAAGATATTTTGCATGTTTGTATTATCTCTCATGAACAAACTCAATCACACCGAGTCTGCTATCTTTCTATGATTTGGTTCGTTCTACATCCAAACAACTCTTTCATATTATTTCATGATTGCATCAGCTGTCGTTAAGTGGACCGTGTTAAGCGAAAAAATGTCATCGTGCATGCACAAAATACACGGATTCACATTATTTTGCATATGCGCAAAGTCTCATGCGGACATTCGTTCTCTATTCATACAATCTGTAGGATCCAGTTATTCCGTAAGTGGTTTACGCGGACCGGGCTGATCTGGGCCTTCATTGCCGCCGTATGCCCTAAGACAGATTTCTACATAGCGCGGTCCGTTTTATCATTGCATCAGCTGTATTTAAGTGCTTCTATAGAAGGCCGCGTAGGGCAGGAGAGGGCGTACAACAGCGCTTAATATTTTCATTTAGCGCTTGTCTTATTAAACATTCTACTCTTCATATACTACAACTTAAATATAGAGTTCACTCCAAGGCGGTGTTAGGGGAGCGTGAAGGACATTGACCTGTCTACATTTTCTCCGAAATTACGCTAACAAGTCAATATATGAATGAATACTACAAGTAAATAAAGGTAAGAGAAAAGTCCAGGGAGTGCCACAATCACATACCGCAGCCCTTCCCAGACACCAAGAGGAAGAGGAAACCGACAAATGCAAAGAAGCACAGATCGAACAAACGTACGAAAAGCACTAAGATTAGCTATCTCTTCCCCAAGCGAGGTAATCGCAATGCTAAAAGGACTGAAAAACACTAGAAAGATGACACAAGGTAAGGCATAAAACAAATCGCCTAGTAGAATAAACCACACAGCAACAAAGAGTAAGACTAACACCGGGACCACCGCCTTAAAACGGTCAGTAGAGTAAACCACCAGGGGCGGGGAGGTGTTTATAGCACTTTTACAGCTAGCTAACTTCACCCTGAGTCCCGATGCTACTCTAAATACAGAAGTACATAAAATTTGGTTCATATAAAGGCTCCGAACTCAGTCAATGCATCAAAGCAAAAACATAAAAAACAAATTAATCACCATAATAAACAAGGACGAGTGCTCATGGCTAATTCTATTGTATGCCAGAGTAAATGAAAACCAATAGTTGAACCACGGCGGGCCAAACCAAAGACATATCGTCAAGCCCCAACCCACTGGTTAAAGTTTTAGGAAGGGACCGTCATAGAGTCTGAAGCCAGAACCGCCGTCCTGCAATTAAAGAGTGAAGCATAGCTATCAACAATGATTGGGTTGACAACTAGGCATGCAGTCTGCCGCATAATATCTAAGCTATAGCCAATTCTTTTATAACGGTTAATAAGTTTTCTGAATTGCTCCGAAAAATTAGATTTTCCTACAATTTTTCTAAAGCTGTACACTATGTCACCGTAAATTTCTGGTTCCGATATACATTTTTGCAGAAGTGTTTTCAGTCTAACGCTATATTTTTCTACCAAGGCACTGTGTCTGCGATAAAATTACGAAAACGCCTAACGAAGTTTAAAATAATGATAGCCCTGCCTAAAAAATTCGGCAGTAAGGGCTCTATTACGGTAATTAAAGTCACTAAGATTTGAAGAAGCTCTGGCGAATTTAATAGGTTGAGCTATGTATACTCTATATGAGGTACGCCGGGGGACATCACACCGATATGCTGGACTAAAATAATTTGAAATATTCAACGGTAAAAAATCATAAATGTCAATGGTATGATGATTAATAGGTAAACGCCAACTAGGGTTGACCTCCTAGTATCCAACACATGGAACCGGAGCGCGTCGGACAAGAGATGGCGTACAATAGCGCCCGGTACTTCCATATAGCGCTGGTTTTATTAAACATTCTACTATTCATATACTACACCTTGAATATAGAGTTCACTCCAAGGCGGTGCTAGGGGAGCGTGAAGGACATTGACCTTTTCTACATTTTCCCTTAAATAACGTTAACAAGTCCACAGTAAATGAAAACTACAAGTAATACACCGATATGCGGGACTAAAATAATTTGAAATATTCAATGGTTTTTGTTTGTGTTGAGGTTTTACGGCCCAGTCAATCCAATGGGGCCATGTCGAGCGCGGCCATTTTACCTAATCACACGTTTACTGGGCAGGCTTAGTCCTCTAAGCGGTTAACCAGTATTGTGCACACTCTTTCGCCAGAAACTGACAACTGCCCTTCTTGAATCAGCGGAAGGGAGAGAATGACCGTAGAAAATATTTCATGATCAATCTCCACAAAATAATGTTGGCGACCTCGGCGGGGGTTGAACCCGCGACCCCCTGGTCTCCTGTCGTACGGCGCATCCAACTGAGCCACCGAGGCTGGCAAATATTCAACGGTATAAAATCATAAATGTAAATGGTATGATGATTAATAGGTAAACGCCAACTAGGGTTGGCCTCCTGGTATCTAACACATTGAACGGTAGTAATAAATATTGCCCCAAGAATTGTTTTAACTGCGCACCGAGTTTGGTTTCCCTGTGCATTTGTTCAGTCAATCAATGCGCTGGCTGTATTTCTAATGTTATGTTTTCCCTTACTCGCATTTGTATCACTTTAATACGTTTTACAGTATCAGATATTTACGCCTTTCAGCCCTGTAGACCAAGAAAGATATTTTGCAAGCAGTGCAGGTCTAGACGAGACGGCTTATAACGAGTCGTCATCTGCATCTACACTGTTTGCCATTCTGTTCTTTATTTACAGCCTCACCTTTTTGGCAATGATGGCTAAGGGTCAATATCAGTTGCAAAAATGATACGCAACACCACTCGTTTAAATCATTTAATAATGAATCTGCAAGAAAAATGTCATACTAAAACAAAACTTTTTTTCTTCAAGCATCGAAGCAACCCCTTGTTCGTAATGTTAATAAATTAAAACAGCAATCTCGTGCTAGACGTAAACAATTAGATCGTCTTTGCTTTATTGTAACCGTACACGCGAAACTTGTCTTGTGCTCAATCTCCATCCTGCTGGCCTAAATTTCCATAAAAAGCTAATGTGTCCGCTGAATTAAACCAGAATTGATGTGGCATTTGTTGATTATAGCGGCAAAAACGTGCTTATTCTGATTATTTAATGTTATAGAATACATGTAGCAAACTTACAAAGCAATCAGATGGTATTGTCCAGTTCCTTACGAATTCTTTGGTTCATATTTATGATAACGTTTTTATCTGTCTTTTGAAGTGGATTGATATGATTGCTGAAAAAAAAATCCACAATTATTAGCAACTTATTTTAAGTGGTATTATGTTTTCAAGGGAGCTCCGTCTAAAATAGTTTTGTCCCCTATGCGCGGTAACATTCTCCACCACCAAAATAAAATTCGTCCCGAAATTTCTAGGAATCCGAGAACCACGTGAGATCCGTCTCAAAGAGCCCTAATAGACACATTGATGTAAGATTGGCACAAATCGTTACAGGCCCGCCTGTATGACAGGCAAACACGCGTCGTTACAAAAGCCGGTTTGACTGTTGTATCCTCAGCTTTGCTTCATTATAGGCTTTATCTGTGAGTTACTTGATGCCCACAATGGTTCATGGATGAGTTGGGAGATCTCATCGCGTGCATAAAATATATGATTTTACCACTATAGAAGCTGAAGGCGAGGGTTTGGATCTCGTAAAGCTAGCATAAGCCCCACCCCCACGGCTCCCGTTCCTAGGCAGTAGTTTCATTGTGGTAGTTTTTGTTTCCCAAAAACTAGCCAAATGGCTATTTAAAATAAAAAGAAAAATCACCAGGATATACGTGCAAAGACATACAATAACAGAAATGGAAATCCAAGCAGAAGCATCGCCTTAGAACGGTCCGTAAAAATATTACTGGGGAAGGGTGGCTTAAATCGTCCAACATTTTACAGTTTGTTCAAATGATTTCACATCATTGAGCAATATGTACGCCATGACTATATATGAATAAAACACTTCCAATCACGGTTGCCCATTTTGCTAACCTCTTTAATTGCATGCCGGCTGGTCGGGGTTTAGACTATGATGGCCCGACTTAAAAACTATTCATTAGGTAGTCTGAGTCGGAACATGTTATGTCTAATTCTCGGCTTACCGGAGTTCAACTGGTAGTTAACCTTTGCTCCAGTATTCCAGTGTTGTTGTTGTTTGACAACCAAAGGGTCTCAAAATGTCAGCACGTTGTTATTGTTGCGTCCTTATCTTTGCTTCATTGTAGGCTTTATCTGTTGCCCGAAATGATCCACTGATGAGTTAGAAGACCTCCACACTGGCCAAATAAATATGTGTTTTTACCACTATGAAAGCTGAGAGCGAGGGTTGGGATCCCGTAAAGCTAGGTCAAGGTCCAATGTAATTCATTACTGACCGTTCCAAGGCCGTGTTTTCATTGTGGTACTATTTGTAAATTGTTATGCAGTGTTTCATTTTCTAATGTTTATCTTTTAAAACATGTATGCTGCTTATATATTCTGTTAAGTTTGGGTAACATAATAATCTTTTTGGGAAAGATTTGCCAACTCTGTTCGCCGTCTTTTTTTTTTTATTTTTGTCTGTCTTTCTGTTTGGTGTTGGGGGATTGATGTGGATCTGATTGTATCAGTTCCTGAGTTTTCTTATTTACTGTACAATATATTCTTCTTTAGAACCAAGAACGCTTTGGGTGCTGAAAACTGGTTTAAAGCATCCATGACTCAAGATCTACTAAGTTCGTTCAAATGATTGTTACGCTCAATAGCGGTCAAGACGGAACGAGGGTGACTGCCTGTTGATTAAGCTGCAGGTTGGGTAACTGTATCACTACTCAGAGACTCTAACACCGTAGGAATTTGTATGATATTTTTTTACACACACACATACACACACACACACACACACACAAACCAACAACGTCTCGCGATGATAAACTTGTATAGTCTAGGCTGAATCTGTTGAAGGCTGTACACCTACATCAGACGTCCTATCCGACCGATCTCATCATTCAGCCCCGCTTACGGTACGTTAATTTTGACTTTCCGGTGGTGTTCACACCTTAACCGCGTCCTAGGAAGAAGAGTGCCTAAACATATAATAAATGAACGCTCTATAACTATACTGTCTAAAATAGTGCAAAATGAATCTACTACTACGTGACTTTATACAATTATTCTACAACGACGACGTACGTCACCAAGTAGAACAAGTAACGTCGAGGCGGAATCACCGACGTTATTATTAATCTATCGCTGACACCAGCATGAACCCTCCGTGACCCACGTTTCGGTTGCCGAAATCGGCACTGTCGACAGTGAGCAATTAGCTAACTGTTGTCACCGTCGCCCAACCTGAAATCATTCGCAAACTTCATTTTTCAACAAGACAAATACAATATTTTTCATAATGCCTGATTAACAATAGGGCTATGGCGCCTAAAATGTCGCGACCCTAATGTTATGAAGACATACACTCTGTTGCCTGTACCGACAGCCTTTGATATATAACCCATTGAAACATTGTAAAATAATTTTATAGGATTTGATTACCAGTCTAAGTCTAGAATCAAATTCCCAAGCCAAAGTATTTGTTATATTTTATACAACAGATCTGAAAAAAAAAAAACTGATTTCCCAGTTCGTCTGCACGAGGTGCAATGTACATTACTATGTAGAATTAAAGTGCATAGACACTTGCGTCTGAGCTTGCATGTTCATTATAAATGTACAAAATTGCGCACAGGCACATGTTCTAAATAACATATATACACGTTTGCGGGTGTTTGCATGCATGTATGTTTGTGCGTGTGTGTGTTCGCCCTCCCTTAATTCTATACCTAGCGGACGCTATCTCTTGTGGTACTGCCATTTCTGCGTTTAAATCAGCAAGATCGATTACGCACTGTTCTTATTTCCGTAAAAACAACAACTGCACAAAGCCAGCGCAGACTGCCAAGTATTCTCGACAATGACCTGAACCTGCGCACATTACGGTGGAAATCCGTACCAGTCAGCACACAATCACCGCAATCTGCCATTTTGGGATCTGCACTGAAAACCAAGAAATGTTATTTTAACAAAATAAAATACCACACACCGAAAAACTCCGACAAAAGTCTTCTGAGACGTATAGCGTCAAATATTGTTTTGTTTGTGTTGAGGTTTTACGGCCCAGTCAACCCAATGGGGTCATGTCGAGCGCGGTCAGTTTACCTAACCATACGTGTACTGGGCAGGCTTAGTCCTCTAAGCGGTTAACCAGTATTGTGCACATTCTGTCGCCAGAAACTGACAACTGCCCTTCTTGAATCAGCGGAAGGGAGAGAATGACGGTAGAAAATATTTCATGATCAATCTCCACGGAAGAATGTTGCCGACCTCGGCGGGGGTTGAACCCGCAACCTCCTGGTCTCCAGTCGGACGGCGCATCCAACTGAGCCATAAGGCCGTCTCAGCGTCAGATATTGGTTTGCCCTCTGCCGTATTCTTTCAGTGAGGTTTATTTAGAGTCACTAGTGAGTATTGAGTTTGCAAAAACACTAGGAAATCGATATTTTGCGGTTTTCATAAGATAAACGTTATTCACGAGAATCGAGTATGATGAAACATTTTTACTTTATGATTGCAGATAGAAAATGTACTTAGGCAGCAAATAGTGAGTATTTAACTGCAAAAGCACGATAAAATCCATATTTTGCGGTTTCATTAGATAAACGTAATTTACGAGAATTAAGTATGATGAAACATTTGTACTTTTACCTTTATACTTGCAGATTCATGTGACAGCTATGATCTCACAATCAGCATCAAAAAGATTGAGGTAGTATATCAGCCAGCACCTGGAAAGCCTTACCAGGAGCCTACCAGCCTAGTGAAAGTTTAACGACTGCAAGTGGTAGACAAGTTCACCTACTTTGGAAGCACATTGTCTAGAGTTGTGCACATTGATGATGAAGTCAATGCTAGAATTGCCAAAGCTAGTGCAGCATTTGGCCGGCTACGTGGAAGTATTTGAGACCGAAGTGGAATCAGACTTGACACAAAGCTGAAAGTATATAGATCGGTAGTGCTGCCAGCACTGTTATACGCATGCGAAACTTGGAAAGTTTACCAACGGCGTGCCAAAAGACTGAACCACTTCCATACAAGTACTCTTCTGAAATTGGCACAGTTAAGATGGACAGGCCATGTTACCAGAATGCCTGATGAACGTTTGCCAAAGAAAATCCTCTATGGAGAACTTCAAGTAGGGAAACGATCCCATGGTGGTCAGAAGAAGCGATACAAGGACATCCTCAAAGCTTCCCTTAAAGACTGCAACATACCAACAGAGTCAGGGGAACAGATTGCACAGGATCATACAAAGTGGCTAGGCCTCATAAATAGGGGAGTTGGTGAATACGAAGCAAAAAGAATCAGCGAAGCCGAGCAGAAACGTGCACAGCGGAAAGCCAGAGCTAAGGCATCACCAACAGAGCTTTCTTCCTCAGACCTCTCTTGTTCTATCTGCAACAGGCAGTTTAGAGCTAAGATTGGTCTCATCAGCCATCTTAGAACACACAAGTAATAACACATCACACAGTTGATAAGGATTGATCATTGTCAGAAATGACAGTCGAACGATATGCAGATAGAAAATGAACTTAGTCCGTATAAAGGGACCTCGCGCCCTAAACATGTGCAATATATTCCGACTGCTCTATATAGTAACAATGATGATCCTTGGTTGACCTTTGACCTTTTTAATACAAGATCATTTGCTTCCTCATATGTGTGTATGGGGAAAATGTTGAAAATCATTTTCTAAAAAATGAGTAATGGTTGAAACTTACAATATGTGATTAAAGTTGCAAAACATTTCAGTTGCAGTAAAAAAAAACAACATGCTGAACAAGCATTCTTATAAAATTAAGTGGGGTTACCAAACCTCTAGGCTAGAGATAGGGGTATGATAAGGAAGTAGGGTTTTTGAGACTTCTAGCTGATAGTATGTGGTTTTTATTCTTTTCATCGAGATCTTGCTCTGCAACATGTTGTGGTGGTCAGCTGCCTGGTCATTAACTTGTAATCAGATACCTCTCTTTTCTTCACAGTAGATATTTTAGTCTTTCTTTTTTTCTCATTTAAAGTCAATTTGAATGTTATAGGTAGAAAGAGGGGAAAAAGTTGATAGACTTTCGTTTTTCAATCGTCGAAATTGGTCAAGAAATTGGTCAAGAAATAAAGTTTTGCGCAGTTTGCATAATCAAAGATGCAGTATTGGTTTCCTTACTGCAGGAGTTAATTAGTTGTGTTACATACGATATGCATAATGATAAGATAAGAAAACATGGTGTAACAGTATTAAGAGGGTAGTCCATCATGACCAGCGGTTATCTGCCCTCGTTGGCTATATACAGGTACAAAATCATGGACTCATTAAGCAATTTTACCTCTGCAAGCACTTGGCTTCGTTTTCGCTAAATTTTACATGGTGATTTTTGTTCACCACTCTGTGACCAAGATGTCTGCCATGCCCATATATGTTAAAACAAGGTAAGAGAAAAGGCCAGAGTGCCACAATTACAAACCGCGGCCCTTCCCAGACATCAAGAGGAAGAGGAAACCGACAATCCAAACAAACACAAATCAAACAAACGTACGAAAAGCACTAAGATTAGCTCTCTCTACATTACGAAAACACGCATATTCAAATATACTGAAAATTTTACCACGATAAATTGAACATTTTCAGATAAAAAATTCTGATATTTTTCATATTTCTGCTCAAAACATAGATTATGGTACTCGTTAGAACCGCCTCGACGAGGCGGTTCTAACGAGTACCCACAATCTATGTTTTAAGCAGGAATAAGAAAAATAATGTATACCCCTGTAAATCCCAGTTTTACTATATAAAAGTGGGGTTAAAGAGGGCCAAAATTATATAGGTATGTTTGCGTGACGAAACAGTTAACATTCTTCTTTCGTTAAAACACTTAACATTCTTCTTTCGGCCCATGAACGCTTTGAGACCAGGTCACGGTATGTAGCATTGGGAATGTGAGAACTATCAAATCTAATCAAATTAAGATCTTAAGTTGACTTTTGACTTTTTAGGGCATGATCAAATCTGTTACTCTATACAGTTGTACGGGGTAAATGTTGAAAAGTTATTTTCAAAAGAAAAAAAACGTACTTCTTCAAAAGGAAAAAACGTATTGCGTACTAATGGTTCACTTAATGATGAGAGTAACGAAGCCTTTCAGTCATGTGTGTGTGTGTGTGTGTGTGTGTGTGTGTGTGTGTGTGTGTGTGTGTGTGTGTGTGTGTGTGTGTTGGAGAAGGAGCATAACATCTAACAATAAATCTTTTTGGTAGCACTTGATCCAGAAAGGATGCCATAATGAAAGGCCTTAAACTATATGTTGAGAGTTAATCATTTACAGTGCAAATTATTTGTTTACCTGAGGCCTTTCGGCTTTGGCCTTCTTCAGAGGTTTTCTATATTAAAAATAACATAAAAATCTAAAATTTACGAAAAAAAATTATGCCCTTTACGGGCCCATGTTATTTGGCCTGCTGCGACTTGATAACTGATCGTGTTTAGATATATGTTAAATGTAAACAATACGCGTAAACACAAGGTGCAAAAAGTATAAAGCTTATCTTCACTATCAACACAATGTGCAAAACGTATAAAGCTTATCTTTACTATCAACACCACTTGCTCATGGGCTGTATATAATACGTACAAAATCTTGAATTATTTAAATGTATTTTCCTCTAAAATCACTGTCAGGGTCAACGTTCGCTAAATTTCATGTGGAGCCTTCTGTCAAAGGAGAATTGAAAAATTTTTTAAGAGGTACTGTTTAGTAAAATTTGATTCCTTATATGTGTATATTTATAAACTGTTGGATACAAATTTTGTTTTGAAGACCATCCATTACTTTGATTAGTTGCTGTGACAAGACTGGAAAAATATTGCATCGCATCTGCAGATATGGAATGGCTGTTTTACTTAGATGAGAGAATCGTGGCCCGTGGGCGTCATGACTACTTTGTATCACACAGCAGCACAAGTGTTTTATATTCCTATTCTCCGAGACAGTATTATATTGAAGGATTTGTTTTGAATAGTTACCGTTTCTTGTTTTACTCTTTTGCGACAAAGAGACAGTCTCGCATAAAGTTACTCTTACGGACATGAAAGATAAACATATTCATTTTCCTACAGTTTACAATTGTATACACAGACAAACCATTTATTATTCTGGACAAGTCAATTAATTTTGTATCATACGCAGAAAGAAAATACAACTAGAGACAAAAACGATGATCGTTCATGAACTGTGGTAGATGGTGAGATTCAATGTGTCTAGACCATTTCTATAGTGTTTTAGCCTAACTATATATTTGTCTGTAAATAATGTCACAGCTTGTGAACAGTCACTGTGCAGAAAGAAAGCAAAAATATTTACTGTCTGAAAGGATAACTTGGCCCATACTAGTTATTTTGAAAATCGAATACCGCTTATATCGGCGCTAGGGGGCGTATGGAGCTTCGCAAACTACAGTGTTGCATATGAACTCATTTAAACAGAGTCTTATATTTTCGTGATTTTATGTGTTCTTTGTTTTCAAAGGCAATCCTTTTTTACTTTCATTTCTGATTTGAAAACAGCCGTTAACAAGACAGTGTTGCACATGCTTGCATTTGCTTTTGACTATTTGCCATTCTATCTAGCAGAGACGAAAAGTTGTATACTTCTCTTAACACTTATAAACATACTCCGTTAAGAGATTATCCTGATGTTTTATATTTTACCCTTTCATCTCTTAGCTCTTTAAGTGGACCCTTCACGCTTTGAATCTGGTCGGACCCATGGTTCTAAAAAAGGGTCTCGGCCAAAATTCAAAACAGAATAGCAAACATTGTAGATCCTGGGTTAACCGCTGTGAGCAGTCTCTTCAGGATCTTATACTCTTTGCAGAGGTATCTGGTTTGGTCTGCAGGGCTGAAAGGGTAAACGCCAAAATTAGTTTGGTATGTCATTATCTTCAACCATTTCTGTTTACACTATTAATCACCATAAAACTTACACCAGAGTATCAAGATGGCCAATGCCCCAACAGGGAAACTATGAAAGGTACGCAAATTCTTTTAGGACAAACATTTTCGTATAAAAACAAATGTCGTGCTTATCAATGATCAGGTCCAGACGTGGGTGTCAGCTATAATGTGTTAAAATCATAAGTGTTCAACTTCTGTATGATATGTCTAGACACAGCGGGTACATGACGTTTATACAACGTCTTAACGTCATTTTATTTGATTTGCATTTTAGCTTCCTGTTCACAAGTGAGATCAAGAAAGAATAATTTCCATCCTGGGTGGCCAAATTAATGATTTCCAAAAGAAATGACACTTTTGCAGTGTAGTGGTAAATCTGATTTATAAAATATATTGTCGATAACGGATTTTTATGTAAAACTTTTCTGTGATTATTTTTCCTTCATTAGTCTTCGAACAGTATGACACTTTCAAATAAATGTTCTGTGATACGAGTTGAAACAGAGAATGTGTTTAAGAAAAGATCATTCCAAAATATTTGACTGGATATATAGGTATGTAAAGATATACTTTCCATGAAACCACTGTGCGTCATTTAATTATTGTAATATAATACGAGAACTTCATCAATACAACATCACATTGTCTTATGGTCATACAGAAATGAATGTTTATCAGTCTTTATAGAGAGGGGATTTAAAGTTCACCTCCCATCGCTTGGTATATTTATCCGGTGTGTCTGGATCATGCCGTAATTCAAAGATGCTTTGAGCCGGGCCAGGCAACAATGTGCCTTTAAATCATGAGCGGACAGTAAAGGTCTAGTACAGAGTGCGCGGACATGCAGCCTGTGTAGGGCATGCGCTGTCCGCTACTAGAACCACTGGGTACTATACACTGTAACGATGGAGAGCAAAGGCCCGGATAAGACCTTGCGCATCCGCAGGATGATGAAATGGCACTTTTTGTTTGACGCGGCCTATTTTTGATGTCCTTATGTAAATGGATTGTTTACACTTTCTGATTAGGCAAATCGAAAAAACGAGTCTTTCTTTGAAAATAGGTCTACTCCCGGAGGGAGAAATTCTTTCCTTTTAGAGCAGATCCTTTTTCAGAAGGGTTTTATCTATAGGAGCGCAAAGAAAAAGTCATAACAATTATGTCCCTTATATAAATGGCGGAAATTCTACCAAGTGTATCAAGTCCACTTACAGTGTAAGCCTCTTAATGGTACTCTGTTTATATTCTTGGGTGTTGACTAAAATACAAAGCAGCATACCAAATTAAATGGAATTTATTGGTAGCTGCTGCATATTTACTACGAAATCTCTTGAAGCACCGCATAAATGGCATTTCCGGAGAACCTGAACTATATCCTGTATATTTCTGGTTTGAAATATAAACCACCAAGAAGTTATGGGATGGGCATCCGGTATTCAAAAAATATGGAAACATCCAAACTCTGTCTCGTCTTAATAGGTACGTGGTTAATCGTCCACTGCGTGAAAACCAGAAGTCCGTCACAAAATTTTTAAGTGGTAAAACATAATCCGAAATGTTATACTTCAGATTTTAAATTTTATTCTAATAAGAGAAGTAACTTTTTTTCTCTGCATGGTGTAATATTGAATTGACTTTGCTTTTTTGTATTATTAAAAGAAACCTTTTGACCAAATAGGCATGTTTAGTATATATAATAACCACTTAATTGATCTCAACACCTTTTAAATGGCCTCTCCAAAAGAAGTGTGATTTCTATAATTTAACAGTTGCAGTTTCACGTGTGACTCGTATCACGCCTTGCGATTCCTGTCATCGTCTTTTTCTCTTCTTGTCTTGCACAGAATAGCAACACAACACAAACACTGGCGGACTATTTTCTTTATATTACAGGTGTCGACCGCATTGCATAAATTCGTCGTAGTATGCAAAAAAAATCCCGCTAAATAAAGACCTTTCACAACCAGCATAGGCTGACAATGTGTGAGTCCTACAGGGTCGCTTCTGTACACCCTGAAGAGAATTTCAAGACAACTATAGGTTTCCAGAGAAAATTGTACACAACCAAAAGAAGGGCCTTAAAGGACGGATACTCTGCACTTTGTGTCACTACTGAAATCCACCGAAAACGTAAAATGTTTGTATTAAAGTTTGTTTATACCTCGAAATGAACGAAAACGGTCAACAAAAACATGAGATTACTAATTATGAATCACGTGAATGTCCACCTAATTAAGCGATTGCATTACGAAAACAAACCTATTCAAATATAATGAAATTTTTTACCACTAAAAAATGAAATTTTTCAGATAAAAATTCTGATATGTTTTTCATATTTCTGCTCAAAACATAGATTGTGGGTACTCGTTAGAACCGCCTCAGCAAGGCGGTTCAAACGAGTACCCACAATCTATGTTTTAAGCAGAATTAAGAAAACTTATATCCCTGTAAACCCCAGTTTTACTATATAATAGTGGGGTTTAAGAGGGTCAACATTATAAAGGCGTGTTTTCGCGATGGATGGTTTCTGCTGACCGTTCCAAGACTGTTTCCCGGTTGCGCTTATGGTTTGTTTGTTTGTATACTGGTTATTGCAACTATGCCGTTGTGTCTTGTTACTGTTTATTCCTAGTCCGGGCTTAGTTGTTCAAAGCATCGTTAGTTTAACAAGCTCGTTAGTGGTCAAAATGTGATCAAAATGTTAATTGTTCTAGTAAGTATATCTAATTCACAGGCAATTTTGCTGAAAAAGCTACTCACATTTTTCAACAAAATATTAGCGTATACGCCATATTTAATGATCATGCCGGCCTCGGTGGCTCAGTTGGATGCGCCGTCCGACTGGAGACCAGGAGGTCGCGGGTTCAGCCCCCGCCGAGATCGGCAACATTCTTTCGTGGAGATTGATCATGAAATATTTTCTACGGTCATTCTCTCCCTTCCGCTGATTCAAGAAGGGCAGTTGTCAGTTTCTGGCGAAAGAATGTGCACAATACTGGTTAACCGCTTAGAGGACTAAGCCTGCCCAGTACACGTGTAGTTAGGTAAACTGACCGCGCACGATATGACCCCATTGGGTTGACTGGGCCGTAAAACCTCAACACAAACATAATGATCAAAGTTTTAACGATACGTTAACTAACGACATCATTAGTTTTGAACACTGGGCCTTGGTCTTCTTTCAGTGTACAGGGAAGGCTCTACTGTTTGAGTATGACCTTACCTTGGTAACTGCATTTAAATTTTTATGTGAATTCATCTCTCACCATATCTCGCCTATAGTAATGATATATAGAAATGTTAGATAAACTATCAATCAGTTTATCAACATCGAAACCAAATAAAAACCAAATAAAATTACTTTCTCAACACTGATAAAACAAAGATACGGCTTGACGTTAGTTAAAGCAGCACAAAATCTGTAGAACCACAGTGAGCCGTGAACGTTTATGCACAACATAATGCATGATGTGGGAAAATAACTTATGTCATATGCGAAGAGCAAAGGTCCAGATCAGCAGGAACACCCGTGCAGTCTGATCTGGAAAGTCTCTGTCAACATATGCTACCGAAGCCATTGATTCTGTAAGTGGACATCGAAGGCCCATATCAGCCCATGCGAATGCACGAGCTGATCTTGGCATTTTTTGTCCGCAAATTTGAATAAGTGCGTCCCGCATCAAATGGTTGATTATTTATCTGTCATAGAAATGCGACATATTATGATATTCAGGAAAGATCAAAATCATGAAATACAGGTCTTTCACGTCAATATGAATGAGGTACTTAGTTGTACTGGATAAACTTTGCGACTGAAACACCGTCGCGCATTGAAAGAGGACAGAAAAATATTTAACCCACTTACGACTACTATCTTATAAAAAAGGACATTGACAAACAGTGTAAACCCAGAGCAAACACCACATAACGCGGAGTCTGAACAGAGTCTACATTGTTCGTATTAAAAACTGGAATTTCTATAAAACATAGAAATAATAAAATACCATACTCCTGCTTGGAAACAGACTGGTCCAAAGAGATGGTAGAAGAGTCCACTCGACGTAAATTGGTTAAGCTTAAGGCGAGTCAGTAATTATGCCATCTGCCTCATGACTCTACATTATATTCTTTCTTTGAACATTACGAAAACATGCCTATTCAAATATACTGGAATTTTTATCACCAAAAAATGAAAATATTCTGATGAAAAATTCTGATAATTTTCATATTTCTGCTCAAAACATAGATTGTGAGTGCTCGTTAGAACCGCCTCGACGAGGCGGTTCTAACGAGTACCCACAATCTACGGTTTTGAGCAGAGATACGAAAAATAATGTATACCCCTGTAAACCCCAGTTTTACTGTATAAAAGTGGGGTTTAAGGGGGTCAAAATGATATAGGCATGTTTTCGTGATGAATAAATTACCCTTTTAACGACTGGACCTCACGCAAACGTGGTGCAGTGCAGTCATATTGTCACTTATGTCTGTCAATCTCTAATGCAAGTTGCAACTGTGAACAAGTACTGATGCATGCTTATTATTATTATTAGTAATAGTAATAGTAGTAGTAGTAGTTAGTGTTTCTTATTTAAATTAGTAAATTGTACATTTATTCTTCAGTCAGTTACCTGGTTACATTGTTAAAATCAAACGAGCTGGTATTTGCGAAATAGTGCGTTACACAAACTGCATTTAGGTATCAAAACGTCGCCTTATCAGATCTCTTGCTGTTATTCCGAACTATTCGTATGGTCTCAGCACAGAATTTGGGCCACTACATGAGAAAAGGGTACCTATCACATATGCTATCAGCAAAGGTTTAGGCGAGACTGCGCATAAGCGCAGCCTCGTCAGAGCCTATTCTGTTCGCAGACAAGTAGTAGAGGTCTTGAGGAAGCTACAGGCAAACAGCGCATGCCTATAACCTAAGTAGGAGAAACGCAAACCGGAAACCCCTAGGGTCTTATTTTCATGTGCCGGGTCATCTATTGTTCTTTATAACATATGTCATATACAAGATGATTTATTTTGTTGTTTCAACTTAGTCTTCATCTTTTATACAGATATGATTCATCAGGGCCCTGAAAGAAAGTGAAAATATTTGATATTGCCAAAACTGTTTTGTATTCCTTCTTAGAAGTATCTAATTCAAACGGAAAACAGACGTCTTGGTGAAAGCTTTTTTCTCCAACTTTGCTTATTTGAGATAGGTTTTTTGCCCATGTGAGAAACTTCTATCTCACAAGACCGTTAATATACATCGGTGTCCTAGGAACAATCCACTTAAATGTGGAAAAAAAAATCCGTCATGAGGCAGTCCATGCAAAATAGGGATATCTTACCCTCGGTTAGAAATTTCAACAGGGGACTCAGCAAGAAGCTGAGTCCTTGGGTGTACCTCCAGGGTGAGATAACCCTATCCTGCATGGACACATGATGGATTCTCATATTTCTTTAGAACATACGTCTTTTCAGAAGGTGCTTGATATGCAGCAAAGCAAATCAGAAATGCACATTGTCTCCTTTGCAGAACGAGTCGTCAAGTGTGTCCACACTATGATGCTAATTAGTCCAAATGGACCGTGTCGGGCGATAAAGTACCTCCAAACCATCACGAAAGCATACCTATATAATTTTGACCCCCTTAAACCCCACTTTTATATAGTAAAACTGGGGTTTACAGGGGTAGACATTATTTTTGCTTATTTCTGCTCAAAAACATAGATTGTGGGTACTCGTTAGAACCGCCTCGACGAGGCGGTTCTAACGAGTACCCACAATCTATGTTTTGAGCAGGAATATGAAGAATATCAGAATTTTTTTATCTGAACATTTTTATTTTGGGTGGTAAAATTTTCAGTATATTTGACTAGGCGTGTTTTCGTAATGCGTGCGCAAAATGCGCAGATTCTGATCATCCCGCTTTTGCGCAAACTGTAATCTTAGTATCTACTTTGATTCATTCTACAGAGTCGTGATTCTGATAGCAAACAACGAAGGCCCGACAACACTGCATGGATGCACAGGCTTATCTGGGCCTTTCCTGTCCGCATATGCCCGAATGCCTTTTTAGCACGGCGCGGCCGAAGTAATCCTTTTGGCGTAGCCTAGAGAATATTAATGCGAAATAAATTTATTATACTTGAAGACACTATGTGGGAGAAATCCTGTTCTAATCCGATGGAATAAAGCTGACCTCGCTGACAGGGATAGACAGTCTAATCTCAGGGTCTTAATGAAATGTTTTATCTATAATAATTAAGCAACAATATTGTCGTCGGCACCACGGTTTCATTCATACAAAGTTAAATACAGTCGACGCTCGTTATCTCGAACTCGCTATCTCGAATAACCGCTTATCTCGAAGTGAAAATCTGGTCCCTGTTTTAACACAGAGAGCTACCAAAAGGCAACAAAATATTGTTGAAAAGAGGAGAAATTGCTCCTCGTTAGTTGCCAAATCTGCTTACCATCTGGGCCCAGTTGTTCAAAGCTAACGATGTCGTTAGTTAACGATTCGTTAAAATTTTAATCGAGTGATACGCAAATATGCTGAAATTTTTTGCTGAAAAAAATGTGAGTAGCTTTTGCAGTGCAAAAGCTACTCACATTTTTTCAGCAAAAAATATCAAAATATTGTATATTGAATCCACTAAAACAGTTAACGAAATGACCCTTAACGAGCTCGTTAAGCTAACGACGCTTTGAACAACTGGGCCCTGGTCTTTTTTGTAGCTGTTTAATTCTGTTTGTTTGTCTTTCCCTTTGATGTTGAGAACTTGATGCGGATCTGATTGAATCAGTTCCTAAGTTAACTTATTTACTTTGATGTTGATATCGTACATTTTCGATTTTTGGATGACGATGTCTCTTGCCCTACATCCTATGGTGAATAGTTTTGTGTTAATTTGTTTCGCTAGAGCATCTAGTCAACTTAATGACTTTGATAATCGAAATAAAATTTTAACTGCTTAACTCCTTAAGCAAGGGTACCGTTAACATTTACTACGTAAAACATATTTTAAGTTTTATCGCCGTCATTCTGAAAATAATCTCCAATTCTAACGTTGGTTTGAAAACACTTAAGAAGGTCTGCACGAACCCGAATTTTATGTGGACTTAGTCAATAAATTCAGAAAGAATTTTGGCAACACTGACTTCTCCGTTTACTTTAAAAAAAATGTCACTCGCTGTAAAAAGATAGTTAACAACATGGCTATTCTGCGGCAAACTGCATGCGTAGCTGTTGCCAAATTATAATTTGGTTGATTATTGTTACGATACAGAGCAGACTGAGATTAAGTTTTACAGTCATTCTTTTAATTGTGTTTTTATTATAATATTAGTTTGTGTTGTTTTTGTTCTATTACTGCCTAAGTCTTTTTTTGACTCACAAGTACGATATTGCATAATATGCAGAATTACGATTATCTTATGAAAATGGAAGAAAATGGATTCCTCGTGCTTTTGTTAGGTCGATACTCACAATTGACTAGAATTAAACCCCATTGATAGAATACGTCAAAGTGTAAATCGGTATACGACGTAAGACGTCTAGGGAGACCTCGGTCGAAGTTTTTTGGTCAGTGGTATTTTATGTATTTTGATGATTTAGTTGTTGGTTTACAATGCAGATTTCGAAATGTCTTGGTTGCATACAATGTATCAAGACTGATAAATTAAAACCTTCAAATTATTGCTTCACAGAAGCTAAATGTTGTGCGCAGCTTAATTCGATTCTGTGTACATCACCTTGTTATTGTAGAAGTGCAGAGCAGATTGCGCTGGGGTAGTGTACTCTGATTAGGGTCTGTCCTATGTATGCGCCAGTTGTTATTATTTGCGGAAGCGCTGAGCATCCTGCGCTGACAGTAGTGTAGTCTGATCAGGGTCTCTCCGTTGTAGGAACAGGTTGTTGTTTTGGTGGAAATAAGATAGCGCAGTGCCAAACTTGCTGAGTATAAGTGCAGAAATGGCAGTACCGTAAGCGATCACGCCGTTTAGGGTTTAATCAAGGCAGCGCGTACACACACGCACATACATACATACTTGTACACGTCCACTCACGTGACATGTAACTGAAGGCATGTGCGTGTGCACTGGTTCTGTAAATAAATGATAAACGAATGCAAGTGTGATCGCACACGCGTGTGCGCATGCGTGTAATCATGCAAACATACAGACGAACATACACATACAATTAATAAAGAAAAGATGGTTAATTGTTTACATATTAGATGATTATGTACAAAAGAGTTCTTTCCCAAAGACTGACCAAATCCTATTGAAGTATTCGTTTATTTTTAAAAGGGATATAGAGTTGCCGGTTCAGGCAGCAGTGTATAGTGTCTTCTTAGTATTCTGGTGGCGACATTTGAAACGTCATAACCCTAATGCTATGCAGTCATTATTGATGAAAAAGAAATTAGAAAATCAACAACGGTATCGACAGTAAGTGGTTTGCTCACTGTTGGCAGCACTGATGTCGGCATCCGAGACGCCGGTCATGGAGTAGTCGCGACGACGTCAGTGATAGATTAATCATGACGTCGATGACCGACGACGTATGTCGTCGTTGTAGGATAATAGTAAAGAGTCGCAAGGTTGCAAACAGAAAGGAAGGCAATGATCGGGATTCGATACAATTACATAACAGCTTCCGTCCAAGACACCAAAGGGAAAGAAGAACGCACTTAAAGCAACGGCCCCACAATCAAAATACAACAAACAAAAAAGCCAAAAGAACAGTTTTTCTCAAAACAAAAATGGCCAAACGGCTATCCAAAATACATTTTTACCAGGACATACAATGACAGTAAACCACAGCTGAAGCACCGTCTTTGAATGGTCAGTAAAAATATAATTGGAGAGTGGGGCTTAAATCGATTTTACGTGGCCACATCTCTTGTCATTAGTTCCGCCGTGGTATACGCAAGACATTTATTAAGTCCGCGTAAAAGTTCCTTCAGTGCAATATCTCCGAGAACATAACAAACGAATACAGAGACGGAACAACGACGAGGACTCGACAGCAAGAAATAACTGAAATGCTCAAGCAAAAGAAAACCAACAGTTGGACTCCGGTAGGCCCGACCAGAGCCAGAGCATCAGGCAACAATCGACTTACTTTAAAGTCTTTAGGCCGGAGCCGTCATGGACTCTGAGGTCTGAGTTGCTGGTGTGCATTCAAAGTGGGAAGCAAAGTTATTAACCACGATTGGGTTAATTTCCATACATGTTGTCTGTCGTATTACATTTATGTTGTACCCAATCTTTATATATCGAAGCCTGATTCTACGAAACCGAGTGCTAAAATCATTGCAAGCATATTTTGTTTTCTGAACTTATAAACAAAGACACCATAAAAGTCAGGTTCCGATTGGCAAAGCCTCATCTTTTGTTATTGTAGAATGTCTAGCTAGAGTGTGTTTGTTCATTCGTTATGAGTATAAGCCCTCTCCTTCCCAGGTCAGAGCTGCCGTGTACAAGCCGCTGGGAAGATTAATCTCTCTTTCCCTGAGGTAGAGCTGAATGATAAGATCAGCGGGAAAAGACCGGCATGATGGAGCAACCTTCTAGAATAGTTTCTTAACAATGCAGGTGAACAGAAACCAACAAACAAAAAAAACATGAGATAGTTATATACTCTTAATATAAGTGGGCATAAATTGCCAAACTAAAATATATTTTGAAAAGTCGGAATGTCTTATTAATTTTAGCATAATCGATGAGTACATGAAGTCGGTCCAAAGGAAAAGAGACAAAAACTAACTAATACACATTATAGTTAATCAGTTATCCTAAGTTAGGAAGGGCATTCTATTCATATCGGCATGATAATGTTCACAACACTTGGTTGGAAATTGTACTGAATGTACACAATTTGATTAGTCAAGCCAGGCTCATCCAATTATAAGCCAGTATAGTTTTTGATTGCGTTGTGATTGTTGTCGAGGGCAACGTGAAGAGAATTGCACTTTTTTTATCTTCATATGTTTTATGTCGTATTTGTGGGCGTAGAAAACTAATCTGCAATTCTGTCGGTGTTAGAGTTTTCTGTGTAATTAGTATTGTTAAGCGTTACTCCGCCTGCTTAATCAAAAGGAAGTCACCCTCGTTCTATCCTGACTGTTTTCTAGCATAACATTAACTTTGCTTTCTTCTTTTTTTTTTTTAACGGCAATGGGTCGGTCCTCAAGCTAAATGACGCCGCCATCCTCAATTTGTTTCAGATGGCCGATGCATGGCTATTAATTTTTGTAGTCTGACTCAACTCGAATCTGTTTGTGGGATTCTTGTTTTCTGCCTTCAGATCGTCATTGAGTCCTTTTTCTTTTCTCGACATAGTATTTCTAATTATACAGTAAACTTTGCTATTAAGATCAGCTTGAGTACTGCCTATAAGTGTTCTTATTAGCAGGACGGCTTTAATATTGAATACAAAATAATAAGAAAAAAAATACATTTGGGACTGGAAAAAGCTGGTCTTAATAGCGAAGTGGTCTAAGCGTTGACTGATCTTAATAGCGAAATTTTACTATATGTTTTTCACTGTGATGTATTTCATGAGGTATGAGGTAGCGGGCCTCTGTGCGGACCGAATATATATTTGTAAGTTGGAGCTGCATTTGAATTAAAGGTTAGGTTTTGCGCGAGTAAAACTGGTATAAATTCTCAGGCGGTTCTTTTATTGCAGTTCTTGTTTGAGTTTGTTTTTTAATTGTGCCATTTCCTAGATATTTTCGCCTTATATTTTTCCCTGGCGCAATCGGTAGCTCGCCTGATTGCAGACCCAGGGGTTGCAAGTTCGATTCCCATCTTAGCTACACAACAGAGATTGACCATGAAATCATTTCTACGGTTACACACCCCTTCAGCTGATTCAAGAATGGCGGTTTTCAATACTGGCGAAAGTATGTTAACCGATACTGAATAATCGCACACATGTAAGTGAAGATACCGTGGAAATGCCAAGATCAACGAGGCACCAAACGAAGGAGAGATGAGGAACAAATAAGGACAGAATTAACGCCACGTACTACGCAACAGACGCACAAACAAAGAAATACTGCAATAGAGGAACCTCCTTAGGTCTGTCAGTAGGTAAGTGGTAAGCCTGCACAGGAAACGTCTGAGTAGGGTTATTGGCCGGCTTGACGTGGCCTTAACAATGTGGACTGGGCCGTAAAAGTGCAACAAAACAGTATGCATTCAAAAATGGCCACAAGGTGAAAAAAAAAAAGAAAAAAAATCATTACAAAAACAGGCCTATTCAAATGCATTGAAATTTTCACCACCAAAAAACTGAAAATTCTCAGACAAAAAAATTTGATTTTTTTCATATTTCTGCTCAAAACATAGATTGTGGGAAATCGTTAGAACCGCCTCGTCGAGAAAAGAAAAAAATAATGTTTACCCCGGTAAACCCCAGATTTACTATATAAAAGTGGGTTTTAATGGGGTCAAAATTATATAGGCATGTTTCCGTGGTGTAATATGAGGACCCCATGCACATCCTCAGACTATGTAGAGAACGCCTGCAAAGTTTCAAAACGATCGAAAAGAATTGTAGGAGGGGTTTGCGCAAAACATACCCACTATCAGAGTCGTACGAAACAACGCAGCCGCGAAGCGCGAATAACATGTTCTCTCGCTTTATTTCGTAAAGGCGGGAAACATAATGTGAACATGTGCCTATGTCGACAGCTAATGCGCTGATCGGCTTTACAGAAAACCGTTGGTTAGTATAAAATACGTAAATCGAATCATCGCAAAGACCCTTGTCAGACTGTGCGCTTTTACTGGCTGCCCTAGATATGTACAGAAGAAACATTTGTTCATTGCGAAGGTATAATTTAATTTCTGACGGATAACCTTGCATCAGATAGTTACAGTAAAAAGTCGCTATTAAGACCACTCCTTATTAAGACCATTACACAATTGATAGCAGCTTCTGCCAGTCAAAACTGGTTTCTTTCTTATTTTCGCATTCAGCATTAAGACAGCCACACGAATACAACCACTTTTAGACAGGCACAAAAATTGTCTCTACAGAGAATTTTTACTGTACTTGTTTCTGATTTTATGGTTCTGTTTCTCGTGCACTTGGACCATGGAGCTAATTTCTGTTGTACTGAAAATAGAGTTTGTGTTTTGTGTTTCTGAGCTAGACGGCGTGCAGCGTAGCATGATCTATAACTGCACACTGACTGACTCAATAAAACCAAACTTGTTTTGTTTTCCTTTCTTGGGTGTGTTCTTATTTCAAAGGATCCGCCTTTTATCATAAACTATCTTAAGTTCTGACTATCGTTTAGCATAATTTATCCTCAATACTGATAATTTAATGCCAATGGATACACTTTCAGGGGAAGCAACTCTGTAAAAATTGTGTGAAAAGAGGTGCAGTCTAAAAGAAACTTGGAAGAACATTCTTTTTTAGAGTACATCTTTTTTTAAGAATGGGCTGGTGTTAAGAGAAGCAAACACGAGTTCTCAAACAGTGTCTCCCTTGTACGAAATCGCTCGAAAATGTACTAAGCGTAGCTAATCCCATTCAGTGCAGAAAAGACATATGAGCCAACGCATGACAAAACCAACAATATGGCATGTGCGCCAAGCAAATACTCAGATCAGCCTGGGAATCCGCCGAGTCTGACCAGAGTCTTCGCTGTGCGTTTAATAGGTAGCTAAGGACCCATGCTTTCTTCATGCGGACAGTGAAGACTCCGATAGGACTGGGCGGATGCCCAGTCCGGTCTGAGTCTTCGCTGGGCGCACATGCTATTTTGTTGGCTTTGTCATGCGCTGGCTCATGTTAGTGTTTATTTTCGGCTTTTATTATATTTTGTACTCCAATAATGCAAAAATAAGTATGTTTATTCATAGTTTCATTACAAAAAAATGAATTTTGAGGTGGTAAGTTTATAACATCTGTGCCGTACGAAATGAAAAGGCAGTTATTGTATGAATAAACATCGATCCAACTTATTATTTTTCTATGTAAGCAAGTCTCATATGATTCGAAAATATACTATTTGTATCTGTAGAAACTGAACATTAAATATAGGAATGTACCCTTCTCTTTATACCTGCTGTAAGTATACCATGCTTAATACAGATCCCAAACTAGTGACTTTGTATTGCGTTTGGAATGGGAATGAGATAATAATGTATTCATTATATTCCAAGCAATGAAATGTTCCGACTGTATACGGTGTGATTACAGAATAATAAGCAACACAGCATGGAGTTTCATGCGTAGTCAGACAATCGGATGAAAAAGACCTTTCACAACCGGTGGGAACCAAAACAATGGTCTTACCAGAGATTTTTGCAGTAGTTTACGGTTACTTTTTTTTTATAAAAGAGACCTATCACAACAGGTGGAAACCCTAAACAACGGTTTTACCAGAGAGTTAGCTTTTTTCACAACAGGTGGAAACCAAAACAACGGTCTTAACATTTTTTGCTGTAGTTTACGGTTATTTTTTTCTTTTGGACTAAGATTATGTGCCCAGCGTGCTTCCAACAGTCTCTGCCACATATTTCCAGAACATGGTGTAGTAATGCGCAATTCCACATCAAATACAACAATAATAAAGACACGATCAAATATGTAAACATCCTGAACGATTGTAAACTGATGTCTTGGATGGCTGGTAGCTCGAAACCGTTACTATTTCGTTTGTACTCGTAAATGTTTCAAAGTGTGTCCGAGCTTTTCGCTAAACAGTTCAGTCATAAAATTTTGAAATATCTGTGTACGTTCGGAAATTCATAAACATTTCACAAGAATTCAAAGACTTTCTCGAATAAATATGGATAGGAAGGGTCACAGTTACGAAACACGTCCTTCCAAAGGCACCTGACCAGGTGGTATCAAAGTGCATTTTTTACTTTCTAAGGCGATGCTTCTGGTGCTGTTTCCCAGCTAGCATTCTACGTAAATCTACATCGGGCCGTCATCGGCCCGTCAGCTACCCTGACGGGCCGATGACGGCCCGATATAGATTTACGTAGAATGCTGACTGGGTTGTTCTTTAGGTGGTCTTGTGGCTGCTTGCTTCGGTTTTTGCACGTTTTAATCTGTTCGTTGTCTTATTTTTGTGTTAAGTGGATTCTGTCTGGCATTGTGGTCACCTTGTTTGGAAAGAAGGAGGGGGTGGAGGCCAGTTACTGTGATTTCCTCAGGCTTGTGGCATGATAAACGTAAGAAAAATAACAAACGTGTAATTTGTTTAGGTTAAATCCCAGTCAGCATTCTACGTAAATCTATATCGGGCCGTCATCGGCCCGTCAGGGTAGCTGACGGGCCGATGACGGCCCGATGTCGATTTACGTAGAATGCTAGCTGGGTTGACAGCTGGTCAGACAAGTTATGCTGTCAATTTACTGAGCGTTACCTTTATCCCAAGTTGCCTATTCCACGAGCTATGTTATATATAAAATCACGTTTAAAGTTTGCAAATACATGAATGCATAAATGACACATTTTGGGTAGCTACCAATCACAAGGGCTGCAGCGATTATAAATAGTTGGTTAACATCAGCGGCACCAGGGGAAGTGATAGTTAAGAAAGGCAGTAACAATAAAGGCCGACTCATGGGAAAAGAGTTGTTATAGCATATGCGAAAAGCAAAAGTTCAGCCGAGAGCCTGCGCATCCACCAGGACCTATGCAGTTCGCTCATGTGAGCGGCACATCAGTCGAAGAACTACACATTTGGCCTCGCTAAGGGACCGGTATACGTACTGAAATCGGAAAAAAAAAACTTAGAGCCTTTGTCTATCAATTCGGCCCATGGGGAATGTGAAGTAAATGTTCCAAACTTCCCGATAAGAGTCAAACCCTAAGTAACTCAAATTTAAAAAAAAAACAATATCAGGATGTATCAACAATTTGTGTCAGACTCGCATGTTTTGAGACCGTCGCGAAGTTTAAGTGAGGCTTCGAGTGATTCATTACGAAAACGCACCTATTCAAATATATAGAAAATTTCACCTTTAAAACTGTAATTTCGGCGAGGCGGTTCTAACGAGTACCCACAATCTGTGTTTTGAGCAGAAATATGAAAAATATCAGAGTTTTTATCTGAATGTTTTTCAGCTTTTGGAGGTGGAATTTTCTATATATTTGAATAGGCCTGTTTTCGTAATGAAAGCGCGGAAAACGCCTTTTCGTACAGCAGAGGTCCCCTGAAGGCTCTGCTTTTTTGGAGATATATCGATAGTAGTTCCCGTTCGATGCCCCTAACCTTCGGATTCTATAAAGTTGCAATATTCTCTTCTATTTTTTTGGCAAAGTCAAAGTACTTCCGGCACTGCGGGGGTCAATACAAAAGTAAAGGCCGCATCTTACCTTTCGCTTCCTGTCTACACTTTTCTACTTTTTTTTTTTTTCTTGTTTTTTTTTTTTTTTTTTTTTTTTTTTTTGACTGAAACCCCTATTTGCATCTGTGGACTTGTCCAAATGTAATAATGGAAAAATCCGTTTCAGAAACTCAGGGATGAAAGAGTGAAGAAAACTGTAAAAGAAACTTGTGTAAATGACATCTATAAAAGAACCAAGCTTAATTCTGGATTTATGATCTTTTAAACAATTACTCATATAAATGTATACTCAAATTAATAATATGATATCCCAAAAACATGTGGTGATAATTTGTTCTAAATTCTTATTTATATAAAGGTACCAAATTCTGAACTCGATAATTTGTCATTAAACCCTATTTATCTGGAGAAAGGTCCAATCATGTTAGTATAAAAAGTAAACAGTGTTACTCTCTCCCACTCACTCTCTCACTCTCTCTTTCTCTCTCTCTCTCTGCGTGTGTTTGTGTGTCTTTATTCTTCTTCTTTTTTTTTACTATACAATATTTGATGTTACACGTAACAGAAAGCTTGATAGCCATGTACGTAATTTCTATTTAGGATTTTCCATCGCAAAATCTTATTTCAGAGGATGGAGTTTTCTACGAGTACATAAACTGTTTCTGCTATTTTATGTTGATAGTTTGTTGTGTAATTTCAAAGTATCCTTACTTTGTCAGCTTCTGTGATCACAGCATCTGTCTCTAAAAACAAGTATGAAGGCAGTTGAAGATCACCCCATTTATCGATAAAGTACTGGTATTGTTACACTGCCTGGTCCTTAGATGTCATTTCGGCTATACACTATAAGGGCCGCGTCAAGCGAAAACGTTCCTTCGAGCATGCGCAATATGTGCCGATTCACATTATCTTCCACATGCGCAGTCTCATCCGGGCATTTGCCCTCCATTAAAATATTCTGTAGTGTTCAATTATTCTGTCTGCGGACAGCAAAGGCCCTAATCAGACTGCGTGGATGCGCATGTGATCTGGGCCTTTGCTGTCTGCATATATCAGAAGGCACTTTTTTGCATGATGCGGCCATGCAGAAAGTAGACGCCAGCTTCAATAAAACCTTCTGCATATTTATTTTTATTCATTTATTTACTTATTTATATATCGTATGGCGCTGCCCATATGTACAATAGACGCCAGCTTCAACTAAACTAAAACTTCTGCATATTTATTTATCTGTTATTATTATTATTATTATTATTATTAGTCGAAGTAAAAGTAGTATTAGTAGTAGGTGTAGTAGTATTTGTTTGTTAGTTCTGTATTTCCGAAAACTCTCTACATCGGAATATTTAATTTGTTTTGACACTTGGCTATTTATGTTTATGGTTTTGTGAGGGGATTCATTGTGCTCAAAGGTCGTACCTTTTAGAGTTTGTTTACATGTAATGAGCCCTGTTCAATTCTTTCCTCATTAGGATCTCCATTGATTTCCATTCTTTTTTTGATTTTTCACTTACATCTCTATTTGCAACATTACGCAGGTCCAAATCCCAAAGTTGAAGAGACCATATCATAAACTCACGAGTGATTTTGTACTAGACATAAACATTACGAAAACATGCCTATTCAAAACTATTGATAATTTCCCCACCAAAAAAAGGAAAATTTTCAGATAAAAAATTCTAATATTTTTCATATTTCTGCTCAAAACATAAATTGTGGGTACTCGTTAGAACCGCCTCGCCGAGGCGGTTTTAACGAGTACCCATAATCTATGTTTTTGAGCAGAAATAAGAAAAATAATGTATACCCCTGTAAACCCCAGTTTTACTATATAAAAGTGGGGTTGACGGGGGTCAGTATTATATAGGCATGTTTTCGTGATGGATCTCTTTCGAGGTGTTTTACGGAGTGTTAAAGCCATTGATTAAAATATCAAGTTAACCCTTTCACCCCTTAGTTTCTTATATGGACTCTTTCATCGCTGAATTTGGACACATCCATTGTTGCCAAGAGGATGTCAGTCAAAAAATCTATTACATAATGGTAAACCGTGTAGATCCAGATGGACGGGTCGTTATGAGCCATCTCATCTGGATATGCACTGTTCAAAAGAGGTCTGTGTCTGCAAGGATGAAAGGGGTTACTCTGCTGATCCCCAGCAACATTATAATAATTCAGACCAGAAACTTACTCTCCCCATTCCCTCTTAGTTAGGTCCATCGATAGTGTCTTCTTGTGCTATAAAATATGTCGTAAAATATTAATAAAGTAGTAATAGGAGAAATAGACCTGTAAAGAAAATATTCCCGTCGAGTGCCCCAACCGGGAATTGAACCAGGTATCCTTGGATCTGTAATTGAGCGTCATAACCACGAGGCTAAAAGGTCCGGACCAATTAGACTGGTCAGTTATGCGCAATATATTTTATCTGAAAATTTTCAGTTTTTGGAGGTAAAGTTTTCTATATATTTGAATATGCGTGTTTTCGTAATGAAAATCAGCCTGCGCGTCCATACAGTCTGACAAGAGTCTTCGTTGTCCGCATAAAAAGTTGAATACTTTGCTATCCAAAACGGGTACAATGAAGATTTTGATCAGACTGTGCGAATGCACAGCTAATCTGAAGTATCGCTGGAATCACATGTCCGAAGGTATGTTTTCACGTGCTAGTTCGATTTGTGATGTTCTTAGAGTAAAAGCTCACATCTTTAAAAAAAAAAAAAAAAAGGTGGACGCATACAATGTGTATGTTTTCCAGGGGAAACAATTTTTGTGACTTCCTGTTTGCTTTCTTGTATACTGTTCCTTCTGAAAAGGGGGCTACTGTAAAAGGAAAATCTTTCGATATATAGTAGGCCTCTTTTCAGAATGGAGGTAAACAATTTTAGTAGTTATCTCACCTGTCGGTGTATTCCCTTCCCTTAAAGCGTAGCACTGGGTAAAGGTTTAGCAGACGACATTTTGAAACAGGATTTGACATATTAATATGCTAATTGTCTTCAATACATGAAATGCCAAATCCTGTTTTCTGGGAAAAATATAAAAAAATATCAATTTTAAATAACCGTCTGCTGAATTATTACAGAGAATGATAAAGGTTAAGTTACTCTCTTTTCATATGTAGGAACAGGTTGGTTTGCAGGCTTTTTTTTGGTGCGTACATCTATAGGCAGGTATGCTTTCTCACGGCTTGTTCACGGACAAGTCACGAAATCAATATCCGTTCTACATTAATTCGTTCAGATTTGTCACAACACTTTTAGATTGCTTATAAAAAGGTTTAATGGATTTATGATTCTTTCCAGACCAGCTTACTTGAGCCGCAGACAGCAAATTCCGAATGTCATTCCCGTATATGGAACGATTGAAATATGAGCCGAGCCAAAGCATTTACTACAAAATTGCACGTGCGCTCAGCGAAAATTCAAGCTGATCAGAGTCTTTGCTGTTCACCTGAAGACTCTTTAGCTCATTGGCTACCATTACGAAAACAATCCTATTCAGATATACTGAAAATTTTACCATGAAAAAAATGAAGATTTTCAGATAAAAATTCTGATATTTTTCATATTTCTGATCTAAACATAGATTGTGGGTACTCGTTAGCACCGCCTCGGCGAGGCGGTTCTAACGAGTACCCACAATCTGTGTTTTTGAGCAAAACTAAGAAAAATAATGTATATCCCTTGGACCCTATTTTTCTTTATAAAAGTGGGGTTTTATGGGGTCAATAATATGTATAGACATGTTTTCGTGATGCAACACAAGTGTCTTGAAAAGCCTATTTAGACTATGAAAGAGGTGCAAGCTGATCAGAAAGTTCATTGGGGGCACATGCAAAATTTTCTGACATGCTTTGCTCCGGCTTATATAGGAATACTCTTTTTCGCATTAAAAACACTGTTTCTGTGTCTTGCATACCCCCACGGATAAATCGGTTTTGTCTTTTTTTTCAAAATTTAAACCCCTGTTGAAATTTTGGTGCCAGTTAAATAAACTAACCTGGTTTCCCCGGTAATTTTTACTATTGGCCGTTTAGGGCAACGTTAGTAGTGTTATTTGTTATGTGGCTATTCTGGTAATATTACCTCCTTGAGATACAGCATCGATAAAACCTACTATATACGGGGATTGTAATGCATCCATCCATTTCAGCTCTAACTCATGTCTAAGAATAGTTTTTAATCCAGTTCCTGAACCACAATTATACTAGGCGGTATTGAATAAACATAAGGGCCCAGTTGTTCAAAGCGTCGTTAACTTAACGAGCTCGTTAAGGGTCTTTTCGTTAACTGTTTTAGCAGATTCAATACACAATATTCTGATATTTTTTGCTGAAAAAATGTGAGTAGCTTTTGCACTGCAAAAGCTACTCACATTTTTTCAGCAAAAAATTTCAGCGTATTTGTGTACCACTCGATGTAAATTTTAACGAATCGTTAACTAACGATGTCGTTAGCTTTGAACAACTGGGCCAAGGAAACTTGTAAACAAAAACTGCGTTTTTTTAACTACGAAGGTGTTTACTTAATTTGGTTTTGGTGTTTTGATCAGTCTGTTGAATGGACTTCATTCCGCAAATCCTGACATTCCAAGTGAAAATATATATAAAATCAGTAGCATTTCAGTCTAGAGAAATTTTGATAACATAAACTGTCTACCGTTTACAGTAGATTTGAAAGTAGGGCTACAAGATAGATTTTTTTACAACAGTTATACCTCTTGGCATTGCACTTAGAAGTATTTGAATGCATACTCCCTTTTAATAAAGATTCTTATATACCCTTAGCGTTCTTATATTTCCTAAAGGGACTTAAGGGGACTGAAGTCTAACTCTGAGGCAATTCTGTATAGAAACACAGAATGTAACTGAAGAAGTGAAAGAATGACTTTTAGATTAATAGAATTTAAAGCGGTATTCAGATCGGTTTCGTAGCCAGATGTAGGACGGGCAAGTAAGCCGAACGTATTATAATCACTTCTCTTGTCTTGAATTCCAAACTCTTTTATTCAGTGCCTGCTGACAGATTTATGACCTTTGTGTCTGCATTCTGTGAGAATGGGTAAATAGAGATCAGAAAATGAATAACAAGAGACATTCGTTGGCCCTATTAGAAGAAAAGGTATTTTTGTAACATAAATTAGAATATATGATCCAGCTGGCTCAAACGTATTTCGTTTATTACGTATCATATTATACTAGATATATATGATTCGGATAATTAACAGAAAAGTCTGGGTCTCTAAAACATATAATTAGTATCGTTATAAGTCTTATGAATTTATATACGTCATTAAGGATTCCAGCCATTCGGAACGATGTCATTCTTGTTCTGCAATTCGATTAGGTGAAATAATACTTCCCTGTCTGCTACTATAGTAACTGACGGGTATTAACATGAATGAATCAGTAGAGAATAATTTCTTAACAAATCTGTCATTTCCAGCTAGCTATTCAATTATCAAATTTCAGTTTGCTAATTCAGTTCGCAAGCTGTACTAGAACTTTTCCTGATACTGAACTTTGGTAAAACGACCAAGGGTAATTTCAGATGCGTGTAATTTGACTAAAGTAATGAACCCGTGGTTACAACGGTTGCTTTTGAGCGGCGTTGTGGCTTCGGATCGAACTCAAGTAAAATCCATAAAGGTTGCCCGTGCAAACAAAGACATAAAAACGAAAGAAAATCAGAGTCTCGGTTTAATTGAGACTCTTCATATGCGATGGATTTTGCAGTGTTGCATACGCCCCTAGCACCGGCTTAAGCGGATTTCGATTTTCCAGAACACCAGATTAGGCTCAGTGGTGCCAAGGAAAACATAAATAAAAGCCTTGCTCCATCTAGGAGTACTTCGTATATACTGGTCTGCTCTGGGATTACGCATGTACGACACTTCCTTTTTTGTTTGATATGATAATCTATTACATTAATCTAAAGGGAATCCAGAAATGGTTCTGTAGTACAAAAGAGTTTCATGCGCCTTAAGATGATTGTGTTTGATATATAGCCTATTTACTGATATCAAGATATTAATAACACCGATAAAGCATTTCCAAAGTCGTAAATCAGCGTATGGTGAGTTTACCAATTATGTTTAGCTGTTACTTTTGGCATAAAATATGAAATTTATGAGGAATCAAAAGTTATATGATAAACAAAATATGACATCACAAATACATTGAAATATCTGATAGTAGAATGCCGATATATAAACTTACAACGTCATCTTCCTCTTATTTGTTTTCCACAAAACGTGTTTATATAATGCGTTTTCACTTTGAATTATATGCTACCACCTTGTCGCAGTAGATTATATATGACATCGATGAAAAAGAAAATCTATACGTTAAACTGAATCATGAAAAAATGTTTTTCATTGACTGTCGTTGGTTTTGAAAACATGCTTCTGCATGAAGGTCTTCCGAACCTGAAATGTATATCGACTAAATCTATAAATTCAGACTGTTAGCATAACCGATTTTTAAGTACAGTCTATAAAACGGTTGCTTCTTGTTACGGAAACATAGGTTACAACCTAAATATTCTGCTGCAAACTACATGCATGGTAAACCCAATTATTATTGATAACTTTGCTTTCCGCTTTGATTGTACAAATGTAAGTCGATCTTCACACTAAATGAGGGCTCACTCCTCATTCTGTATTAGACCATCGGCGCCTGACTATCAATGTGGTCGGGCTCATCGTATTGTTGTTTGTGGTTTTATTGTGTTCTGGCTACGAGTCGCGATTGAGCGCTTTGCTTTTTTACATCGCAGTATTTTTTTTATTATATGTGTTTCGCTGCAATTTTTCACAGATGCTGTACAAATATTTGTAATTTGAGACTGCATTTGAGCTAAGCCTGAGTTTTCGCGAAATTAAAATTAGTTTACCACCCCGCCCCGCCCCCGCCCCCGCCCCCGCCCCCGCCCCACTCCTTGTTAGTTTTCCTACTCGTCGTTCCCAGTAGGTTTTATGTTCATTACGAAAACACACCTATTCAAATATAGAGAAAATTTCACGTCCAAAAACTGAAAATTTGCATATAAAAAACGCTGCTATTTTTCCTGTTTCTGCTTAAAACCTAGATTGTGGATACTCGTTAGAACCGCCTCGGTGAGGCGGTTCAAACGAGTACCCACAATCTATGTTTTTGAACAAAAATAAAATAATGTATACCCCTGTAAACCCCAGTTTTACTATATAAAAGTGGGGTTTAAGGGGGTCAAAATTATATAGGCATGTTTTCGTGATGTACAGTTATTTTGGTCTACAACAAAATGAGGAATGAGTCTTTGTTGGTTACACAGGTCTTATTGTAGCTTTTGCCGTGCGCTGGCTCAAATAGTAGCTACATGTTTAGTCCGTATATGTTAATATGCTCTGCTTCTGAATATTTCACAAAGAATGCATAATTATTATGCCATCATGTCTCTTTTTTTCATTTTTAGAAAATCAAATTAAAACTTTAAACAACTTTCATAATAGTAATCAAGATAAATACAACATGACGGATTGATGACGATATACTTGCAAACTTCTGCGACGAACACGTCACCCAAAGTGTCAATATATCATCAACCAGAGATAAAATGGGTTATATTACCCCAAACCACATGCACTTCTACAGACGATGTAGAACAAGTACACATATTTTCAAAATGATCGGTAGAAAATTCTAAGAGGAATGCTTAAAGTCCGGATCCAGGTAGGCTGTTTTGTTAGGTTAACGTTTCTTGTGTGCAGGCTCTCTTGACACTGTTGGATTATGCTTGACCTTATTCGTGTGCGTTTGGGCTCACCGTGGTTCTGCTAGTGATTTCCATTTGCACTCAAGTTCAGTTTATAGTCAAGCACTTACCTGTGTTAGATCATAGTGATGAGTAGTTGATTTATATTACGAAAACACGCCTGTTCAAATATATAGAAAATTTCACTTCTGAAAACTGAAAATTTTTAGATAAAAACTCTGATTTTTTCATATTTCTGTTCAAACCATAGATTGTGGGTACTCGTTAGAACCGCCTCGGCGAGGCGGTTCTAACGAGTACCACAATCTATGTTTTTTGAGCAAAAATAAGAATAATAATGCATACCCATGTAAACCCCAGTTATACTATATAAAAGTTGGGTTTGATGGGGTCAAAATTATATAGGCATATTTTCGTATGATTAAGTATTGTCCTCCGATGACTTAAGGAACCCCCTATGCCGACCTAACATTTCTGTATATCTAAAAGTATATCAGGATTTAGGGCAAGGCTTGAGCACCCGTAAAGCTCTGTTTAAGACCCGCCCAACAGTTTTCGTATTGGCCTTTCCAAGGCGATATTTCTGTTGCTATTCCCTCATCTGTGTACCGAAAACATAACATCGCGAAAACATGCCTATACAATTTTGACCCCTTAATCCCCACTTTTATATAGTAAAACCGGGGTTTACAGGGGTATGCATTATTTTGCTTATTTCTGCTCAAAAATATAAATCTCCCTTTTTTCTTAAATACTCGCATCAGTAATGATCCTGGGACGGAAATCTTTGTTGAAGTTTGTTTAAATCTTAAATTATATATATATTCAACAAAACAATTTAAGGGCCACATAGTGCAAATTTCAAATTTCCATATATACAAACTTTGGCCGGGTATATGGGCAAAACCACAGCATATATCAAAATATCGGTGAATGTTTCTTTAACAGGAAGCCCTAAATGAGTGTTTCCAACAAAAACTTCTAAATCAAAATTTTCATTTTAAAATTCGCTAAAAACACTCTTTTTTATCCAAAAATTAATAATTGACATTTTTGCGTCAAAAGTGATATCTGGGCTCCCAAATGTGAAAAAATCATAGAGAAAGCCTTATTTGTTATCAAGAAACGCACATTTCCCTAGACGTACCCTCTACAGATTATTCGTTGTCTATGGGGAACTTTCGAGGCATTTTTAGCGTCTCAAAGGGTTGGCCTCTTTTTCTGGCCATATCAGTGTGCCTTTTACTCGAAGGAAGGTTGAGTTTGCATGAATTTGTGTGTGACAGAGTATTGTTTTCATTAAACAAAGAATTTTCCTGGTATTGTGAATAACACATCATTTTGGGGTATTTTTTTTTTTTTTTTTTTTTTTTTTTTGGAAATTCCCGTTTTTCTTTGAACCTTTTTGTCTGGCGTTGTTGATGCCATTGACATTTTTGTAACTGAACATGTTGCAAACATGTTGAGCTGATTGAAATAGGGCTGAGACTTCCAGTTTTGCCCATGAAATAATTTTAAAACTTAAGGGTCGCATTTTAGTGATAATCACAGGGAAAATAAAACTGGTGATCTTTAAATTATTTTGTGGAATATATATATATATATATATATATATATATATATATATATATATATATATATATATATATATATATATATATATACAAGGGCCAAACCAGCTAGTTTCAGTGAATCTGGTCCGCTTCGTATACATTTTCAAAATATCCCGGAAAGGGCTCATTGATCAAAAAAGAACAGAAAATACATACAGGAACGCTAAAGATTTTGTACGATTTGTTTTTTTTTTTTTTCAGAATAATTACAGAAATAATGTAGATAATAATGTAGACTTTACGAAATAATCTGCATGCATTCAGCCTAGACAGAGATTGCAGGTTTTCTATTTCTTTGCTGAATATGTGCGTCTGGCCGCAGGCTTAATGAAGATAATACATATGTCTCAATCGCTGAATTCAGAAGAACGATAATTTACGGAAGGAAAGCAATGGAAGACAAATGAGAATCATTGCGCTTCTGAATCTGATAATCAGAGGCCAGCAGACATTTAGCAATAACCAGCACACATATATGTTTTAAATATGGAATGGTGGTTACAAGCAGACATGAACAAATCTAATCAAACGAACATTTACAACCGTACGGTAACGACTACAGGTTTTTCTTTAGCTCTGGTTGTCGCAGTCTAATGAGTTTGCTATAAAATCTCGTATTTGTTTTATCACAGTGATTTAATTTGATGCGCAACGCACGAAAAAATGGCCTTATGCATTTTGCGGACAAAGTCCAGATCAGTATGCACATCAGTGCAGTCTGATCTGAGCATTCTATTTTCGTCGACATAAACTACAATATCCATTGATTCTCTAAGAGGACAATAAATGCCCTGATCAACCATCGCTTATGCGCAGGCCGCAAATTAGTCCGCAAATTGCATAAGAGTGCTTCCCGTGCGTTGCGCATCATTTGATTTATATGCTTTCGGCGATGTTTTACTGAATGCGACAGAACTCCCCTATGGGAGCCGCAGAATTCCATGTACGTTTTACAACGTTTATAGGTAGGGGAAGATCTCAGTTAAACGGTAAAATCCCCATCCCTAGCCCAGGTAGATTTACTTCTACCTTTCTATGGGGGTGATAACTCTTGTGTACTACGTTTTGTGCGAAATCATCACGAAGACATGCCTTTATAATTTTGACGCCCTTAAACCCAACTTCTATATAGTAAGACTGGGGTTTACATGAGTATACATCATTTTTATTATTTCCGCTCAAAAACATAGATTGTATGTATTCGTTAGAACCGCCTCGTCGTGGCTGTTCTAACGAGTACCCACAATCTATGTTTTTAACAAAAATATGAACAAAATATCAGATTCTTTTGTCTGAAAATTTTCATTTTTTGATGAAAGTTTCAATATATTTGTATAGGCGTGTTTTCGTAATGCTAACTTCGTTGCTATGTTTAGTTGGTCATGAGTAGCATTTCAATCGCCTTATGGTGGAAGTGAAAGCTGGTCACGCTTGCTTTTCGTTGTTTTGATACATATGTACCATCCGTCTCAAATAATTTTCTTCTCCTCTTTGTGTAATCATTAGATTGTGTTCTGCGATTGTGACACTTCCTTCCCGGAAATATTCTTTGGTATTGTAAAATTTTCTGGCTTCTAAAATTCTGTTTTAATATACATTCGCAGTTCCTCGATGTTGCCGGAGGCCATGGCATTCCACAAACATGCAGGTGATGTCATGATTTTCTAAAGTTGAACTTTACATACAATTCTGAGCCCTAGTCTCATTTTATAGTTTCACACATTTCGGAATTATAATTATTGTTACTAATTCTTGAATGATCCCTGTACACCAAAAGTTTCAGATAATGCCTGATATCTGTGTCATTTTGTTCTGTGTCAAACGAAATAGGGATTCATAACTGTCAACAGCCGCGAAGAAAAATAAAGGTCATACCTACATGTAACAAGACATTCACGATGATTTCCAAAAAAATATGATGGGTAGTTAAACACGATTTACGTGGCGTAGTAGATAAGTCGAAAATATTGTTTAGTTATGGCATTTACACGCAGCATGAGTTCGAATTGCCGTAATAACCCTAAGTATTCAATCTCTGACATCTGCGTCAGGGAGTCGACTCTTTTGCTCAGTGGTTATAGCATTGGATTTTTAACCGGGAGGAGCACGTTCGAATCCCACGTAGGCGGGAAATTTTTTCACCTATGCTTCATTCCTTTGTTACGACTTTCATGTCGTAAGACTATGATGAAGTCACAAACCAGTGTTCTAAATAATTTTGGAAGAATGTTCGTTTTAGAGGCTTCTAAACAATCTAAATGGAAACAATTACCAGTGCTTTAAATGATTATTGCACGCGTTGGTGTAAACGAGAGCATGTTGAGTCTAATGCTTTAAATAATTGGAAATGAAAGATTTTAAGATCATTGATGAACGTGTGTTCTTTTACTCTAATAACCTTGAATAATCTTTACGATTTATTAAATATTGACAATATTTACTTTGACCAAATGGTGGACCGGATATACCCTACAGAACTCCAATTAAATAGAGCTAATTCTTCCTTTTTTGTTACGAGAGAGATTTCATGAAGTCTCTCACGGCAAAACCAGGCTGACATTATTGAGGCTTTCAAATCAACTTCAAGATACCTTGATGATTTATTAAATATTGACAATATTTACGTTGACCAACTGGTGGACTGCATATACCCTACAGAACTCCAATTAAATATTGCCAATTCTTCCGATACTGAGGCACCTTTTTTGGATTTGAATCTATGTATATCTCATGGTACAGTTTCCATCAAAATTTATGATAAACGGGACGATTTTGATTTTGATATAGTCAATTTCCCTTTTCTAGATGGCGATGTCCCCCGGCGTACCTCATATGGGGTGTACATAGTTCTACTTATTAGATTCGCCAGAGTTTCTTCAAATCTTAGTAACTACCGTAATATAGCCCTTACTGCCAAACGTCTAAGGCAGGGCTATCGTTATTTTAAACTTCGTAAGGCGTTTTCGAAATTTTAACGCAGACATAGTGCCTTGGTAGAAAAAATATAACATCAGTCAGAAAACACGTCTGCAACAATGTATATCGGAACCAGAATTTTACGGTGACTTAGTGTACAGATTTATAAAAATTGTGGGAAAATCTAACTTTTCGGAGCAATTCGGAAAACTTACTAACCGTTATAAAAGAATTTGCTATAGCCTGGATATTATGCGGCAGACTGCATGTGTAGTTGTCAACACAATCATTGTTGATTTCTATGCTTCACTCTTTAATTGCACGACGTCGGTTCGGGCCTCAGACTCGATGTCGGCCTCTTCGTAAAACTTTAACCAGTGGGTTAGGGATTGAAGATATGTCTTTGGTTTGGCCTGCTGTGGTTCAACTATCGTTTTCATTTACTCTGGCATACAGTATAATTAGCCATGAGTACTCGTCTTTGTTTATCATTGTGATTAATTTGGTTATTAAGTTTTCGCTTTGATTGAGCCTTTATGCGAACCGAATTTTTATGTATATCTGTATTAAAGTGTAGCATCGGGACCCAGGGTGAAGTTGGCTACCTATAAATGTGCTTTAAACCCCCGATGGTTTATTCTACTAACCGTTCTAAGGCGGTGGTCCCAGTGTTAGTCTTACTCTACTGACCGTTCTAAGGCGGTGGTCCCGGTGTTAGTCTTACTCTTTGTTACTTTGTGGTTTATTCTACGAGACGATTTGTTTTATGTCTTACCTTGTGTCATTTTGTTCTTGTGTTTGTCAGTCCTTTTAGCATTGCGATTACCTCGCTTGGGGAAGAGAGAGCTAATCTTAGTGTTTTTCATACGTTTGTTCGATTTGTGCTTGTTTGGATTTGTCGGTTACCTCTTCCTCTTGGTGTCTGGGAAGGGCTGCAGTTTGTGATTGTGGCACTCCATGGACTTTTCTCTTACTTTATTTACTCTTTGTTGCTTCGTGGTTTATTCTACAAGGCTTTTTGTTTTATGTATTACCCCAGCTAGCATTCTACGTAAATCTACATCGGGCCGTCATCGGCCCGTCAGCTACCCTGACGGGCCGATGACGGCCCGATATAGATTTACGTAGAATGCTGACTGGGTACCTTGTGTTATTTTGTTCTTGTGTTTTTCAGTTCGTTTAGCATTTCGAGTACCTCACTCTGGAAAGAAAGAGCTAATCTTTGTGTTTTTCGTACGTTTGTTCGATTTGCGCTTGTTTGGATTTGTCTGTTTCCTCTTCCTCTTTGTGTCTGGGAAGGGTTGCCGTTTGTGATTGTGGCACTCCCGGGACTTTTCTCTGACCATTTGTTTTTTTCTAAAAAGAACGTTCAAGCCGTGTTGAATTGTTCAAAAGATGCATGCAAGAGGAGTAGAGCCAGATTTTTATTATATTTCTATTACAAAAAAAAAATAGAATATTGGTGCTGAAAACAACATTTAAAATTTAAATGACTTGCCACAAATGGCCCTTGGGTAACCCTCTGTAACACTGGCCTAAGCTGCATCGATTGGCTGAAGTACATGACCGCCAGGTGGCGGTCCGACTGTCCCTATATTTCGTAACTGAAATCAATAAAATATTCTTGGCAACAACAAGCAGCTGAATTCCGTAATAAATTTGCAAGGATGTCCCTTGTGTGGTGGCAATGTAAAGCTTGTTTATGAAGTGCCGCTTCGATACAAACCTCACTGCAAGGAGGATTTGGGCAACCCAGTTTTTCGTACATATATTAAGAAAAGAATTACAAATACTTCCGTCAAAATCCAGCAACCACACTTTCACGTAATTTTGGAAAACCTTTTCTATAGAGACCCTCTGTGAATTCTAGTTGATTTATTAAAACACAGCTGACAGGGCGATAGGGTAGATTTGTCCCGTCTACCTAATAATGAATACTTTAAAGATCGTCTTGTTACAAACAAGCAACTGCATTTTCAAATACATTTGCATGAATGTTCCTTGTAGGACTCTTAAAATTGTTCAAGTCGTGACGATTTGTTACAAACTATGGCTTTGGCCCCTTTTCGTTTTATGCCTGTATAAATAACCTTATTTCTTCCGGACGGACAATCTAGAATAGCTGACATAGACTGGGTCGCGCAAAGCAAACCTGTGTCTTCGAACATTCGTAAAATGCATAGATTCAGATTCATTCTGCACAAAATCTCATCCGGGCATTTGCTCGCTATTGATACACTTTATAGTATACAATAATTCTGTTAGTGGACAAAGCTCTGATCAAACTGTGCGAAAACGCAGGCTGATCTGGGCCTTTGCTGTCCGCATAAGCAGACACGTGTTCGCAAGGCGCAGCCCGATTCACAAACATCGCGGGTTTAAACCATTGCTCAGATGCGCAGGGCTAATTTTCAATATATGTCCTTATAGCAAAGATCGTTAGTGAAATCAAAGTAGAACTTAGCTGAACAATTTAAGTCCAGCTATGCCATCAACGTATATTTACAGATACATGATCTAGAATAGTAAAGACAAGGTCACGGGGAGTGTCTTTCCTAAGATGTTACTGGAACTTAATTTCAAATTTATATGCAATTTAAACTGCTAAGTTAATTGACGTTCAATACATCACGCATTTAATCTCTGAAGAATGAACCAGAATGTGGAATTCTGATTATGTACTTCATTGACCCCATGATTTAATGCATACGGCAAATGCGAATGCTAATGTCGAGGAATAAAGCTTCCTGTCTTTGTAGACGCATGTTTGCTATTCCCATTCTAGGGGCAAGTGGAAATAAAGTGAAAAAAGCCATGTGACCCTGACCGCATGTTAATTTAAGAACGACCTCTCTCTCTCTCTCTCTCTCTCTCTCTCTCTCTCTCTCTCATGCATGCGCGCGCACGTGCGCTCGCGCGAACATATAGTAGATGGAATCAAGGCACTCTCCCTCTTAGCATATCTTTCAATAGATGTTGGTCAGTGAAACTCATACCCTGCATTCTTCTGTTATCAATATTGTTATTTTACAATCTATATACCTGGAATGCCATGAGAGGTCGTAGTATTTATAATTATCTTCAGTCTGTCCGTACTAATGTTTTATTGTGCTCATTTTTTTTCAGAACAAAAATGTAATGTGAAGATAAGATTAAAATTAGTCAAAGTAATGAATTATTTATGGTCGCTTATAAGAACCAGTAAACATGAACTCTCAAGGTCTTCTACGACTCAGTTATGATATTTAAGAGTACATATACACAACTAAACAATGTGGATAAAGTTTCAAGGTAAAACACTTGGATCTGTTGTATATGCTAATTTTCACACAAACCTACGTTTGACCGTTTTAAGATTCGACAGTTCATTTGTTCTCAAAATAGTCCAATTTCATCATTTTGATGATTTCCTTTTTGGTTTAGGTTTCAACGTATCAAATCCAATAGGATCATGAACAGACCAACCGAACAGTTCGTGAATATCTTTCAATGATAAATATACAAAACCGGTAGATGCATCATTATCAGTAGTCAAATCCACCTTGAAATGCCAACTCCTGGCGTTAATAGCTTACGTTATTTTAAGTATCTAACCGACATAAAATGTTCGTCTTTTGGCCGCCATCATGTGGAGGTATGCGATCATGACAGTTCTAGGAGTCTGACAGCTTGTATACGCATCTGAATGCAATGTAGGAAATAATGGGTCTAAGATAAGGAGAGCCCATCAAACGACCCAGCTAAGAAGAATATTTAGCAGGATATGTCTTTGGCATGGCCCGCCGTGGTTCAACTATTGGTTTTCATTTACCCTGGCTTACAGTAGAATTAGCCATGAGTACTCGTCTTTGTTTATTATAGTGATTAATTTGATTTTTATGTTTTCGCTTTGATGCATTGACTGAGTTGGGAGCCTTTATGCGAACCGAATTTTTATGTATTTATGTACTAAGAGTAGCATCGGGACCCATGTGAAGTTAGCTAGCTGTAAAAGTGCTTTAAACCCCCTGGTGGTTTGCTCTACCGACCGTTCTAAGGCGGTGGTCCCGGTGTTAGTCTTACTCTTTGATGCTTTTTGGTTTATTCTACGAGGCGATTTGTTGTACGAGTATGTCTTTCCGTGTGTCATTTTGTTCTTGTGTTTTCCAGTCCTTTTAGTATTGCGATTACCTCGCTTGGGGAAGAGAGGGAGTTAATCTTAGTGCTTTTCGTACGTTTGTTCGGTTTGTGCTTGTTTAGATTTGTCGGTTTCCTCTTCCTCTTGGGGTCTGAGAAGGGCTGCGGTTTGTGATTGTGGCACTCCCTGGACTTTTCTTTTACTTTTTGTTTTCACCTGCGCATCAATGGTAACTTTATTTCGCAGGTTTGGCTTATGTTTCTGTAATATCTCATCTAAAGCTGTGCATGTGTGGCTAGTGTAACTACATGCACTGCCCCTGGCCTCAGCGTTGGTGTCGCCTTCCACAAATGCCGAGGTCATGTTATCTCAGCCTATAGGTAGATTTATAAAGATTTAGGAATGATCATATCTTTGATCTAATCTTTTATACAATACCTCGTGCATCTCTACCTGTGACCTAGAGATCAAGGACTCTACCTACTATTCTTGCACTACAGTTTTAGCCTAAAAGTAACAGACTGTCATTGATTTTCCTGGTATATTTTACACTTTTTAACATATGTTTTACAGCCCATAACTTTTTTCATTTAGTTCAAATTGTCAAAACTTGGTGTTTGCCTGAAAACAGTTTCCATAACTTTTTTTAAAACACAAACATAGAAGTATAGTTCATGTGTCTTGTAGTCAGCTTCCGCCTCATCGAAGACACTGACACAGATCTTGTAGGCGGTAACAGAAGGTGAAGGTTAATTTGTACTCAAGAGGATTTTCTACTTTAAAGCAACCACAAATGTACTTGTTTCTACTGCAGACTTGTCTGAATCATACCTTTTGACCAGTTCTGGCACCGATGCAGACCATAACACTATAGAAACAGCCAAAAATTTTGGAACTAAATTTGATCAATATTAGATTATGTTTTGTTTGGAACCAACCTGGTGATCTGTATATTGTAGTAGTCCGTGACCTTTAATGATTTTAGCTCTTTAAAGTAAATAAATGAGCTCAGGAACTGATACAATCAGATCCACATTAAGTTCTCAACATCAAAGGAAAAATGTAAAGGAAAAATACAATTAAGAAAAGAACATATGGCAAGCAGAGTAAGCAGATCTTTCCCGCAAAAAAGGTGGCAACTCTTTTAAGCATACGTTTATACGGGTTAACTTGATATTTAGTCATGAAAAACAGTAGACTTTATTTATTCTGTCTCTTCCTAATGAAATTTAGGCCAATATTGCTGAAACATTCAGTTCTAGGGATAAATATTTGTAGATACTAATAAATACTGACGATTGATATTTTTAACAAAAGTTTGATATGCTCATCCAAAGAATACATTAAATAGAACTAATACTTTTGATACCGAAGCACCGCTTCGGGTTTTAAATTCCCTACACACCAGTAGATTTCCTTCTGACAGCCACAAGCGAATATAATATTGCAGTTCTTTGTTTGTGCATTGTTTTTTTTTTTTCATTATTTGTTCTTCATCTCACCTTCTTTAGGTACTTCGGGAAGGCTGTTCTTCGTGAGTGTGGCGTTTTCCGTGTTTCATCACTTTAATTTGTTAAGTTGGTATCCGAAATTATTCAATCGTGTTGTCCAGTGCAAGCCAAAACCTATTAAATGACTTACAGGTCAAGGTCAAGGACATAGAAATTTAATAATAAAGCTTCACATCAAAGATTTAAAACTGTTTCTCGTGAATGCCTAAATGGATTTAGATGTTATGTATGTTTGAAGCTAGTTAGTCCTCTATGCGGTAATATACGTGTATTTGGAACTGCATCAAAATCAAAGGTAACATTTTCGCAAGTAAACCTGGTTTAAGCTCTCTTTCTTACCCTCCCCATCCCCCAAGAAGTTGTTCTACTGCCCTTCTTAAGGCAGTTCCTTTGTTACAGCTTGTGTTTGTTTATGAGCTTTTGGTTCCAAAGTGGAGTTTGTTTTGTCACTTTCATTCCTTGTTTCTTCTTTATTTCTGGTTCCTTGTGAGGGCTGTGCTTCGTGATTGTAACATTTGTTGGCTATCTATACATTTACTTCTCCAATGTGTTGATATTTTTTATGTATTCATTTTACTTCACCAATGTGTTGATATTTTTTTTTGTTTTGTATTCATTATACATATATATTCAAAAAAAAAAAGTAAATCACAAGGTATATCAAATAAACAATAACAATTAGACCTGAATTAACCTCTATGATTATTGGTGAATTTGGCATACAGTAGACATATCCATGAGTACTTTGTTCATCATTGTGATTAACTTGATTTTTATGTTTTCGCTTTGATGCATTGACTGAGTTGGGAGCTTTAATGCGAACCGGATTTTCATGTATATCTGTATTAAGAGTAGCATCGGGACCTAGGGTAAGTAAGTAAGTAAGTAAGTAAGTAAATTCTTTATTTTACGAGGGTAGCCCAATTGGTTTTACCAATCTTCCTTGGGGCCCTCAACAAAACTACATACATACAAATACATATAACAAGTTATTTAAAACAATGATTAAAATGGAGCGGTGCACGAGATAATGGTACTTATGGTATATGCGACCAGCAAAGGCCCAACGAGCAACTGCCTGCTCGCAGACATGAAGCAAATTGGCCAGACAACGAAGGTAATCAGACATCTAGCTCACTAGACGATTTTTTTTTTTTTTTTTTTTTTTTTTTTTTTTTGATCAGGGTTTTACGGCCCTTTCAAGAATATTTCACTTATATCGAGCCGATCGTTCATCAAAAGTGAGCGTTAACCGGAGTTCATCAAAAGAGAGCGTAAACCAGAGAACCCGGGGAAAAAAAGCACCTGACCTTCCGTAAGCAGACCGGGTTTCCTACATGTCACCCGAGCGAGGCTCGAATCACAACGGTGAGAGACACAATGGATTAAGAGTCAACTCTCCTATCAACTATGCTACGGAAACCCGCCTCCGCTAGATGAATAGGCATGCGTATTTGAGAGCGTTCTCACAGAGGACAAAAAGTATCTTTATCTCGTGCCACTATTCCAATAGAAAACTATGCCAGGGCATATGGTTTTATGCGTTAATGTAGTAGCTATGACTGATTAAGGATAGCATGTAACATATACATACAACATGACAACAAGCAAGAGAGAGAGAGAGAGAGAGAGAGAGAGAGAGAGAGAGTGAGATTCATTATAAAAAAAGCAAATACAATATACATATTCGAAGTTCTGAATTACTGACGGCGGAGGCCTAAGTATTGTATATGTTATAAAATGATTATCAACCTTTAATCCAATCAGTACACTTCTTTATAAAAATGTCCAGTGATTTTGAATTTTTTATGTCAGTGGGGATGCTGTTCCAAACCACAACACCTGAGTATGATAAACTACCTTTGAATAAATTGCATTTTGGTTGTGGCAATAAGTAATTCTTGTGAGTCACAGATCTTAAATTAGACGCAGTATTATCGAGATTCACATCGCGCATTTGGAATAACTCCTGTAAATAGGTTGGTGCCAAATTGTTATAAATTTTGTACATAATTTTAGCTTTGTTAAGAAATACAGTTCGGTCCAATGACAGAATATCTAACCTTTGAAGCGCTTCGTGAAAACCATTATAAGTTTGCGACAGGATTAATTTACAAGCCCGTCTTTGTAATGTATTTATTTTACTTATACTGCTATTCGACGTATTAGACCAAACCGTACTGCAATACTCTAGATGCGGCTTAATGTAAGCATTATAAAATAACAGTCTATGCTCTTCGGATAAATACTGCCGTATTTTGCCAAGTAACCATAAATAAGAAGATACCTTTTTGGAAACGTGGAGAAGCTGATTATTCCACAACAAATTTTCATCAACTTGTACACCCAGTATTTTGCTGATAGTTGTCATTTTGATGTCAATTTCATTGTATCTCAGAGATAAATTAGGATTTTGTAAGTTGCTTCTTCTCTGTCTGCTAGTAATCAACATAACATTTGTTTTCTCGGTATTTAAAACCATGCCATTTTGTCTGCACCAAACATGAAGTGCATTTAATGAAAATTGTAGATTGGATTCAAGCTGATCTGTATTAAATTGCACATCATAAATAGTGGTGTCATCAGCATATAGGTCAACATTTGCTGAGTTCTTTAACACTAATGGCAAATCATTAATAAAAAGTAAGAATAATAAAGGTCCTAATATAGAACCTTGAGGAACACCACATGTTACATGTTCAGGTTCAGATACATTATTATTTAATGAAACGCGTTGCGTTCTGTTTGTTAGGTAGGACTCGAATCATTTTAGACAATTTTCACTACACTTGTAACACTGCAATTTTTTTTCAGTAGAATTTTATGGTCGACCAGATCAAATGCCTTTCGGAAATCTACCAAAACACAACCGATAAGTTTTCCGTCATTAATGGCTTTTAACCAGGAATCAACCATAAGAGTAAGTGCAGATTCTGTAGAATGTTTAGGACGAAAACCACTTTGAGATTTATGAAGCAAAGTATAAGTATTCAAATATGTCATAAATTGATTATCAATCCATTTTTCAATTAGTTTTGATATAGTAGGGAGAATACAGATTGGCCGATAATTGTTTACATCATCTTTAGCACCGGATTTAAAAAGGGGTTTAACTTTTGCTTCCTTCCACGAACATGGAAATTCACCAGAGAGTATGCTTTTATTCACAATAAAAGCAAGGCTAGGTGCTAAAACATTTGCTGCAATCGTAAGAACTCTTGGACCTATATTATCTAGACCAGTTGATTTCTTCACATTTAAATTGGTTAGAAATTGTTTTACAAAAGTTACATTTGTTAATGGAATGGTAAATTCAGTGTTGCTTGTGACTTTAGATTCGACATAATTTTGTAGTTCTTCGAAGTCAGAATGCATAGTTGGCTCTTTAATACTTGAAGCGACATTGACGAAGTAAGAATTGAAAAGTTGAGTCAAATCAGCTTCGTGTGTCACCAATTTTTCACCTAATTTGATGTTTATACAGGATTCAGAGTTATTTTCCTTCCCATTGGCTCCAAGTTCCTTAAAAAGTTTCCATATTGACTTAGGGTCTGATTTACCCTCTTCGATTTTAGACTGATAGGTCTCTTTTTTAGCCTTCTCAATTAAATTTAACACTTTGTTTTGCAAAACTTTATACCTATCATTGTTACCATTTAATCTACATTTATTTCTTTCTTTCATGTAATCTAAAATTTCAGTATTTAGCCAGTCAGGCTGGTATTTCTTTTTTATTCTGTGACTTTTTATGGGGGCATGTTTATCAAGTATTTCTAAAAATAGGGCACTCCAAACCGATAAAATATCATCGACTTTGTCAAAGTTCTGAATATTTTCCCAAGGAACACGACTTAAGTCACGGAGAAATTTTAACTCATCAAAATGTTTGAACGACCTGTATTTTATGACTTGGTGTGTCTTGTTACCTACGACAGAGTGGGATTTTCGAGTACAGAAAACACCAAAATGATCACTCAGACATATTTTTTTCACTGCAACGCTTTGGATGTTTTCCTAAGTATTAGTATAAATGTGATCAATTAGAGTTTGTGATTCTGTTGTCACTCTTGTAGGTTCGTCAATTAGCTGAGTAAGACCTAAGGAAGTTGTAAAATTCCCCCATTCTATGTTGGTATCTACATTTAATAAATTTTTGTTGAAATCGCCCATCAAGATATATTCTTTGTTTTCACCAATCACCTTATCGATAAATTCTTCAAACCTATCATTGAATTCTACTTTTGAATCAGGCGGCCTATAAATGTTTCCAACTAAAAATGGTTTACATTTAATAGGTGTAATTTCTAGCCATAAACATGGAATATTATTTGTTTCCAAGTCTTCTCTGCGTTTGGCATTTAAGCCATTTCTTACGTAGACGATTAGACCTCCGCCGCCATTAGAGTTATCATCTTTTCTGAACGGAGTCTGAAAACCATCAACTTTGAAAACTTCTGTCGACTTATGATCTTTTAACTTTGTCTCACTTAATCCCAAAATATGTAAATTGCAATTTTCTCTTGCAGTTAGTAAGAGTTTTAGTTCTGAAAATTTACTCATATTTTCGTCACAGATGCCTTGTATATTTAGGTGACCCATATTTATACCCTTACTACCCAAGTTAAGAGAATGCGGAAGATCTTGTGTATGAATAAAAGTGTCAGATGAATGACCTGAATTAATATTAGAACTAATCTGTGGCACAGGACTAACTTTAAGTTGCCTTGACAAGGAATTTGGACTAATACAGGTGCTAGACATTGTGTTTTCAGAATAATTATATACATTTTTTACTCGATTACTAATCAAATCAGACTCTAATAAAAGTTCAGCACGAGAAGGACAAATAAATTGAATAGCATAACAGTCACTGCACATGGGCTGAAGAATATGAAACCGATTGTGTTGTTGAAACAATTTCAGATTATCAACTTCACGGTCGGCGATTGTGCCCAGTCCCTAATGGGCATACCAACATTCAATGTCACTGTGGCCTGTCATGTTACACCCATAACAGAAGTGATTCCTAGCTCGACTGCGTCCTTTTAAACTCTTAAAGTCATTACCACCTTTAGATTGCAATGTTGAAATTCCGTTTGTACCAGGTCTTACAGTCCTTTGATTATCAAGATTAGCTGTTTTATACACACACAAATCAAAGTTACCGACAATGTTCACATTTCTGTTAAGCGCATCCAGGAGTCTCTTAATTCCAGAATGAGACAGGTGAATCCCATCCCTGGAATAATATCGACGGGTAAGTACTCTGTTTCGTCCAAAAAACAGGCTGAAAGTGTCCCGAATGTAATACACTTGACATGCTACCCATTGTTCTGCAAGCCGTTGAATGGAATGGTTAAATGCTGAAACGTCAACATCTCCTCTTGGTATTACTTTGCAGACGTATACCACACAACTGTTGTTAGCGGTTTTGATAAGGTTGATAAGCTGGTTGTACTTATCCTCAAAAGCGTTGATGTCCGCGCGGCTGGAGCAGTCATTTCCGCCGACACTAATTATGACGTTTGAAAACGACTTCAGATCATACACGGAAATGTCATCGCATATGTCCTGTATAGTGGCCCCACTTTGGGCACAGAGTTTAATTTCCTTTTTCAAGCCTCTGGGGTTTATTCCCTTAATGATGGAGTCACCAATAAGAAGGGTTCTTTCTTGATGAGTTGAAAAAATTCGGCTGCTTGTTGCTGTTTTCGAGCGCGGCTCATTTTCATTGCTTAGCGATGTTGGTCGGCGTCGAAATGGTGCATTCCGATTCGACATATGCACCGGGATAGGTCTGGGGTCAGTTATTCCATTGGGTCTCTGCTTAGTTTCTGTAGCTAGAGGGACAAATGGTCTCTTTATTTGTGTCTCAGATGATGTACTAGAATCCCCATTTCCGGTTTGGTCTCCGTACCCTTCATCAGTAAGGCCCGATGTAGACATGCTCTGACTGTTTCCGTTGGTAGACTGTTGCATCACTAGATCGGGGCTTCCGCGTCTAACTGCCTTAGCATATGACGTATCTGGGTCCTTATTTTCTATAATGTTAACGAGAGAACATTTCAGTTCATTCAGTTTAAACTCCATTTGGTTCAGAATGTCTTGTTTGATTTTTTTAATACCGTCCTCAAGCTGCTGTATTCTGTTCAGAATAATAGATACACTGTGACTTAATTGCCCTTCGTTGTTCCCCAGGCTACCCTCTTGTCGCTGCACGATAGGCGTGGATGTCAGAATCGGTCGCGTTGAACTAACTGTAACAGGAGCGGGGACGGGGTCCCGAGAAGACACATTTCTAATACTTTCACTTTGACTTGTAAACTTCTCGGCTATAAATAAATCATTCGGCTGTGTAAGTGAGTGAGATACGAGAACCGGATCATTACATACAAGCCGTACCGTCTGTGTAGTGTCAGAAAGCGTCTGTGTATCCGGGTCGCAAGTACTCCTCATTCCCATATCATCTGTTTCATTTGTCGGTGCAACACCCGGTGCGACGTCGCAGTTAAGCGCGTCGCGCGAAACGACGTTAAAGTTTGACGCGGCGTCGACGTCATTTGTTATGGTGTCACATATTTGCTCTTCTTGTAGAGAACGCTGTTCTGTAAGATCTTCTGCCATCCATTTGTCACATTGACTGGAATCTATCTCTTGGCTGTCCAATTCCTGCATCAATCGTTTAAAAAGGGCCTGTGAAATCTTAGGAAACCGTTCTTCTCGCCACAACCTATAACCAATCCCGCTCAGTTCCATCGTTTTGGAATGGCTATCTAGCTTTATATCGCACTTAGCAACCTTTATATGCGTAGTACATTTGGAAACATAATTGGTCTCATCGATATCAACACTGCTCATGTAATCAGCATGAATTTTCTGTCTGAACGCATCAAAGAAGCGACTGGATATGAATTCGATGCTGAACTTGGCCTCAGAAGCGTGCGTCCTATGCAAAATACCCTCAAATGGATCGCTGAAAATGTGTGCTTCACCCGACGAATTCCATGATGAATTTGTAAAACTTGTAGAGAAGGAATCGGCTGAAACGCTGGAGTTCTGTTCAAGTTTTACATTCACACACTTATTGGTGTTGCCATTTTCTATGTTTTCTATGTTGACAGAATAGTCTTTCATTGTTAAATGTACTTAAATGTATTTGATATTTCAGTAAGTTATCATTAAAAAATTATAAAACACACTCAGTATTTTCCTCAATAGATCCTGCACAAGTTATTATTTTGAAAAATTAATACGATTGTGTATATGAATTGCGCAGAAGCTCAACTGTTATGTTTACGTATACATTTGCAAAAATGTTACCTTATTTTACAGCGTTCTTCCACTGGTGAATAACAGAATGTCACTAAAATCCAATAATTCTTCTTCACAATACTTGAAATATCTAAGAGTACTTCTAATAACTCGCAGAAGAGTCTTTTTACCACTATTTTTTCTTTTTATTACGAGCATGTTTTGAAAAGTGCGGCCATTGTTTATACGTGACGTCACTTCTGAAGTTGGCTAGCTGTAAAAGTGCTTAAAACACACCCCCTCCTCCACCCCCCCCCCCAACCCGGGGGTTTATTCTACTGACCGTTCTAAGGCGGTGGTCCCGGTGCTAGTCTTACTCTTTGTTGCTTTGTGGTTTATTCTACAAGGCGATTTATTTTATGCATTACCTTGTGTTATTTTGTCTTGTGTTTTTCAGTCCTTTTAGCATTGCGATTGCCTCGCTTGGGAAAGAGAGAACTATTCTTAGTGCTTTTCGTACGTTTGTTAGATTTACGCGTGTTTGGTTTAGAGGGAGCTACTCTTAGTGCTTTTCGTACGTTTGTTCGATTTGTGCTGTTTGAATTTGTCGGTTTCCTCTTCCTCTTGGTGTCTGGGAAGGGCTGCGGTTTGTGATTGTGGCGCTCCCTGGACTTTTCTTTTACCTTTTTTTTGTCTGTTTCCTCTTCCTCTTGGTGTCTTGGAAGGGCTGTTTTGTGATTTTGGCACTCCCTTGGCTTTTCTCTTACATATTTTTGTTGAAGCTGAATCGGTAATACAGCCTTTGCGTAGCGTTGTGACACTAGTAGTGTTTAATTACCATTAGTTATCTATCCATTCTAAGAACTGTTTCTGTTTGTAATAAATAATAGAAATCAGATCAAGCAGATCCAGTGGTTTCTTTTAATGGAATAGCACTTTTGTGTATTGTTGTATACAAGTTTTATTACAACTTATATCAGATTCAGAAGCGGTGGTCAGGTGGTTCGCAATACCACAATTGTCAAGGCTGGAGTTGCGGTTCCAAACATGCCAGTATGGAATGGTAAGACATTTTAGTACAGTTAGAAATGCCTAGATCTTAAAACAATCAGCCGATGTATTCTCACAGTCTGGTCAGAATCTCGCTGTCCGCCTGTTACCAATGAGAGCTGTTTACATAAGGCTCTAACATGTCCTTTTCCTTTTGACAGCAGGTGTCACAAGATTGTGACAACAACTGTTACAATAAGTAATTAAACATAGATATTCTTTGGACAGCAGGTGTCACAAGATTGTGACAACAACTGTTAAAATAAGTAATTACAAAAAGGATATGTTACTGCCTTGTGTAAACGCCTCTCATTGGTATGCTAAATGTACAATTATAGCTGTGTAAAACATTCTGCAAGATAATATGTGCGCCCTGCGAAGTTTCATATCAGCAAGCGCATTCACACAGTTAGACCAGTCTTGTCAGGGCACTCTGCGAGTAGCCAAGGAATCAAAAGTGGTAACAGGCGGACGGCGAGATTCTGACAAGACTGCGGGAATGCTCCGTCTGATCTGGGTCTTGGCTGGCTGCACACTCTTGTATTAAATGCAGGTCCCGGATCATGTAACTACACTGTGGTTACCACAACGATAAAGAGCTTATCAGTTCAACAAATTAAGAATAATTAGGCACTGCTAATGTAATAATTAAATTACCTTTTGTTCTTGAAGTAAAATAAGAAGTATTAGTTGGGTTTCTAAATTCCTGTATCTTGCAAAAAACGAAACCCTACAATCGGAAAGATATACTGTTGAACTTTTGTGTAATGCGAAACTAATTTTATTTTGGAGAAATGAATGCATTTTAAATGATTCTGGTTAAGAGTTTTGTCAAGCAACTGTTAGTTTTTCTGTTAAGTGTATAGTATACGTGTATATACGCCCAACTGGCAATAAATTAATCTGTGTAGTTGATGTCTGAATATATATAAGCACTGATTGTTTAAAGTTCTTGTCGCGTTTTGTAAAACGGCATATATTTCATGGAATTTTGATGACATTTTACTTTGCGGAACGAACGTCAACTATTTTGTTTGGACTTCATTCTTACCCAGTATAGTTCTTCAACAAAGAGTTTGACATTATGAAAATGAAGAAATGCGCGGCAATTCCCCTTAACATGCATGTTTAAGATTAACGTAAGAACAACGAAGTGTTCTAAACGAATATTTTTATTGAAAAAAAAAAATCATAAGCACGAACGCCCGAAAATATCTAGTAAAATTTAAAATGTGTCATTCAAAATAGTATCATAAAATTTGCAATCAAACGTTTTCTTACATGTTTAATGTAGCGTTATTATTTGACGAAAAATCGAACATTTTTTTTTTGTTAATCCATTTCTGTATACCTTCTAATAAAGGCTATAAAAACGGTCGAAGGTTTATTTTAAACGCAATCTGCATGCGAAAGGTAACAATTTGTGTCAGACAAGGAAACAGGATACTCTCCCTTAAATGCAGAAAATAACCGGGGTGTCATAGGTACTCTCCCTTAAATGCAGAACCGGGGTGTCACTTATGACGTCATGTTTGCATATAAGCATTAGAAAATAAACATTCTGCTTTCCGTTTTGAGCATTTTTTTTTTGTTTTGTTTTGTATAATTTTAACCTGAATAAACAATGTTTTGTGTACTAAGAAAATGTTAAGTATCAAGAGGTCTCAATAGAATCGTGCACGTTTTTGCGAAATGCAATGTATGCATATCTGCTTTAGTTTGTTTTATATACAGACATGTCCAGGCTTTCTTCCTATATCGAAATAAATCGTGTATCGTACCTATGCTAGGGTAGCAAAATTGAGTACTGGAATCCATACTAAAACGTGCTGTATATTCGTGTAATTATGTTATCTTGTGATGGAACTACATACAATAGAAACAAAATACATTAATGGCACAGCGCGTCTAATGCAATGTTCACTCGTAAACATTAATCGATAATAATATATAGTATGACACTCTAAGAATCAAAAAATGCACTTTACCAACAATAAAATGTGTTAAAAAATTAGTGGCTAATGTTTGCGTTTCATGATTAGCATATAACTGAATAGCGTCATTATCAAACGATGCAGACCCAAATATGCTGCAGAACATGTCTATTCAGTGAACATGTTTTGCATTAAAATATAAGATTTTATGTAGAAGAATGAAATATACCAAAAAAAAAATGAGTATGACAAAATACCGTATATATATATATATATATATATATATATATATATATATATATATATATATATATATATATATATATATATATATATATATATATATATATGCGATTTTGTGTACAAAATAGGTGCATTAAATGTCGCGGTCGGCAATACCCGCGAAAATAAAAATCGATTTTGTACCGCTACAGTTTGATTTAAACATGTTCTCTTTTACATGTATATATGAAATCAACAAGTCCAATATCGCCACAATATTCTGTATATTTAATAAACTTCTACCGCGGTTTAAGTGCTGTTGATAGATTTCCAAGAAGACGTTAAATGAATGTATGCATCATAAATACAATTCAAAATTTGTAAAGCTCATTTCCTTTGCGAAGTAATGTAATCATATCACATGTATAGCGAGCTGTTATACTGTATTGTTAACAATGTTTTTGATAGATATTACAACATTATGAGTTTCTACAGAAAAGAATGGTGAGAAAGAATAGAAGAAAAGCAAGACAAAATAAGGTTTTTATGCACAGCCGGGAATACAGAAGAGAGAGAGAGAGAGAGAGAGAGAGAGAGAGAGAGAGAGAGAGTTTACGACACTAGATATATCCTATGCTTTAAACACTGAAACTTCATTTCATACTAGTGTTGAGTATGTCAAATATAATTGTTCTTACATTTCGTAATAGTTCCAGGTCAAGAGAATATTCAAAGTTTACTCGTACCGCGTCAAGCTACGCCACATGGATTGATGGGTTCTCACAAGAACTGTCTAAACGAAACAACTAGTGAGCATTCTCGCCAGGGCAACTAGGCCCACCCGAAATTGTCTTGTTTTTCTTCCGGATGTATTAGTGTTTATTATTATGGTTTACTTTTATCTGCATATGGAATATAACATGTCTTGCGTTTTGTTTCATGTTTTACTAAATTTACGATATTTATGACATAATAATATTCTATGCTGAATTGTATATTCTGGGAGAAAGGGATGTTTATCTGTCGGTACAATGTGGTGAAAATTTTATTTCAACATGCGTAAATACAATTAAAATAGTGAAGATACTGTCTAAAATGTGTTACAAGCATAAAACATACCCTAACAATGGCACCAAGAAGAAGTGCAGAGTGAGAAGACCATGACGGATTGTTCATATGCAACAAACCAACAGAAAAGCAAAACAACTTCCTCGCTCTTCTGCACCGAGGTTATCAAATTGTTAGACAAAATACACCAGTACAACAAGCCATTAAACAGGACCCAAGGTCCCACAGCGAGCAACCGCGGTCCGCAAATAACGAAATAAACGAGAACTATCGCCTTAGCACGGACCATAGTAACACTAGGTAGGTGAGGTTTAATTCGATTTTACTGTTACTATAGTTTAACCCCATATACAAATGTTGCAAAACTCACAGCTGTTCTGCTCAATAGAAATTCCCAGAAATCAGAAAAAATAACCAAGAAAAATCACAATCCAAAGCCAACGTTCTCGAAGCGGAGACAATGGAAATAAGGAAGTGAGACTTGTACGCATGAACTGCAAATATTACATAGATAAGGACAAACTGAACAAGTACGAACGAAGAAATAAAACCGTGTTGGAGTGGTTTGGGATCCTGTATGCGAACCGAAGTTTTATGTGTTTCTGTATTGAGGGTAGCATCGGGACCCAGGGTGAAGTTGGCTAGCTGTAAAAGTGCTTTAAGGCCCGCCCCCGCCCCGCCGCCCCCTCCTGGTGGTTTATTCTACTCACCGTTCTAAGGCGGTGGTTCCGATGTTAGTTTTACTCTTTGTTGCTTTGTAATTTATTCTGCGGGGCGATTTGTTTTAAGTCTTGCCTTGTGTTATTTTGTTCTTGTGTTTTTCAGTCCTTTTTAGCATTGCGATTGTCTCGCTTGGGAAAAAGAGAGCTAATATTAGTGTTTTTGTACGTTTGTTTGATTTGCGCTTGTTTCATTTTGTCTGTTATCTTCCTCGTGGTGTCTGGGAAGGACTGTGGCTTGTGATGTGGCACTCCCTGAACTTTTCCCTTACCCTTTTTGTTAAATGGACTGGATACACCTGGTCCCGAGCTTAATTAAACCTTTTTCATGCTCAACACATCTGAACCTGATCAGTTCTCTGCGAATAAATATGAAAATGCTGACAATATTTGGCATTTTCATATTTTTCAGCATAATAATATATATGTTCAGCTATGTTTAGCAAGAAACATTTTGTAATTGTTAGTAACTTGAGATTTTTTAGCAGGACAAGTTTCATGCTCAGCTAAGTTGAACATCACAAAAAAAATGTACAACCTCGGGGCCTGGTAGATGTTTTTCTTCTTGGCTGCAAGGGACTTTCTAATGACACCATGTTTGTTTTTCTGCACACTAACAAGTTTATGCATAAGGGGTTAAATTTAAAAGGAAAGACTTTGCTGCCACAAGGAGCAAATTCTTTCCTTTCAGAGTTGTCCCCTTTTCAAGTGGGAGAAAACAAAAATGTTTTACATCTTTGCCTCTGCGAAACGTGCATCGATACACTTATTGGCAGATTAAGCACCACGAGCTGAGCATGTGTTCAGATACCAAAGGAGAGTGACCTCCTTGTATGACTGTGAATGACTGATAGAGATTTCTTGAGAGATTGACAGTGCTTAACAGCTCTCTAGATTAACTGTTTTCACGCACAATTAAAGTAGCACAGAAACAAGCCACATATGTTTTGATATTTTGATAATATTCCTTCCATTTCCTGAGTCTAATGAAAGCTTCATTACTTTTGTTATTTAATTTAGAAAGCGAATGAAACGAAAGAAACAAAACAACGCCATGCTCCATTTAATACTTCAATTATAAATACGAGTTTTCTTACAGTTTGATTGGAAACTACACCAAAACCAAATACCTTTTACTGAAATATATGTAACACTTATCCTTTTTGTCACCTTTAGAAACCCTAATCTAGATACAATTGGAAACAAAGCGCGCGCGCGCGCGCACACACACACACACACACACACACGAAAGAACGAAAATAGGAGACTAGGTTTTACATGGTCTCTTCATATGCAGCAATGTAGTTTGCGAGGCTGCATACGTCCCCTAGCAAAACCTTATTCACAGGGATTATTAGTTTTATTATAATTATTACTCCTGACACAAATATATTGCAGTATATAATACATGACGGAATGGGCTAAACAAATTACTTTTCAATATAAGGAGACAATAAAAGTATAACTTTATTTTTGTTTTGTTTATTTATTTATATTTATTTATTTTTCTTTTCATTTGCTATTTTTTACTATATTTGCAAACGTAAAACATACTGTATAACTGTTTGGTGCAAGGTATGTTTGACCGATCAAAGTGACATGTCTCTTTGACTAACTCTTTATATTATTTAAAAGCATGTGTTAACTGCTTAAACAGGTATTACTTGTGAATGTGAGGGAACAGTTGTTTTACATGAAATGCATGCTTTTCTGACTTACTTGCCTAAAGTGTATAATGAACGCATCTCTATGATTGCTTAATGTAAATATTAGAGCGGCAGGTCAATTTGGCCGTTCTATGCAGGCACCAAATTTGTTATCCTTTTGATATGTTTATAGAGCTCCGTTCACCTTTACTGCCCAAATATAAGTAGGTATGCTGGCCGAGTGGCTGGCAATGCCTGCCTCAAACTAGAAATGGTATAACTGCATAACTGAATCATTTCTACCATCATTTGGCATCACGGAGCACGAATTAGATTTATAACGTCGGTAACAACTAATATTCTAAAAATATTTAGTAACTGCTATTCCTAACAAATATAGCCTAAATACCTATAATGCAGTATACAGATGCATTTTAGGTAGCGAAATCGATATGCTTGGTACTGTTTTGTATTATAATTCTTTCTTTTTTTTTCTTCTTCTTCTTCTCTTCTTCTTCTTCTTCTTATTGTTATTATTCTTTTTGTAGTTTACAGCAGCGCCTATTATATTGTCACGTACAAAAAGATAAGATAGAAAAATGACAAAACAGGAAATGGAAATCGATTTTGTAATGGACAACGGAAAATGGCTGCGAATAATTAATCGTAGCACTTTGTCTTTGTTATTTAATTAATCAAAGATTAAATAAAATCCGCAAAAAGTGACATTACCCTGCAAATACAAGCTTTCAATTTCGTTTATGACCAAATTTATATAATAATTCTCACATACAGTGGGGTAGAAAAGAACCAACAACTATTATCTCCTAATTAGTATACGCTTTCAGGCTTTAAATCCACATAAAGTATGGACATTTTTGAGCATAGTATGGCGCTTTAAGTTTATGACGTTTGCGCACTCTGATCTGACCCAAACCTTGTTTCGATTCGGTAAAATCGTTAAAGTAATGTTTACTAATGAACCACCATAGAGTTATGATCAGACTACAGCCTGCCGATAAATATCTTTCTCTCTTCCACCAGCATTCATTTTCAAAACAAAAATAAACCAGAGTGTATATGCGACTTGATTGTACGTTCCTGTCGAGAACACTAAACTCTTTGTATCATTACTCCTTGATCTTATACGTGCTCTTAAACATCTAGGAATAGACATACAGTCGACTCTCGTTATCTCGAACTCGCTTATCTCGAATAACCGCTTATCTCGAAGTGATAATCTTGTCCCTGTTTTAACACAGAGGTCTACCAACAGTCAATAAAATATTGTGAAAAAGAGGAGAAATTGCTCCTTAGGAGCAATTTCTCCTCTTTTCCACAATATTTTCAATATATCTCTAACTTAGGAGTCAAATTACGTATTCATTCTGTTAAAGGTGGTTGTTCGATTAATTGTTTTTTCCTCAGCTCCGTAAATCTGATATGTCGAACTACGGATATCTCGAAGTGTTTCATAGAGTCCCTTGGAGTTCGAGATAACGAGAGTCGACTGTATAAAAGTCATTTATGTAATAAAAAGGGGTAAGCACTGATAAGATTTGCCTTCAAATCGTCTTTTAAAAGATGTTCTTTTCTCTATCACACTCTAAGAAATAAATAATGCACTTTACCAACTATAAAGTGTGGTAAACATTAATGGCTAAGTTATGCATTTCATGATATGTATTGTGGAGGAGTTTGAAAAGGCTTTCATGCGGACACAAGTATTAGTTGGCTTGTATGTAATGTTTTCTCTAAAATTTGCTTTTTATGTATTATAACATTTGGTTATGTAGACTCGGGTCACCGCTGTACATGTACATGCATTTGATGTATTCCACAGTTATAGTTCAGCTTATCAAGGCAGACATGTCAAGGTAGCCTAGTAGGGATTTGGCTCAGCTAATGGCAAGCCCTTGGGTGGGCGGTCTAAGCCATGCTTATGACAGTGTCGTTATCATGGCTTTGACTGTGGCCTTATTTGTATGCCCACCTTTTCGATGTCTTTAAAGTTATCTCTGTTAACTAATGATTTGTTGTATCAGGTTGAGATATCATGCCATGTATTATCTTGATATACTAGTCATTTTTCATTCATTAAATGACATATTCATCTTGCACAATCTTGGCTGTTTATTGACATCTCAAACTAGCTGGACTTGCCAAGTGATTGTTTGCTTCTGACCGTGGATTGTCACTTTGATTGACGGTATCAGTGTGGCAGATCTTTGTCTGAGGCGGACGAACACACAGAGGTCTATTTTTGTAGATAATGTGTTTTGTGTGTAGTCAGCTAAATGTGTATTCAGCATGGGTAAGCTGTATTGCTTAACACGTTTATGACATATAAGGGATTCTGTTTAAAGCTATTATTTGCCAATTATCTTGCGGTTACGAAACTTGCCGTAGTATTACGAGCAGCAACCAATCAGATTGAAGGAACGGATCACGTCGGAGCTTGTTTCTTTTATAACACACGCCATTTTGTTCCACGAGAGATCAAACACGCGAAATTCAAATTGCCCACCTCCTCCCCATGCCTCCTCAGACATGCTCATGATGCATCTCTATACATATTTATATACTGAGCATCACTTTCCTGCGATCTGAACACGCTTGTACTTCTATTGAGGAAGGCCTAATTTGTATGCCCACCTTTTCGATGTCTTTAAAGTTATCTCTGTTAACTAATGATTTGTTGTATCAGGTTGAGATAACATGCCATGTAATATCTTGATATATTAGTCATGGCCTAATTTGTATGCCCACTTTTGTGTACAAAACAGGAACATTAAGCGTCGCGGTCGGCAATGCCTGTGAAAAATAAAATCACACACACACACACACACACACACACACACACACACACACACACACACACATATATATATATATATATATATATATATATATATATATATATATATATATATATATATATATATATATATATATGTGTGTATATATATTGCATCATAAATCAATTCAAAATTATACACTTACAAAGCTCATTTTCTTAACGAAGTAATGCAATTATATCACATGTTGTATGTCGAGCTGTGATACTCTATTATAACAATATTCTTTGATAGATATTACAACATCATCAGTTTCTACAGAAAATAATAGAAGCAATACAAAACAAAATAAGGTTTTCATACACAGTTAGTCGGAAAAATACAGAAGAGAGAGAGAGAGAGAGAGAGAGAGAGAGAGAGAGAGAGAGCAGTGATGAGACAGTGATTCTATTTATATCGGTTTATGCAAAAATACATTGAAGGGTATTTGCTGGGACGTCGTCTACAATAAAAAGGTCCCGTCCCGTAATGCAATTATATCACATGTTGTATGTCGAGCTGTGATACTGTATTGTTACAATGTTCTTTGATAGATATTACAACATCATCAGTTTCTACAGAAAAGAATAGAAGAAATACAAAACAAAATAAGGTTTTCATACACAGTTAGTTGGAAAAATACAGAAGAGAGAGAGCGAGAGAGACAGAGAGAGAGACAGAGAGAGCAATGATGAGACATTGATTCTATTTATATCGGTTTATACAAAAATACATTGAAAGGGTTGTTGCTGGGACGTCGTCTACAATAAAAAGGTCCCGTCCATCAGAAATGTATTCCGTGATAAGACGATCCCAACATACAGTTCCTGCAGGTTCGCCGATAGACGTGCCCCTAGAATCATTTTGAAAGATGTATCCAACATGACATACTTACAGTCTGAAGACAAATCCCTGTGGTACCGTGATGGTGATGTTTACAAAGAAATGAGAAATTGTAGTGCAAAATTACGTGATTTATTAGACTTTGATGATAGTGATAGTGCAACATTGCAATACGAAAAACTGTAAAACAAACGATAACAGAGCGGAATTTACCAGTGGACTCATTAATAAAACTTACCATACCCAAATTGGAGTCAGTTCGCTAACGTTGTCGGGTTGAAGTGTTCTATTTGTGGATTGATATACGTAGGAGAGACAAAAGGGCAACTTCGTACTAGAATGTCTGGTCATAGTTTTGAGGTGAACTGCTTTATTAACATTTCAATATTCCAGATAATAATATTTTGTCCTTTAAAAAGGTCGAATAGTTGAACAAGTATATCACCTTTCGATTCTCAGCACGCCATTCCGTAGACAGCGTATCAGAGACTTAGGCACCGCAGCACCCTGTGTTTGCAATATAACAAAATTGATTCTGTAAAAATCTTCACCAGTCCAGGATGTAGCTCGGTGAATGTGGTGAGACGTTTTGGTAGCTCTCAGAGGGCCCTATTTAAAGGGAACCAAGGTCGTTTACTTGGAAACAGAATTCAAATTTAATCTTTGATTCTGTTGAAGAGTACACACGGCGCTGTGCCAAATAGGAGGATATAGAGGTTGATACACCCTCTGAATGAATGAAAGCGGTGATGTCCTTCGCTACTCAGCAGAACCATATTCCGCCGGTATGAATCGGTGTTTGAAGATGCAGACGTTTCTGCTGAATAAACCAAACTCCACCATAAGATTTTTGTTGTTCTAGCGGACAAGGCGTCTAACAATATTGTGTTTGTTTGAGGCATAGTATATCAGTTGTTTTATGGTGGAGCTTGGTATGAGTACAACAACAGGGAACCCGATATGCAAACTCACTATGTTGTCTAGGGAAGAATTCTGCAAAACAACAGTTCGGTAATGGTGCAATTCGGGATTTCTCTCTCTGATTTCTCTCATCTTTCTAAATCATACTTGGTTTGAAAATTGCACAAGAATCCATACAAACAACATTGTATTGCCTATAACTTTACAATAAAAGAAGGACTTCTGAAGTATTGTAACACCGAACATGCAAGAAGCTGTGTTAATGAGGTGTGGATCCTGAAAACCTCGAAAGAGCTACTACAGAATCTACAGTCGCAGTTATTCTTGCTGTAAACAGTAGCAAAATTTTCGATTTCACAAGTCTTTATACCACAATTCCTCATGACAAACGTGATATATTTCTAACCAGTGTTTCTTACACAAGAATGGAAATCGACGTTACCAGTATGCTGTCATTAGCTATTCAGACAAATGTTTTGGTCAGAGCCACTCTGATGCACCACAAACATCACGAAAACATGCCTATATAATTTTGACCTCTTAAACCCCACATTTAAGTAGTAAAACTGGGGTTTACAGTGGTATACATTATTTTTCTTATTTCTGCTCAAAACATAGATTGTAGGTACTCGTTCGAGCTGCATCGTCGAGGCGTTTCGAACGAGTACCCACAATCTATGTTTTGAGCAGAAATATGAAAAAATATCAGAATTTTTATGTCAAAATTTCATTTTTTGGTGGAAAATTTTCGAAGTATTTGAATAGGCGTGTATTGGTAATGAATACTTGAGCGCAGATGTTGTAAAATGCTGGAATATCTAATTGACAAAATCTTAATGGAGTTTGGTGGACATATATTTCAACCAACAATCGGCATTTCTATGCTGTTTCAGCTACGTGACTTTTTTCAAGTTCTAGATTTAGAGATGAAACAGACTTCATGCATTTTTTTTTTGTTCCGATCGTAAAATTTTTAATGTGTATGATTTCAGAGTCAGTATACATATATACCGCAATCTAGGGAAACGCAATGAACTTCAAAGGAATAAATCACTCTTTTATAAGAACTGACAAGTTGAACTCAATCTTTACAGAAGTAATAAATAGTAAGTGCCAAGCATATAAACTGATGGAATTTCTAACAGAAGCAATTTTTGTAATAAACATGGAAATAAATTGGAAGTAATCAAATGTAAAGAACCAGGACTTGGGCTATTCAAAATCATAAATGAAGGATGTAGATTTAATTTTCAGGTCGAAAAATGCACTGCAAATTCAGATACGTATTGTGCGGTTACAAATAGCATCTGTATGATTGAGTACGGATAGGTTTGCAAAATATTACATTCCCAAACAAATAAGATTTCAAATAGATCACTGCAATATCCATACAAAATCATGCCAAGATCATACGATTGTGACCCGTTTGCTCGATCAGTTAAAATCCATTTAACAAATCAGTAAGAGATGCTCAGAGTCCAAATACCAGTGATCTGAAGGTGATCCATTGGTGAGAACCAGAAGTGATTTTTTAATATTCGCAATGGACAATGATCTGGTTGTAATTTGTTAAGTCTAAGAACTCGTAGATGATCTAGACGTTAACTGTTAGTACTTATAATTTTTGAAAACTTTACGTAGTCAACGCGTTTATCGTGAGGAGTGATCCAGGAAGGATCTATTGTCTCTTACAGAATTCAAAACCAATCGTCTATGGAACAAGAAACATTGATCCTGGAGTGATCGGTTAAAGCATGCATGTGAAAAGACACATGCTTGAACTTTGGAAGGGTCATTATTATAGAAACACCGCAAAAATATTGCATAACACACTGGTATTTGAACTCTTAGACGTTTTAACATGTGCTTTTATTTTAGCATTTATTTAAATAGATTTGGACTTGACTCTTAGAAAGTTAAACTTTTGTCAGGAAATGAGTTCTTATAATACCAGCCAGTGGTTTGCTTTAAAATGGCAGTCACTGCGCTGCATGAAATGAACTTTTTCGTGACGGTAGGACAGCTAAATGAGCGCAGTAGAATTCGAAATTGGATATGATATGAAGATATATATTAGTTAACCAGCCAGAAAAGCAAAATATGCTTATTTTTCAAGTTGATGGCATTTTTAGTAGAAGTGTTTCATTGCTCCTAACATAAGCGCAAATATGTCCTGATCACCGTATGGCCGGATGTCATTGCGGTTCTGATCTTATAAGGTCAGAAATGTCAAAGGTCAATGAGTACACAATTTTATATTTGTCGCAATTTATTACTTTTGAGTACATTTTAGGACTACTGGTGTTCCGAATGGAACGATTTCTCGTGGCAAAATAATACAACGCATAATTAGTCAAATTTTTATATGTTGGGATTTGTTCATGCGCTTATCACCGTTCGTCTGTTCGTCTAGCATGGCTAAAACAGACAAATAATATAACAAAAGTAATCCTGTTGGATAAACTATTAGACATTAGGCAGGATATAGACACCCTAGGGGGAATTTTGTACACTATAATTTTCTAAAACTGCATTATAAAAGAAACAAAATGACACATGTAAGTTTTCTGACAGTGGCAGCGTTTGCGTGTAACAGCCATATTACTAACATTAACTTCAAAAGAATAAAAAAAAATACATGGCAAATACTAAAATATCCATATTCTTACTAGCATGCTATATGCTATTAGTGTATGTTCGTTTATGCAGACAGCTATCTAAAATGTTGAAACGAAAATGGCTTGTGATATAACTGTTACTTACGTTACTAATAGTCACAAACTTAACAAATAAGTTTCATGATACAGTTTATTGAAATATCATATCCAACCACTGACAAGAAATTTAATTTAATCTAATTTAGAAATACAGACATTTTATATGTTCTTATTTGTACGTTAAGAAATGGAAACAAACCAACTAGACTAAGCAAATGGCATAAGGAACGATAGTACCGTAAACCAGCTTTAACGTTTTCTTCCGTAAAGCATCGTTATTTTATTTAAACATTTTCTATGCTGTGTTTACACTAAGTTTAATGTATTCAACTATTACCATTGGCACTAAGTTAATTGTATTCAACTATTATAATTGGTTTTATTCAGTATAGGCTTTAAATAAATGCTTTATACATTGCATAAATGGATGTTGATAGTTTGTACATAAATATAAAGGGAAACCAGATTTAAAATTTCTTTTAGAAACAAAATAGTGAATTATTTCTCAGCTATAGTGCGTTAAGTGTCAGAAAACCCTGGTAAAATTACTGCTAGGACACGCGATTGATAATTTTATCTTTAAAAGATTATAATTAAGTCTATAACAAATACAGAAATAGCCCACTTTTCGTACATGCTTACATAATATGAGTTCTTCATTGTTTAAGTTCAATACATAACGCGGATATTCTGAAACCTAAATCCGTGTACACTGCCTGCAATATTGCACATGTCATACTGTTAAACACATTATATGCTAGTTTGCGTGCTGTGGTATCAGAATAGTTGCCTGTAGGCAGTGTTTGCAGGAGAATCTCTTCAGTTCAGCAGCATAAATAACAGATACTGAAAAAAAGGTAAGAGAAAAGTCCAGGGAGTGCCACAATCACAAACCGCAGCCTTTCCCAGACATCAAGAGGAAGAGGAAACCAACAAATTCAAACAAGCACAAATCGATCAAACGTACGACAAGCACTTAGATTAGCTCTCTCTTCCCCAAGCAAGGTAATTTGCAATGCTAAATGGACTGAAAAACACAAGAACAAAATGGCACAAGGTAAGACATACAACAAATACTGAATACTCTCCTACTATCTACTCAGAGCCATGAATAAAGTGAAAACATGCAACTTTCTGAGAGCACAAATGATTCAAAGGGAACTATTTCATCACTTGAAATTTACAAAAAAAAAAAAAAAAAAAAAATGCACTGGTCAACAAGATGATAATAGCACATCAGTGCATTAATACTACAATTTTAATTCAATGCACAGTATGCCCACTCGGACACTTTTCTGTTGCCCCATTTGTATAAAGTAAATGGTTTACACTGGCTAGAAGAGAGCTTGCATCAACAGAAACTGCTATATTATGAAACTTCATGTAAAAACCAATACATTTAGATCAGTCTATATAACAAAATTTGAGGATATACAAATTGATCAAATGTTTGCTATTATATATACCATATATACAGTGATAAGAAAACCATTATACAAAAAGGGCAAATGAAAAGTCCAAGGAGTGCCACAATCACAAGTCGCAGCCCTTCCCAGACAACAAGTGGAAGAGGAAACAGACAAAACCAAACAAGCGCAAATCGAACACATGTAGGAAAAGCACTAAAATTACTCTCTCTTCTCCAAGCGAAGTAATCGCAAGGCTCAAAGGACTGAAAAACACAAGAACAAAATAACACAAAGCAATACTTAAAACAAATCGCCTCGTAGAATAAACCACAAAGCAACAAAGAGCAAGACTAACACCGGAACCAGACCTCCAAAATGTGTATTTGATAGTCAAAATGGTCATTAATAGGATTAGTCGTACCTCTGGTCTTATATGCATTAAGGCAGAGTCTTTATAGCTGCCAAGAGGGTATTATGAGATATCAAAAACTTTTCTACCCTTGACATATCATTCATTAATAGATTATTCTGTGGTAAGATAAGATAAGATATTTTATTATCTCTTTTTTATATTATTTATATTATGTTAACTTAATGTGTTTAATCCACAGCATGACAAAACCAACAAATAACCCATGCACCAAGCAAAGACTCAGATCAGACTTGGCGTCCGCTCAGTCTGACAAGTCTTTGCTGTCTACATGAAGAAAGCTTGGGCCTTTAACTATTCATTTAGTGAATACATTGACCATTATTCACTGCGTTCCCAGGCCTTATTTGTCATGCGGCAGCTCATTTTGTATTTAATATTGTACGACAGAGCATAGAGCATTGTTACGACTGAATTTCGACTTGGTTTGGTAGCCAAACTATCATGCCAACACTGAATCTATGATAGTAAAGCTTGTTATACTCGGAACTTCATATAGATACTACTCTGGTATTAAGATATGTGTATTGAGATATGTGTATTTCTTGGTATGAGTATATGTTTGTACCATCATTGCTAAATCGGAATAATTGTTTGTTAGATATATATAAAACCTGCAGCAAAAAGGACTTTGTGGTTGACTGCATTATGATCTTTTTTTTTTTTTTTTTTTTTTTTTTTTTTTGTTAAATAGAATTTAAAGGTCATTGATAAACAAATATTTTAGCAAGCTATAATTAGGTAATTAGGAACATCTTAATATACCAATTAATATTTTGCGTTTAATATTTGTAAGCTAAATTGTAAAGTAAAGGATTACCTACGCAACACATCTGATAATCTAACACAATAAATGAGGCTAAATATTTATGTTTGTCTTTATATTCTGAAAATAATCATCTAAAACAGAATATAAATTCAAAATATAAAAGTATATAAAAGGAACTTTATAGCGACAAAAAGTCTGTTCAAATTAAAACTTTCAGGTGTTACATATGTTACCATGGATAATATATTAAGCGAAGAAAAGCGATGTTCTGACATATTACTTATCTGTAGATGTTTTGTTTGGATATACGGAATTAAGAGCACTTACCATACATTAGAAACCTCATGACAGTATTCAATATTTTATGCAAAAGTGGTCTTGATAGAGATAGCAACTTTACTGTGATTAGTCTTAATGTATATAACTGACAAAGAATGAAGTCATTACATCTGTAGTTTTGGAAATGCTTACCAAAGACCTTTTAGATACTACAAACAGAGTCACTAAATACTGATGCAAAATACCATACAGAAAACCAAACCCCACCCTATATGGAAAGTGTTACTTACGTTATCATAATCAGAATAATTCAATTTATTCATTTTGCAAGGGTAGCTTCTCATAAAATAATTTAAAGAATAGAATAAAACGATGTCTACAAAACTCCATACTCAAGTACTCAAGACCATCGGTTGCATAAAATACGCAGAGCTTGTTTCAAAACATTATCATCGACACTCTGAATTGATTCATAAATATAACTTAGCTGGAAAACACAGTTTCAGCCAAGAATATTAGAACCAGAGTTTTACAGTGACCGAATATATGAGTTAAGGAAGTTTGTTGGAATATTTATTTCAGAAGAAATAAAAAAAATATATTACCCGTTATAAAATGATAGGCTATAGCTTGAACAATATACGAGAAATTGCATGCTTCGTTCTCACCCAGTCATGATAGTTAACTATGCTTTTTCATTTAGCCGCATGGCGGTCCGACAGGTCTTCGACTCTATGACAATGTAGAAATAAACCTTTCATTTAATGGATTGATGCTTAATTTCACGTCTTTGTTATGGCCACCGTTGTTCAACTAGTGTTCAACTATTGTCTTTTTTCTTTAGATTTGGCTGTCATCCTTTGAGGTGTTTCCCATTAGCCAATATTTTTGTTTCCTCACAGTGATTTATAATTTGATTAACATGCTGTTTTACTGTGATGAGTCACTGATTGAGTAAGGTAGAACAACCTAGTATGAAGATTTGAAGCCAGTAAAGCATTTTAAACTCATAGTGATTTAGTTTGATTGGCGTGTTTTTTTTTTCTATGATGTGTCACTGATGGAGTTAGGTTGAAGAACCAAGGGTGGAGATTTGATTCAAGATAACGCATGGTAGTTTTTCTTACTGAACTTCCTTACGCGGTGGTTCTAGTGTTGTTCGGTCTTTTTGTTGTTCGGCCTTTTTATGTTTTGTCCTGCGTAGTGTCCTATTATTGAAATTGGTGGGATCTGTCTGACACGATGGTCACCTCATTTAGATATAGGGAGCTGAAAAGCGTCCCATTAATGAGTAAGGTGTGCCACTGTTGTTTATTTACTTTTAAACTCGTACCATTGGTAGGCTATGTTCTGTGAGTGTTTCTCTTTCTCGACATTTTCTTTATTAATTTCTAAAAAAACCTGACCTTGGAGCATTTTACCCTTTTAGAGTCGACTTCTTCCTTTTAGCAGAGATTTTGTGTGCAGTAAAGCACATAGAAGGTCACAGAAATTGTCTTTCTTGTTACATCTGGCCGAAAATCAATCCAGTCTCCTGAATGTGTAGCTGGGCTTCACAAAATTTATATAAATAGTTTTTATTTTCCTAAAAGCGAGGACAAATTCGGTATAGTTAAGCTTATCATCACCAGTATGGTAAACCTATTAAACCTGTTTTGGATTCAATTAAATAACCCACTGGGGCTTATAAAATATAATCTAAAATGTAGTCAGTATAGAGATGTAATTTACTATGCCTTACGCAAATGCACACGCAATTTCATCTTTATTTCCATCAAGAGTTTCGTGTTATTCTGAGTTTCGTAAACAGTAATGAAATTGCTTTAAAGTGACAAACAGTTTACACTCCTGTGTGATTAAACGCAGATCAGTCACTTCAAGCTACCCATGTCTAAACCTTCCCTTTGCGAATAAAACGTGTTAGTATTATGTTATTTAATAGATAGTTGGATATGTCATGAAACCTCGCAGCTTCCTGCCATTATGTAAACATATGTATGTAAAATATATACTTTTAAACCATAGCTCTAGATAAACTCCCCGGAATTAGTTCTATTTGATTTATTCACAAAACAACCGACAAAAAAACAAACAAAAAAAAAACAAAAAAAAAAAAAAAAAAAAAACAGGAAAAATACAAAAAACAACATAAGTTGTGTGTACACGAATGTCATTAGAAGCATCTCAAAGACGTATATATACTGAGTACCAGCACAGTGTGACTTTTATGAAGATTCATGAAAATAATATCACCAGAAGGTGACCGATTACATTCTTAGTATGTCATTGTATGTAATTCCAAGCAGAAAACAACATTGTACAAGCCTACAGTATTTGGCTGCTTTCTGTATCATCACGCCTTCACATTAATATAGCATAGCCTTTTAGAATATATGCTACATGTGTTATGCATGGATACTTCCAAGAAATATTCACAGGAATGGCTTCATGGCTTCATAGAAGGTAAGAACATTTGAAGCTAATTATATTTGCCACGTACATATCAGCAATTTTAGGCTCTGATAAGAAGGACGCAGTTTTGTTTCGTTGATGGAACAGGTATACTAACCCTGTTAACTTAAAGCCTTGAGTCGCAGGTCTTGGCAGAGCTGATAAAATAAAATTCAGGTCAATCATTCGAGAACAGTAGGCCTACCCAGCCTTACGAGTATCACTGTACACACAGGTAACTTTGATCCTGGCTATGGCTATGGTAAGACGACTAATGTTACACCAGTCATACCTTAGACATAGACAGCATGAACGGCCACTGTTTTAGAGGAGTTGGTAAGACTTTCATGGAAAGCAGCTCTGTTTTGCCTCCATCCTGAAAAGACATCTTCCGTAATATTTTCTTGTTAGAAGCGAAACGTCACGCCCCAACTCCGCCCCCACCTCCACTCCCAATACCCTCCCCGACAGACACTTGGGAACGAATTATTTTAATATAGGGTTGGCCACTCTTCAGAAGGGACGCCTTGATCTACAGATAGACAAAAAGAAACTATTTCTCTCTTGTAAGAATGGTATAACATCTATGAAGTGTATCAACGACCCTAACTAGTCCATGTAATTAACACAAATATTTCCCGATAACATACTTTGAAACAGGGGTTTATGGAGTAGATGTTATTCTGCATATGTTTTGTTTTGCAATAAAAGTACTTTTTTAGCCAGATTAAACGCGTTTATTCTACCATATTCTACCAGCGTTTGATATTGTACAGATGCATTATTGTGACCTTTTAATTACATACCCTCATTTAATCCGGACTCGCCGTGGATTCGAAGGCCGTTTTAACCATGGGCATGCTTTTGTAATGCAATGCAGAAAGGAACATTACTTTTTTACATGGTGTTATATATATATATATCCCTAGAATCGATGAATACAGACAGTTTGCCAGGACAATCTAAACAAGTGATGTAATATATGGACGAAATGAATGCTGTCGTCACCCAGTTAATTAATTTGATATGCTTTATTATATATTGGACACCGAGCAGTAGAATTTGAAGGAAGCAAATATTTTCTGTTCCTTACTTTCAAAGTGAATACGCAGTATCTCAGTAACTATTATATTTGCAGTGCCAAGCGGAAAGTATTCACGAGGCTATTCAAGAAAGACGAGCGAGGTCTGAATCAGTCTGCTCATCAGTGCATTCTAATCAGAGATACGATGTTCATTTACTAAACTATTAGGAATTATTAGCTCACCTAAGGTGAGCCATTGTGATCGGTCAATGTCCGTCGTGCGGCAACAATTTGCTTTCAAAGACTACACCTCCAACACCTTGGCCAGTTGATTCCAAACCTGATAGGAAGCATTTGGGTGACTTGTTCCGATCACAAATCCAAGCTGGCTGCGTGGCGGCCATCTTGAAAATCTATTTTTCGCTTCTTCTCCTGAACCGAAAGGCCAGTTGACTTGAAACTCGATAGGAAGCATCGGGGTGACTTGTAGATCAAAAATAGCTGCAATCGTTCCGTTCACAAATCCAAGTTGGCCGCCGTGGCGGCCATCTCGAAAATCTTTTTTTTTCGCTTCTACTCCTGAACTGAAAGGCCAATTGACTTGAAACTCGGTAGGAAGGATCAGGGTGACTTTTAGATTATATATAGCTAAAATCGTTCCTATCAGAAATCAAAGATGGCGACCGTGGCTATTTTTCTCTTCTTCTCCTGAACCAAAAGGCAAACTGACTTCAAACTTGGTAGGAAGCATCGGAGTAGCTTGTAGATTATAAATGGCTAAAATCGTTTCGATCTAAGCTGGCCGCCGTGGCAGCCATCTTCAAAATATATTTTTTGCTTCTACTCCTGAACCAAAAGGCCAATTGACGTGAAACTTGGTGGGAAGCATTAGGATGACTTGTAGATCAAAAATAGCAAAAATCGTTTGGATCGGAAATACAAGACGGTGGCCATCTTGAAAAATCTATCTTTGGCTTCTTCTTCTGAACTGAAAGGCCAGTTGACTTGAAACTTTGGTATGATGCATCGGGGTTATTTGTAGACCAAAATTAGCAAATAATCGTTACAATCGGAAATCCAAGATAGCCGCAACGGCCACCATCTTAAAAATCTATTTTGATACCTTTTTTTCACTTCTTCTCCTGAACAGAAATGTCAGTTGACTTGAACTTAGTAGGAAGCATCGGGCTGACTTGTAGATCACAAATAGCTTAAATGGGTTCCGATCGGAAATCCAAGATGGCTGCCATGGTCGGCATCTTGAAATTCTATTTTTGCTTCTTTTCCTAAACTGAAAGGCCAATTGACTTGATACTTGATAGGAAGCATATGGATGACTTGTAGGTCAAAATTAGCTAAAATTATTCCAATCGGAAATCCAAGATTACCGTCATGGCCACCATCTTTAAAATCTTTATTTCGCTTCCTCTCCTGAACTGAAAGGCCAAGTGATTTGAAACTTGGTAGGAAGCACTTAGTAATGCCAACTTACTCGAAACATAGTAGGAAGTATTTAGATGGCTTGTTGATAAAATAGCTTAAATCATTATGGTCAGCAATCGAAGAGTGTCGCCCAGGCAGCCATTTTGAAAATCTATTTTGAACCGTTTTATCCTGAACCAAATAGTACGGAATCAAGTACTCAATTTTTGCTTACCCTAGCATCGGAAAGATATACGATTTATTCCGATATAGGCTGAAAACCTGGACATGTCTGTATATAAAACAACTGTACAGCAGATGTGCATGCGTTACATTTCGTGAGAACTTCCACGTTTCTGTGGAGGCCCAGTTGATACTTAACAATTTCTGAGTATACAAAACCTTGTGTATTCGGGTTAAAATCATAAAGAAAGAAAAAATGCTCAAAACAGAGAGCAGAATGTTTATTTTCTTATGCGATAATGCAAACATGACGCCATTAGTGACATCCAAGTTGTTTTTCGCATTTAAGGGAGAGTAACCCATTTTCCTGTCTGACATGAACTTTTAAATTTCTCATGCAAACTGCGTTTCAAATAAACTTTCTATCGTTTTTTAGCCTATATGAGAAGGTATACAGAAATGGATTAACATATTTTTTTTTTCAATTTTTCACCTAATATGGTCGCTACAATAAACCTGTATGAAAACATTTGATTGCAAATGTTATGATATCATTTTCAATGACACATTTTAAATTTTACCAGACATCTTTCGGGCGTTCGTGCTTATGTTTTGTCAATAAAAAAATATTCGTATAGAACTCTGTATTGCACTTACGTAAGTCTTAAACATGCATGTTCGGGGGAATCGCCGCGCATTTCTTCATGTGCATAATTTGAAAGCCTTTGTTGACGAACTTTACTTTGTTAGACTGTATGAAGACCAAATATAATATTTGACGTAATTTCCGAAAACTAAAACGTTCATCAAAATTTCAGAAAATACACGCCGTTTTACAAAATACGACAAGAATTTGAAACAACCAGTGCTAATTTATATTCAGACATCAATTGTATAGATTAATATATTGGGTGTATTTTACCGGTTGCTATATACATGTGTACTATACGCTCAATAGAACTTACAGCTGCTTGGCAAAACTCTAAATCTGTGTCATGCAAAATGCATGCATTTCTCCAAAATGCAATTAGTGTCGCATTGCTATACAGCGGCTTTATATGAACCAATATCCAAGTTTTATATATATACAAATTCAGCCGTATATCTGTCCGATGCTAGGGTTACGGTTTTTTTTTTTTTTTTTTTTTTTTTTTTTGGAAAGATACAGGAAACCCGACTAAAACGACAATGGACTCGAAACTTCATTGGAAGTATCGAGGAGATTTGTAAATCAAAAATAGCTAAAATCATTCTGTTTCGAAATCCAAGATGGCTGCCGTCTTGAAAATCTACATAAAACTTCTTTTGAACCGAAAGGCCAACTGACTTGAAACTTGTCTAGTAATCAGGTAAGCGATACAGGGCCATGTTGGCCCGCTTGTATAATATAAACATCGAAAACGAAGGCATTGTTTAAGTTTATAAGGTTAATATTGGGATTCACATAACAACACTACATTTATTATAAGCCAGAATGTAGACCTATTGCTTATAGGTTTGTAACAGACATTGGTTTAAACAATATTTTATTCATTTTTCACATATATACATCGCATAATGTTATATGGTACAGGATTTGATATTGGATTTGTAACAGACATTGGTTTAGCGATCTGGTATGTTGTCATTTTAAATAAATAAATAAATAAATAAATAAAACCAGTTATAGCATATGCGAACAGCAAACGTTAAAACAAGGAAAAACTTCAATTTAAGAACTAAACTTGTGGCCCTCGCAAAGGGACGTGCATGCGCTAAAAATTCGAAGTACAGTCTGAAGAGTTTTTTTTTCTTTTTGTTTGTGTGTTGTTTTTTTTTCTTTTTCGTGACACGGATCGATGTTTCTCAATGGATGTCTCACTTTCAATCTGTCAGCATTCAAACGCTTGGCAAATAGTGTTCGGGAAAACGATTATTCTTGTGCCGTGATGCTAGTTCATGTAGGCGGGTATAGGACAAGAAAAACATCGATATACGAAGCGTGCAAGATGCGAGTACGACAAAGCTGAAGTGTTGCTATAATTCACACGTAATATTTATAGTTTCGTCTGATTTTAAATTCCAGCGTTTAAATTTAGTGCTCAGGATTGCTTGCCTTAAAGTTGCTATTAGAGAACATGTTTCAATTTACATTTGAATGATCCACTGGCTAATGTGGGACTTTGCAGTCCACACACGCGTTAAAGACGCAGTTTTCTGGTAATGGCACACTTTAGCGGTCCTAATGCCGATCCTTTTATACACATTAACCCTGCAGAAACTTTAAACCTTGATCAGAATTAGTAAAGAAGGTACGAGGCTAATGCAATCGGTTTTTGATAGCGTGAGTAGACATCACGTAAACATGCCCATATAATTTTGACCCTCTTAAACCCCACTTATAGTAAAATTGGGGTTTACAGGGGTACACATTATTTTTCTTAATTCTGCTCAAACCCATAGAATGTGGGTACTGGTTAGAATCGCCTCGCCGAGGCGGTTATAACGAGTACCCACAATCTTTGTTTCGAGCAGAAATATGAAAAAATAGAGTTTTTTTTATCTGAAAACGTTCAGTGGGGTTTAAGGGGGTCAAAACGTTTACGTGATGATCCAAAATACACTCAGTGAAGATTCTGATCAGGCCATGCCAATACATGGGTTGATGTGATTCTTTGCTGGGCATATATGTCTATTGAATGCGGGGATACCTTGGAAAGGTGTTAAACTTGATGGGTTCAACCACTAAGATTGCATGCTGTCGCATACTGATTACATTAAGTCCCATCCTATTGCAACTATTGATAATATCTTATAATTGTTAAGACAAAGCAGGCTTACCAAAAACTCTCCGGAGTTTTCAAACTAAATTAACCCCCCCATAGTCCCTTGTCATGTCAAAATTATATTTTTATTTAAATTGAGAGTGTTGGCGATAAACTGTAGAAAAGGCATTCCAAAGTTTATGATACGATATTCTTGTTTCCGAAGCTTAACATTTAAGAGTAATTACGTCACTTTAATAATCGTTTAATGAATATCATGATGCAGTAGTCTTGTTTTCGAAGTTCAAAATTTATTACGACACTCGATTAAGCTAATAATTCCAGCTCGATACCCGGTCGCGGAACGATCGATTTTGGTGAGCTATTTTTGATATACATGAAAGTCCACAGCTGTTCTGTGATAGGATAAAATAGAGCCTTTCAATAAAAAACATACAAAAGAGGACTAGATATGTTTAAAGGCAAGAGGCAATAATTCAATGTCAACAATATTGCTGACAATAAGAAAGTTTCAGCCTTCTTAACATTGCTAGGGGGGCGGGGGGATCTACAGTTTGCTTAGGAATTTAAGTCTCCGGACATACCGGCAACATAGCATTGCGGTTATCGTAACTTTGTTGACTTATCACTTGTCACCCAACCAATTTATCATTGCGGAAATTTTTTGTTTCCACAAGAGAAAGCAACTTGAAAGGGAAACAGCTACACAGTAAATAGCGGAATTAAAAAAAAACAGTCTGAATATTGTAATTTGGAGCTAATTCAAATGACAGTCTGAGAGATAAATTGGTATGCGGACTTAAAGCTGAAACTATTCAAAAGCGCATATAATCGGAAGCAGATGTTACATTAAAGAAAGCTGTAGATGTGGCTGTAGAATGGAGAATGCGACAGAGCTACAATTCAGGCAGCAAGAGGCCGCCATACAATAAAGGCGAGAAAGCAGCAGCCAAAAGGCAAAGCGGCTGTTTTGAACGGGATCATATAAAGCGAGAGTGTTTAGCACGGAAGAAATATAACAAAGATAGGAAGAAAACACACTTTATTGACCGCAGCAGTGATGAAATTGACGAAGATAATTTTTTATCAAAATCATCAGCTACATGTGTCAGTGTGAAGGATAGGAAATTGCGGTCAAATGTGATATGGATCAAATTTAATATCGACGGGAATCACTTAAAATGACCCAAAAAGAAATGTCTTCTTGCAAAACCCATAAATTTCTTGAACATTTGGGTTTGCAATGAATTGAAATATGTTTTATAATGTTATGGTTTATAACTAACTATGCGTACGTGATGGTAAACGAAGAGTGCGTGCAAATATTTACTTGATAATTATACATAATCTGAATTTCAAGACGATGTTATTTTTTGAGGGGTCAGCAGACACACACACACACACACACACACACACACACACACACACACACACACACACATACTCACACACACACACACACACACACACACACACATATATATATATATATATATATATATATATAGTCGAACTTCAATGGTTCGAACATCTTTGGGACCATAGAAAATTATTCGAGTCATGGGTAGTTCGAGCCACTCTAGGTTAATCATGGTGCCAGGTCAGGAAGCAAATAGCGATAATTTAGGGCTTTTTATTTCCTTCACAATAATTGTATGTTGACTGTAATCATTAGAATCGCCTCTATGAGGAGATTCAAATGAATACACGTAACATACAATTTTATGATAAAATAAGAAAATTTCGCTAAATATTTGTTTTCTTGAGCTAGCAGAAGAATTTCTTAGGGACTCAAAAATGAGTTCGAATTAGCCATGATAAACGAGCCGTCGGTTGTTCGAGCTACTGAGGTTCGGCTATATATATATATATATATATATATATATATATATATATATATATATATATATATATATATATATATATATATATATATATATATATATATAAAATAACAATTCACGTTACGTTTTATAGTTATTTATGCAAATTCAGGTTAATGTATTTCGCGCTCTGTTCTTTAGTGATGTCTCGTTACAGGTATTTAAATTGAGTAAATGACAGTCTAACACTTTCTTCGTAATGCATAAATACATTTTGTTAAAATGACAAAAAAAAAACAAAAAAAAAAAAAACAAAAAAAAAAAACAGAAAGATAATTAATGTTAAATGAAGCCTGAATGAGGTGAATTTGATACGAAACCACAACATATCGTAAAGTCATGGTATTTGAATTTAAAGAATGGTGTTTTTAAAAAAAACTTCATTGTCATTTCTCAGTCCTCCACTCAAAGAATAAGTATTAATTAAGAGCAAACGGCATTATATGTAGTTCTTCATTTGCATAGAATATACTTTTTCTAATATAATATATTTTTCTGCTTTAGGTATGTTGAATGAAATGTCTTGCCTTAGCTTCGGTGACAATAACAGAAACAGAACAAAACAATAACAACAAAAAACTAAATCACTAATCACCTGCGTATTTTCCCCTTATAGTACCAAAAGGACAGAACGTGTATGTGACAGAACACGTAATGTTTTTGTGGGAAAACGGGTATTTTGTTCAATGTTCAATTGTTCTTCAAGTCATTCCTTTTAAGCCTTTCAGATAGTGTTTCAGACAAATAAAACATGTTGTCGATGGTGCCGGCAACAAAACAAATCACGCCAGTTGTCCACAGAAAGATTTACAGTATCGAGAAAGAAACAATTAAGTCACGTGACTTATGCAAGGCAAGAACATTGGATTGCAGCACCAGTTAACAAACTACCGTTCACTCTTACCATAGTTTAATGAGGATGTGGCATATCGGAAAATAACAGACGTTAGTTGATAGTTTGAATGAAAGGATTTTTTTATTCATTATATAGTAAGTCATTAGTATAAGCCCATTTACAAAAGTTGCATTTATCTACTTGTTAGTGCTTAAATTATTTACGCTACTTTTTGCTTGAATGTTTCATAACTGTAGGCCAAAACAAATACTTACGCTAACCGTGTAGATCCAGATCAGGCAGCACATAATGGACTGTCTGCTATTCGAGTCTTCATTTTTGATTGATGTCCCTATTTGCTACAATGGGTGTGTCCAAATTCAGAGATAGAAGAGTCCATTTCAGAAACTCAGGGGTATAAGGTATAATAAGGTACTGAAACTATCACATCAGTATCACATTTACCCTAATAATTTTGACACTTTAACTACTTAGGATAATTGTCCTAAAAATGAACACATTTATTTGACTACCTGTTGATGTATCTAAAACTTGCTGGATTATTGGCAAACCGTTAGGCATGTCTGTCACAACACACAAGATAAATACGGTATATACCTGATAAAAAAAATAATAAACGGGTTCTATTTACTTGATATTTGTGAATTATGTATGATCATGTTTTGCGGCAGTGGAATTAAATTAAGATAATTGCAACAGTGGCCATATTTAGTCCTTTCTGGCATTGAAACAAACCTTAAACAACATGACCGATCTAAGTATATATCTCGGTTGCAGTCAGTTTTATCGTCTTTTCAGTGGCTTTATTACTGAAGTTTTATTATTATTATTATTATTATTATTATTATTATTATTATTATATTAAAGAATTTATAATAGTGAAAATAATGATGATGCTGATGACGATGATGACAAAATAATAATAATAATAATAATAATAATAAACATTATTTAATAATAATAATTATTATTATTATCATAGTGAAGAATTTATAATAGTAACAATAATGACGATGCTGCTGCTGATGATAACAAACAATACTAATAATAGTAATAATAATAATAATAATAATAATAATTATTATTATTATTATTATTATTATTATTATTATTATTATCATCAAACTGTCAAAAGAAGGAAAAAGTTTTAACGGTATTGACATTCTTCTTTTTCATTATTATTTATATTTAACTGAAGAATTTATAATAGTGAAAATAATGATGATGCTGATGATGATGATGTCAAACAATAATAATAATAATAATAATAATAATAATAATAATTATTATTATTATTATTATTATTATTATCAAACTGTCAAAAGAAGGAAATAGTTTTTAAGGTATTGGTATTCTTCTTCTTATTATTATTATTATAATTATTATTATTATTATTATTGTTATTATTGTTCAAAAGAAAGAATTTTGCCATTAATGGCTTGCTTAAAACATTGCATATGCTCAATTCGTTGCTGTTCCACATGGTCAGAATAGTTTCTAAATATAGAACGGAAATACACCTGGGCCCAATTGTTCAAAGCTAACGATATCGTTAGTTAACGAATCGGTAAAAATTACATCGAGTGATACGCAAATATGCTGAAATTTTTTGCTGAAAAAATGTGAGTAGCTTTTGCAGTACAAAAGCTACTCACATTTTTTTCTAAAACAGTTAACGAAATAACGTCAGAAAGCGTACCGCCAAACACGTCCGCCCAGCGAAGAGTCGGATCAGCTTGCACATTCGTACAGTCTGATCAGAATGTTCAATTGGCGCAGTTGTGATAGACCTTCATGGACGCATAGTTTCTTTATTAGAATAACGAAGCTCCTGATCAGACTGCGCGGATGCGCAGGCTGATTGGGTCCTTGTTGGGCGGATATATCAGAAGATACGTATTCTATGTTGCGGCTCAGATTATGACAAAAAAGCGACGCTTTCTCTGCAAATATGTCTTTTTAGAACGTGTGGATACTTCGTAAGGACTTTTAAACCGTACTTTTTCTTTCTTATTTAAGCAAACGGAAGGAAATTATGCAGGGACAATTTAAGAAAACGGAAGGAAATTATGCAAGGAAAGTGCATAGGAAATATTAATGAAAGCTGTCTATAAATTCAGTCTATAAAGGATATTGCATAAAACGACTCAGCAGTATCCTCTACACTGAACGGACTTGGCAACTTTATCTCGACTGCCATTGGGTATATACGTACGACAAGAATTAAGGGTCAGATAACCATGCAAACTTTGAATGATATTAGTCGCAACGGCTGGAAACATACCTTCAGATTTGTGCGCCCAGCGAGGATTCTGATCAGCATGCGCATCCGCACAGTCTGATCAGAATCTTCATTGGACACATTTTGGTTAGCGAATGATGCAAGGTTTCTGCAGAAAACAAAGGCTGATCAGGCTGCGTGGATGCGCAGACTAATTTGAATCTTCTTTGTGCGCATTTGTCCGAAGGTACGTTTTCTTACGTTGCAGCTGATATATTGAATTTGAACAAGATATTTGTATTTAGCTGCACAAATATTCGATTTGATACTCTAGACAGATTCGCTTCCGATAAGGATGTTTGGTATGTTCCCATGCTCGTTACGAAAACATGCCTATTGGTTTAAACAATATTTTATTCATTTAAGTTCACATATATACATCGCATAATGTTATATGGCACAGGATTTGATAAAAAGCTAAAAGCTTATATAAATCATCTCCTGGAAACATGCCTATTCAAATATACTGAAAATTTTACCACCAGAAAATGAAAATTTTCAGGTAAAAAAATCTTATATTTTTTCATATTTCTGCTCAAAACATAGACTGTGGGTACTCGTTAGAACCGCCTCGCCGAGGCGGTTCTAACGAGTACCCACAATCTATGATTTTGAGCAGAAATAAGAAAAAAATGTATACCCCTGTAAAGCCCAGTTTTACCATATATGAGTGGGGTTTAAGGGGGTCAAAGTTATATAGGCATGTTTTCGTGATTTGGAACTACACCACGCGGCCTTTCTCACCTTCGCTTTATCATCTGATAAAGTTGATATGTTTATTACTTCAAAAAGCTTTTCATAGCTTACAAAAGCAGAGTTCTTGCAGACAACCAATAAATGATGTTTATCTTTCCAAAACAAGTTTTGCATGTAATGTCATGTCGTAGTTTCTTTTAAAAGCTTCGAAGACGATGTAATGTTAATACTTATCTTCTGGGAAAAAATTATAAGATACCATAATCGGTTAATATATTTATACTAAGCGTATACATAGGTAAAAATAACAGACATCTTCAGATTCGAATATATGCCAATGGCAATCCAGCATAGCATTACTTATCTAACAGTTATTCTTATCAAGATTTTTTCAGAAATAAACAACTCAACCGAATGAATTATTAACCAGAATGTTATTTTGGTGTTTATACTAAAAAGTACTTTTTATTAACCCAGTCAGCCTTGAGTTCCTGAAGTGGACTCTTCTACTTGGTATTTGGACATGTCCATTGCTAAAGATAGGGATATCAGGCAGAAATCACCACTCAATGACAGGTTCGTAACGCTTCGTCTCAGCTGGATCTACGTATCTGTTCACAAACTAGCTAATCACGTACACAAATCAGCTAACCACGTAGATCGACCTGATAATTTGATAATGAGATAAGGACCTGTGCTTTTTGTCAGTGTATTTTTTTCTCTGATCGAAGTTATGGTACAAAAGGAGAAAACTCCGATCAGACTTTGTTAATGCGTGGTTAACCTATGGGTCTTCGGTTGCCTAATATATATGTTAAGCATGCAGGTCGCGTCCCGTATTCAAAGACGTCATATAATGACTGACCCTTCGAGCTCTGTCGCATATACGTGGCAAACAAAGGACAAATTATCTACAAAAATGTAAAACTTAGCACTCTCGGTAATATTTTCAGCTGACGACATTTTTTAAGTACTTCTTGTTTCTTTTTTTTTCCAGTCAAACAGAATTTTACACTTTATGCAAATCTTTGGAGTGTCAAATCGTGTTGTGTTTGAAAAAAAAAAAAAAAAAAAAGAAACATATCATCCATTTGTCGTCTTTGAATTAGCAAAGAGAGTAGTAAAGGTTAAGAATCTAATAGTTTAAGTGGCTGGTTCCTACAACAGTATATATATTTTCAAAAAAAAAAAAAAAAAAAAAAAAAAAAAAAAAAAAAAAAGTTATGCAGCAAATAATATTTTGAAATGTATGTTTTCCTTCTTTTCCCAGAAAATTAGATGCAAATAGTATACTTAAGAAGTAATGGACATGAAAAGACAAAACCTATTTTCTGGGAAAAGCATTCGAAAAGCGAAAAGTATCGTCAATTTGTCGTCTGCTGAATGAATTCAGGGTGTTGTTCAAGTTAATGGCTTGCCGCCCAATGAAGATTACACTGAACTTAAGCTTACCGCAATCTCTATTTATAAAGAACCTCTAAGGTCATGTAAAATTATATATATATATATATATATATATATATATATATATATATAAACATAGATATATATATATATATATATAAACCCTATTAAGCAGGAGTACATGTTTGGCATTTTCTAAGTTTTAATTGTGTTTTAACTATGAGTGGCAATCATTTTGAACTGCTTCGAAATAGCAGTTTTCCCAAATGGTTTCTGAATTTATATACTACGCCATCATCAAATTCAGATTTCTTGTAAATGTGTTTACAAATATTGTTATACCCGAATATTAATTTAGAACAACGGCGATTAAACTTAGATAATGTTTTACGTTGTTCATGATTCTGATTTACTAAAGACGTTTAGTAGTTCAGTTGTAGTTTTCTATTAGTAAAGTCACTAACTTGACTACATGCTCTAGCAAAGCGAATCAACTGAAAAATGCATACGCTATAGGATGTAGCACACATGTGTAACCCGTCACCAAAAAACGGAAAATCTAAAATTGCAAAATCAGAGTCGTCCTGTTTATTATTAATTGCATTGAGGTTTTAATCCAGAAACGGTTTTCAGTATTAGAGGTGTTAGTTTTATTTAACTGAAACGCCTTTGGATAGCTTTTATAAATTATTTATTCGATGTAATCATTACTTATATCCATATATCGTTGATTTGAATTTTTCAATAATAATGGCATGTCCTTCTTATAAAGGGACATTACAAAGTATCACTCGTAACAAAACAGAAATATATTTGCAATAAAGGGTGGGGGCACAGTTTGTACCCATAGGTATATAAGGAATTTGTTGGTATTCTTTAATACCAAAAACGAATAAAAATATTACCAAAAAAAGGCAAAACGAAAGTGCTTCACAAAACATCTGACAAGATTCATAGACGCAGCAACTAACTGCTACGCATAATCAAGAAATTTGAAGCATTGCATCCACTCTTTATATGCTGAGAACATATTTGAGTTGAATCCACTATTTACAAATATTCCTTCTGTTCCAAGACTACCATAAAGTTGTCAATTTACAAAGATTTATACATTTAAACTTTTCAGAAAATTGTATCAACACATTTTCAATGACATGCTTATCTCAAGAATTCACAGCGTTTATCAAATTCAATAGCAGTGACATCTTCGCGTGAGTTTAGCATTGCTATCTTCAAATAGTTTCCTATACCAGTACACAGTTAATGATGTCATGTGAATGGATACCTTTGGATAAGTCTTGCAGCAGCAAATTGAGAGGTGCGTCCCCACTTTCATACGTTGTAGCCCAAGACGCGGTAGGATTTAACTCCAGCCATCCCGAAGGCCTCTAGGTTATGGGACACATTTTCTGCATTCTCTTCTAAAGTGTACACAGACACAATCCTTTACATATGTGTTCCTTGACCTTTTAATATGAAGGCAGAAAAGCACTGTTGATAAAATTTAAATAACAACCTAACATAAAATAAATAAATACATAAATAAAGGGAAATATGCCGATGATATATATTTAGAATTCTATATGATTATATGCGTTTTACTGTAATGAAATATTTCACTGATGAGATAATGGATACCTTGCGACCAAACATATATCTGTAATTTGGAGTGCATCAGAATTAAATGTTTCGTGCGTAGGTAGTTTCATATATGACATACGTTTTGTCATTATTTGTTCTTCATCTCTCCTTCTTTTGGTGCCTAGGGAAGGCTGAGCTTCATGATTGTGACATTTTCTGGGTATCTTCACTTATATTTTTACAACAAACCAGCCTTTCACTGGTATTGATTTAAACTTGGAAATATATGGAACGTGATCAATCACCTCAACCGCAATTTACACAACCTTGTGCAGAATTCACAGTTGCTTTTCCTTGTATAGATGTTGCCTGTATGACTGAATTCCGGCTGCAAAAAACAAAACGTTATTGGAGTAGTTGACTGATTAGTATAGCTCCTTTGGTGTCATTAGCAGGCTGAATTCTGTGTTATTGGCTCTTCCTGGACATCTTTTTTATACTAGTTTGCTTTTGTAAGAATTTGTAATTACAGTTATATTCGCAGTGATAGTCTGAAAAGGACACACACACACACACACACACACACACACACACACGATGAAAATCGGAGTCTTAGTTTTATGGTATGGCGACTCTTAACGGGACAATAATGTGGTTTGCAGGGTCCGGTTATATTCCAATGAGATAAAATTAACAATCCAACCAAGTGCTAGTAGCACTGTATCTAAACCTACTTGCATAACTGTCGAACCAGGTTGCTTGTAAATTTCTTCAATGATATTATTATCAGGCAGCCTAAATAGTGAAACGTTTTTTTTTGTTTTTGTTTTTTTTTTAAATTTTATTTTGTTGTTTTTCTTTTTCGAAACTCCATTTGGGATTAAGGTTAAATATTCATGCACTGATTATGACAAAGCACTGGTTACAAATTGAACAAATTGCTTATCTTTATTCAACGTCGTTAGATTTTCTCTGAATCCATTACTGCAGTAATGCCTCCGAAACTGAGGGTGCGAGCATACTCTGAGATCAAAATTCTGTTTCGGTAGGTCCGATTTGATGTCGCTGCTATTGTCCTGCCTGTGTTTTTTCTTGATACAGGGCTATTTTCTCCTTCTGTTTTATTGTTGTTGTTGCTGCTGCTGTTTAATGTCCTGCTCTTGTGTTGGTGGGTCCTGTTTGGCATTGTTCACATCTCGCTTGGGACAAGAAAGCCTCCGGTTGCCTTCTTTTTGTTGGTTTGATACTTGTGTTCTCTTCGTCGTTTTTTGGTTGCTCGTCCTCATGACAATTTTTAAACTGTTCCCTCTAAAAAGGTACGAGCAAAGTCTAGGGAGTGCCACAATCACTAAAAAAAGTAAGAGAAAAGTCCAGGGAGTGCCACAATCACAAACCGCAGTCCTTCCCAGACACCAAGAGGAAGAAGAAACCGACAAAACCAAATAAGCACAAATCAAACAAACGTACGAAAAGCAATAAGATTTGCTCTATCTTCCCCAAGCGAAAATTTCTTAAATGTTCGTATTCTAAAGATACCACCCACACAATGATTTAATGTAAATCAGGTGCTTGTCAATGTTGCCTATGTCCCATTCTTTTGTCTGTTTGTTTTTTGTAAATAGACCGAGCTATTTCATACATGTATGCTTCGCATCAGTTCGTTCTCAGACATGCAATAATTATCTGAAATATTGTCACAGTTTTTTTGTTGGTGACGATATATTTTCTGACTCCGTTCCATTTGGATTTACTGTCCTCATATTTTGTAATGCCTGTATTCGATGGGAAAATGTAGATTGTTTTCTGTTTTGTTATGCCTATTTCCATTCTTATTTCCCAATTCTTTAAGACTCTTCTTCAGCTGTGCTATTTCTTTCACTTACTGGTTTGTGATTTCAGAACATTTATTTACAGTTGCTTGAAATGAATCCCTTTCTGTTCTCGGTTTGAAAATAGTTCGTCTCAGTATCATGTTTTCTTTCTTGTACTTTTCCAGTTCCGCCCGAGTCTTTTGTGCAGTTAAAGCAAACTCAACTTCCGTATTTTTTGTTGAACGTTAACGTCGTTTTCTGAATCCATAACATAACTTACAGCTTGATAGTTTTGATGTTGATTCTGTTAGTTTCGGTTCTTTTAATTTGCTCTCCATATCTTGGCCACCATCTCGAATTCGCTGCTTGGTGTTTTCTGTATAATATTTTATCTGAGCATTTCCGTTTTTGAAAGTTCCAAATTTATATTCACAAAGGCTTCTGTGTTGGTAATTTCTACGCCCGCAGAAATAACAAGTTTTCTTAATTCAGCGTCAATTGAATGATCATGTAATTGATGATAACAGTAATACACAATGAAAACAACTTAAACATAACAGAAATTTGTTGCAAGATATAATCGTGGTAAATCCACGGCAAGACTTTTTTAGCCCCGGACATCAATTCCCGTATTATTTCATAAATCTCTAATCAGGCTTATAGACATTGTGGACGAAGCATGCTTACCAAGTAATGCTTATATTTCATGGACGCCTGATTACATCCCATTTATTTTGGGACCATGTCTGTCTGTCTGAACATTCCTAAATTTGCCTTTGTGTATATCAACTTTTTGATTTCTGTAATAAATTTTGGTACATTGACTCCATTCTAATAGAATTCTAGCACACGCACAACTAAACATAAACAAAATATCTTTCTTTTGAGATGACACGTATTTTTAAGTTAATGTTACACGCTGTTCCAGTTTCCAAAACTCTTCGTTTTAGATATTTTCTTTATTTTCTCAAATAGATATACAACTGAACCAGAATGTTTCCTCCTATGTTCACACATTTTTTTTTACCTACGTGGAATAATCGCCATATATAATTTTATCTTAACTGTGCTTTGACTGTTGCGATTAAACAATCTGCTTATGCATTTATGTACTATGACTGCATTTTTAGTAAAGTGGAATTTGGATTAAAACAATTCATTTGAATCGGAGTAACCCATACTCTTTCAGGCGTTATTTACTGTTAAAGATATCCGTGGTGGAATCCAATATGCATATTTGATTGTTTTCTTGCCGTGATACGAAATAATTACTATAAATTTACTGCGAGACCTGAGAATGTTTCTGACAGCTGATTATTATCTGTGCGAGTAATGAAGCAAGCAGACAAAATCACTTCACAAATCATTCAGTTACATTACGTTAAGATCCTTAATTGATAAATGTAATAGGGAGTGTAAGTGCGGTGTTAAATAACGGAAGAGAACATTTGCAAAACATTGAAAATTAAGATTCAAGAAACGTTTTAGTATATAGCAAATTAAAAAAAATGTGAAATGAATAGATACGACATGCAGCAACTACCTCCAATGCTACATTCATTAACGGTCAGGGACCGACGAAGTGCCGCCATCAGCAGCGATGCAATGGTTACTGGATTAATAATACCTTTGCGGGAAATATGTGACTGCTGCAGAAGAGATATAAGTGAACTCAGGAAATGTCAGGAATTATCCTAGACACACGCACATTTCTGTAATTACCTATATTGGCGCCACAAGACCCCACATAGTTGAGAAAAATCGTTGACTAGCAAGTGTCACCAAAGAGCAAACACCGAACCGAGGACACATCAACTTCCCCGATTCACTAAATGCAACAGAAGTAGAAACCAGACAGGAGGAGCCTTCCTCGTGAAGCAATTCTACAGCAGAAATATGCAAACAGCAGACGTGTTGTATCTGTATAAATTAGGCAAAGCGATTAGATAGTGCAATTTAATTTATGATTAAAATGGTTTACGTTTATAAGAAGTGCCTTCTAAATAAATTTTACAAAATATGTATTCGGACATATTCGGATAGGTTCAGAGTAACTGAGAGATTAAATGAGAAACAAAACATGGACTAAAATGTACCCAAGCAAAATAACAGCCTTTGAACACAGCCATCTTGAGGCACCAAAACAAGTAAAAGAGACGAACGCACGCAATATAATACACTTCATTCCCTGGTTCAACTATTTGTTCATTCTGGCTGTCAGCGTCTGACGTGTTTGGGACGAGTCCTCATTCTTTTCATCGCGAAAACATACCTATATAATTTTGACCCCCTTAAACCCCACTTTTATATAGTAAAACTGGGGTTTACAGGGGTATACATTATTTTTGTTATTTCTGCTCAAAAATATAGATTGTGGGTACTCGTTAGAACCGCCTCGACGAGGCGGTTCTAACGAGTACCCACAATCTATGTATTGGGCAGAAATTTGAAAAATATTAGAATTTTTTATCTGAAAAATTGCCATTTTTTTGTGGTAAAATTTTCAGTGTATTTGAATAGGCGTGTTTTCGTAATGGAACCTAGAGTGAAGGCTTCTACTGCTGGCCGATATAATGCGGTTGCTTTGGCATTGTTTGTTCTTTGTGTGGCATTGTAGCCGTATCGTTGACAATCGAATTGCTAAGTTATCCAAATACGATACCCATTATTCCATACTGAACCCATCGTAAAGCAACATAGTTTTCACTAACCACAAATGCCGTTTGTTACCCCGATTTGTAACATGATATTCACCTGATATATTAATATTAAGATGAAAAAGAAAGTATGAAACGTGCACGTGTTGAGTTCCGATTTACACCCAACCGTTAAAATACAATATTTCTTTTATTATTATTATTATTATTATTATTATTATTATTATTATTATTATTATAGGTAGTAGTAATAGTAGTAGTTAACGCTAAACATAGACATAATCCGCTACCAGTTTTGACTATTTCTCGATTATGCATGTTTCTCTGAACATTCAATGTTTTGTTTACAGCTGTGGTCTGCGCTGCGCATATAAAAGTTTTGATCACTCAGCACAATCCGTTATATATAAGTCGGGAGAATGAGCATAACATCTACCAAACAATATTTTTGGTAGCACTGGATCAAGAAAGGATGCTGAAATGATAGGCGTTCAACTACATATTAAGAGCTTCAATACAGCTGATCTTTTACTATTCTGCACTTAAAATTTTCCGGTCCTTTGTGATCATTGTTCCCGGGATTATTGAAAAAAAAATATTCATGAGGTTCATTGGCGGGACCAAATTGAGCGAAACATCTGGCTTGTCCGACTCCGAAAAGTTGACACTTCGACATTGCTAATTTAAGGGTTTTGTTAAGTGTGTTCATTACTCTCAAGAGAAATTCTTTTAGAATTTATCAACCGTTTAACAAAGTAATATATGTACAATCTTTGCTCTAGACAAAGTAGACAAATGTTATAAATTAGGCAGTGTAAGTCTTATTTGTCAAGCACACAGACGTATGAGGAAATAAAATACCCGGAAGACAATTACGCTGGACTGAGCCTTTCGTACTTTGTCTGTGTTGTACGAAATGTGTTTCAGAAATTTAAAATTGTGTCTTCTTCTATTTTTCAGATACTACAGAGATACTACATACGGTGAAACGTTGAAAAAAAAAAAACTCTTTGTAGAGTAATCGTTAGACTTAAATTCCATGGGGTACTATATGATACATAGCCATGCAGGATTTAATATGCGTGAAATGTGAATTTTGAACAGAAAAATGTTAAGTGTATTGCAGCGTGTTTGTAACAAGAAGACTTCGAATGTAAGACAGTTACATGTAATACCTTAAACAAACATGTATTAATATTTTAGAAGGTTAGAAAAACTGTATGGTGATATAAACTAGTCCAGCCGATATGTATTAACAAAAACCAGGTAACGGTCATGGCAGATCATAATATTTTTGACTACAGTGAGTGTAACTTAAACTTTACCGAAATTGGTAGATACGTTCATGAAGACGACAGAGAAACCCTAAAGGAGTTTATAGCTTTTTGTCGGTCGAAGGATGCATTGTCCTGGTACGCCAGTTTATGGGTAAATTATCCGGAATATATGTACCCAAACCGGATGCTACGTGTTTATGTGTCTCCAGTGTTGCTTGTATTAGGAACATTTGGAAACATATTCTCATTTATTATCCTCGCCAAAAATATGCTTAAAGTGTCAACGTACAGTTATCTTGCAGTTCTGGCTATAATGGATATGCTAGTTTTATATATTGGCCTTTTGCGTATGTGGGTTGGACAATTCACTGTTGACATTCAGGATACAGCAAATTGGTTATGTAAAGGAGTTAATTTTCTTGGTTACGTAAGCAGTGATTCCAGTGTTTGGCTTATAATTGCTGTAACGATAGAACGTTTCATAGCTGTGTGCTTTCCGTTGAAAGCTCCACGCATGTGTAATACGAAACGTGCACGAATGGTTATTCTGTTAGTTATAGTCGCCATATGCGTTGTCAATGCACATATTATATGGACGGTGGAGTTAAGATACATACACAACAATGGCTCATATATTACACAATGTGATGCCAGCGAAGATCATAAATTTCTTGTGAAATCTGTTTGGCCTTGGGTGGATGCTGCGATTTATTCGTTTGTTCCATTTGTGATAATTACTATTCTCAACGTTCTTATCATACGGCAAGTTATTGGTGCTCGCCAACAGCGTAATCAACTGCAGCAGTTGACAGTTATGTCAAAAATAAACGGTATCGTGTACAAAACCCAGGCAAAACGCCATTGTGAAGGTAGTAAAAAATTGACGTGTATGCTACTCGCAGTTTCATTTACATTTCTTCTTACAACATTACCAATGAACTTATTACAGATTGTGTCCGCTTTCCTTGGACCAAAAGATGGGTCTGAAGATTATGATATGCGTTATGCGAAATACACGTTAGCGCGAACTGTGGTTGAATTGCTCATGTATATTAATCATACAATAAATTTCTTTTTGTATTGTGCTACAGGACGAAAGTTTAGACGTCAGTTCAAAGTTATGGTATGCTTATGCTGCCAGGGAAAAATTGTAAGCTTTTTTAAAGCCGGAAAGAAACGGTCGACAAGTGCCAGTTTCAGGCTCACAAAATTCAATTCCGTTACATCGCCAAGGACAATCGTCATCGAATGTGACAGGAAAATACTTCAAAACGGGCATTTGTTGTAAGTTTATCGTTCACGTCTAACGCCTAGTGATATTCATATCTTCCAGTGAGAATTCATGATGTTATAATATAGAAACGATGTCTTGTCACTGTCAAAACAAGTAGTTAAGCATTTTAACTTAAACAGTCAGTGACGTTGTAATAGGAAAATAAATGTCGTAATAGGAACTAAAAGCCACTATTACCTTATACCGGATGTACACTTGCATAGCTTTCTTCGTCAGCAGCATTTATGTGGCTTCTGGGTGTGACAAGGCAATCTAGATGTGCAATTATACGAAATCCCTATTGATTTGGTTTGTGTTGAGATTTTATGACCCGGTCAAACCTATGGAGTTAGGTCGAGCGAGGCCAGTTTACTTAACCACACTTTTACGAGGCAGGTTTAGTCCGCTAAGCGGTTAATAAGTATTGTGCACATTATTTCGCCAGAAACTGACATCTGCCCTTTAGACCTTAGGCCGGTTATAGACCCCTCCCTCATCCCGGTGGAATTTTGTATACTATCATTTTCTAAAACTACATTATATAAGAAACAAAATGGCACATGTTTGTCCTCTGGAGATTGGGGCTTTTGCGTGTAACAGCCATGTTACCAACGTTACCGTCAAATTAATAAAAATAATTTGGTGTAAATACTAAAGTATCCATATTCTTGCTTACAAGCATGCTATTTGCCACCCATGCATGCAGTTAAATAGCGACATGTATCTCCAATATGCTGAGCTGTCTATGACTTGTTTTATAACTGTTACATACGTTACTAAATGTCATAAACCTTATATATATGTTTCCTGATACAATGTTTTGGACGATTTTGACCAGTCAGTGACTAGAAATTTAACTTAATGTTGTTTTACAGTAGATAAATCCTATTTGTTCTCGTTTGTACATCAAGACATAAAAACAAACCAGCTTGACTAAGCAAATGACAAAAGGAAAGACAGTTACTTTAAACAGCCTAAACGTCTTTTTTCTGTAAAGTATCTTTATTTCAAACTTCTTAACATCTTATTTGCTGTAGTTGCTTTAGTACAATGTATTTAACTATTATGATTGGTCAAATGCATTTTACACTTTAAATAAATGCTTTATAATATTCTTATTGTTATATACGTTACTTTTTAAGTAATACTTTATATACATTGCTTAAAATGGCTGCTGATAATTTGTACATAAAGGTGAAGGAAATCAGCTCTATAATGTTTTAATGATAAATATAGTAAATTATTTCTTAGGCACCTTTATAGTTTGGTGAATTAAGTGAAAGAAAACTCTTGCCGATCTTCCGCTGGTGTATCCGACTGACAATTTTATGTTTAAAATAGTTCAATGCAGAAAGTACAGAATACAGAAATATCCCCTTGTTCATAATACTTACATGATATGAGCTCTTTATTGCTTATGTTCTATTTATAAAGCTGATTTTCTAAACCTTAAATCCATCTAGACTTCCAGAAATATTGCATACTTAATACTGTTACACACGTTATATGTCAGTTTAAGTGCTCTGATATTAGAACATTGTTTGCAGGAGAAATCTCTTTAGTAAAGCCCCATCAATGAAAATACTGTATAAGTTCCTAATATCACTCAAAAGCATAAATAAAGTAAAAACAAACATTCTGACGGCACAAATTATTCAAGGAGAATTATTTTTTTTTAGTTTACATAAAAATGCAGTGGTAATCATGCTGATAATAACATCACACATATATCAACACTACACTGCATTTAAGTCAACTCTTAGATGCAGCCAAATACACAGCAAGCACACTCTGGCACTTCTCTGTTGCCACAGTTTATAAAACATTAAATAAATGGTTAATATTGTTCAACATCTATACAATGATAAGATATAAGATTGTACAAAAGTCTTGTTATAACTAATTAGTGATATAAGTCATAAGAATAACACACAACAACATTAAGCTTAACGATTTCTATTTTCTTTGTTACTTTATAATGTATCTTAAAACATGTTCTTGATTGTCAGAATGATGATAGTAAAATAACTGATTGGATTGGTTGTATCTCTGAGCCTTGTATGGCTATCACCAGGGCCTGAATTAGAATTAGATTTAGCTGCCATGAAACTATAATGAGATATAAAAAAAACTTTATCTGTCCCTATCCCCAATATACCATTTATTTCTTGATTATTTTGATGCCAAGATACGATAAGGTAGTTTATTGCCACCTTTTATTTCCACTGCAATTTCAAAAATGACAATGACCTAGTACCTGCTGATGATCAATGATTCTGTTAAGGTGAATGGTTTACTACTAATATAAAATGCATTAACAGACATTATTATTTACCTAACGTGTGTAACACAACTGTAACTGCTGTTCTTAATCAGACTCCTTTCATATCTCCATTTAGACTTTTACAACTTTAATTATGCTTCTAAAGACAGACTCTATCAAAATAAGACAAAACTATCATTAAAGTCCCATTTTTTTAAGGCCGTATTCCTTCTGCCCAGACACTGATCAGCCTTCAAATTTACCCATTTGAGACACATTCTGGTGCTTAGAATACAACTTCAATATTGATCTGATTTTTTGTTGCGTTTTAGCTAGACCCCGGTAGTTTATGGTATAATAGGAAGATGTACAAATATATGTATGAAACAGATGAAAATCAAGTAACATACTTTTTTTGTTTTCAACAAAAGAGTGGAGTCAATCTCTTTAAGAAATTAAAGTCACTGAATTGCGTTTATAGTTAATTTCATTGTGATATGTATGTTTCTAAATTTGCCTAATGTTACACACTTATCTATAATGATTATTGTATTCTGTATATTTAAAAGATAATGCAACACTATTTGTTTGGGAGAAATCTTATTACCGTAAGGAAATGTGTTATATGATTTACTTTGTTATCTTTATGTATTAAAATAGAAAGGAAGGCATTGATCAGGAATCGATACAATTATCCCACACCTTCCATCAGAGACATCAAAGGGAAAGAAACACAAACACGAAATAACTGGACTCTAATGGAAACATCACTACCAGAAAGCTAAACGGACAATTACGTTCCCTCCAAAGTGGCCAAATGGCTATCCAAAACAAAAAAATGTAAGCTACACACACATTCAAAGACGAACTATAACAAAAATAAACCATGACAGAAGAACCGCCTGCCTTGGAACGGTCAGTGAAAAATATTTCACTGGGGGGGGAGGGGGGGGGGGGCTTAAATCGATTTTACGTGGCCACAATCCTCGCCCTTACTTCTGCCGCGGATTAGACACATGATTTGTTCAGTCCGCATGAAGGCTTCTTAACTCATTAGTGCTACAACTCCGGGAACACAAAAAAATCAACAAATTACAGAGATGAAACAACGATGAGGGCTCGACAGCACGAAACAATGGAAATGCTTGAGCAAAAGAAAATCAACAGTAAGATTCCGGTGGGCCCGACCAAAGATAGAGCATCAAGTACCAACCAACATTACTCAAAATTAAATTTCAAATAAGCCTTTACGCTGGAACCATCATAGAATCTGAGGCCTAATCCGCCGGCGTGCAATTGAAGAGGGAAGCAAAGTTATTAACCGTGATTGGGTTAACAACCATACATGCAGTCTGTCGTATAACATTTATGTTGTACCCAATCTTTTTATATCGAAGAATGATTTTACGGAATTGGGTACTGAAGTCATTGCAAGCATATATTTTTTTTGAATTTATATACTAAGTCACCATAAAATTCGGGTTCCGACAGGCCTTGTTGCAGAAGAGATTTAACTCCAACATTGAATTTAGAAACTAAATCGGAATGACGTCTATAAAACTTAGAAAAGGCTTTACGTAGTTTATGATACCGATAACCCTGATTAAGTAGTTTAGCAGTTAGTAATTTATTACGAGTGTTGAAGTCAGTTATATGACTAGACACTCTGGCAAAAGGAATTAATTATGAAATATAAACACCGTAGGATGCCGCACGAGGAACATCACCATACAAGAAAGGAAAAGGAAAATTTACAATCTCAAAATCAAAATCATCGCGTTTATCATACATTTTGCAGGAAACAAACCCATCTACAATAGGTAAATGTAAATCCAAAAATGCGGCTTCGGTATCAGAAGAATTAGCTTTATTTAACTGAAGTTCTGGTGGGTGAGGGAGGGGGTAAATTTGACTGATTAAACCGTCGAAGTAGGTATTGTCAATATTCAATAAATCATCCAAATATCTTGAAGTCGAGCTAAACGCTTCAGTGATTTCAGATGGGTTTTCAAGCCGCAGTATGACAAAAGTAACAATTGACTTGTGCACCTGGCGAAGACTCAGATCAGCCTGGTTGTCCGCTCAGTCTAATAAGTCTTTGCAGTATGCATGAAGAAAGCTGAGGTCATTTGCTTTTCACTGAGCACACAGGGAAGACATTGAACAGTAATCGCTGTATTTACAGGCCCTATATGTCCTGCGGCAGCTAATGATAGTGATAAACATTTTGTTTTGATCAGGACTACATGTAAATGCTACTCTGGTATTATATACATGCACTTCTTGGCATGAGACAGTGCTTGTACCAATATTTTTTAATTAGAAAGACTTTGTGGTCAACTGCATAATGTGCCATGTTTTTCAATAGATTTAAAGGTCATAAATAAAAATCATAAACAAACAATTGTGTAGCAAGCTATAATTTGGATATTCTAAATATACCAATAAACATTTTGAATTGATATGCATTGGTTTGCTAGCTTGCGGATAAATAAATTATCTACGTAACAAACCTGCTAATGTAACAGAATAAATAAGGTGAACGTGTCATTTTTATACGTATTTTCTGAAAAATCCTATTTTGAAATCGAGTATTAATTCAAAAGATAAAAGTATAGGTATTGACCTTTACAGAGACAAAAAATCCCTTTAAATTAAGTCATTCATGTGTTACATATGTTACAACTGATAAATTATTAAGCAAAGTCATGTGACGGTCTGACATATAACTCATCTTTAGATATTTTATTTAGACATAAAGAAATTATGAGCATTTGCCATAAATTGAAAAGTTCAGGACAGTATTCAGTATTTTATATAAAAGTGGCCTAGATGCAGATAGCAACTTGTATGAAAAAGTATGATATAACTGACAGAGAATATCGGCATTAAAATGGCAGTTTCGGGAATGCTTACAAACGTTTCTAAATAATACAAAGCAGATGCACTAAATACTGATTAAGATTACTATACAGAAAACCACCAAAGCCCACAATATGGAGATATTTTAGATGTTACCTACGTTCCTAAAGGCAGAATGATATGGCAAAAATGTTTTAATGCGCCTTAGTATCTCATATTACTAATATATAATCCTAAAATAAGAATTCGCTTTATTTGTACAACTTCTAGGGGTCATTTGATGTCATATTATGTGAAAATGATTTTTTTTCAATGTTACATTTCACACTGGGGTGACTGTGTTTAACAGCCAATAACTTACAAAGTATAAAAGCTAGAGAGATAATTTTTGCAGCTTTGGAAAGGGTATTAAAATACCTTAACAGAAATACAATCTTAAGGCCACAGATGCAAAGTACTATCTATGAAAATGAACTATACGAGTTAGAATACTCATTTCTAAAATGTACATTAGAAAATGTAACATGGGTAACATGGGTAATACCATGTAAGGCCAAAAAGAAGTTTCATACATCACATTTTGTAGCTAGTGGACTGTTAGTTAGCTTCATATATTTAGTTGGAACATATAATTATTTTGCCCCAATTCTCGTAGGTTTAAGTATTTCCTATGGTATTATAAGGTTTGTTGGGGTAACGAATGTAACAGGCTGTTCTTCGGTAACGTCCCCATCGCCAGATGGCTAACATGCTGCAAAATACTTGCAAGATAATAGGCTTTAAGAAAATATGGTCTACAAAATTTCCCCTGTGTGTGTTGGATGGGGGTTGGGGGAGGAGGAGATAAACCATTGCTGACCTGCGGCCTACTACTTAAATCAGCGGAAGGGAGAGAATGACTGTAGAAAATATTTTATGATCAATCTCCACGAAAGAATGTTGCCGACCCGGCGGGGATCGAACCCGCAACCTCCTGATCACCAGTCGGACGCGCATCCGACTGAGCCACCGAGGCCGACGAAATCCCTTTTGACATTTGTGCGTTATGCACTACGTATGTGTATCTTGTCGTAGCAATTAAATTCAAAGTTTTATGTCATGGATACGGTGCATAATCGTATCAACATATCCGTTTAGCTTATTAACTAGTTGTTTAGAACGTCCTGGTCCTGGTGTACAGTGGGAAGCATATGTATCCAATTCGCGACCATTTCAAGTATTTCAGTTTATGATGGCTGCTCTGGGTACTCCGGAAAAGCCTTATCTTCTCAAAATAGCCTTTCCGATGCTATGAGCGAAAAAAAAAATATCTTAAGCCTCTGTGTTTAGTTATATGTCGACATGTTTGTTTATTTTCTTCGTGTGCTTTGAACTAATATATCCGGAAGATCAAGAATAAAATATAATATCTAAAGAAATTTAACTTTTTTATCAGCATGATCACATTAATCAGGGTAAACACTGGTATTAAACAAGTTACTGTTGCAGTAAAAAGGTAGTCAAAATATCATCCGTTATGAAATAATTACTGCATTAGTTTGGTTTCACTAAGGCAATTCTAATGTGTACACACAGCAGACTTTTCATGATAAAATAACTAAAGATAATTTCCCTAAAATATCCATAAATATTTGATTTCTTAGGCTATTGAGATAATTTCCTAGGGACTCAATCACGAACTGGCCATGGTTGAGCTATTGAGGTTTTACTGTTTGTTTGTTTGTGTTGAGGTTTTTACGGCCCAGTCAACCCAATGGCGTCATGTCGAGCGCGGTCAATTCACCTAACCACACGTTTACTGGGCAGGTTTAGTCCTCTAAGCGGTTAAAGAGGTTTTACTGTACTTGGTAGGCTATGTTCTGTGATTGTGTCTCCTTCTGGCCATGATCTATACTGGTTAACATTCTTTCCTTCGCATATACGTTACATCAAAACTAAACACCATACATTGTTTAAGGGGCAGGAGCGTGGGGTTGGCTTACACATTGTTAACTGCTTCCACACCTCTCTTAAAATCCTGATACCGTTATATCTATACATCGTGGTTTGGTTCAAATAGGGGAATTTTCGTTGAAATAGGGGTATTTTACTCATCAACTGATAAAAACAGAAACCAACACATGTTAATTTTTTAATACCGGGTCCAGATTTTCACTTCGAGATAAGCTGTTATTCGAGATAAGCGAGGTCGAGATAACGAAAGTCGACTGTAGATGTATATGTGTTCGGTCCTCGTAGGATATTCTACTTTATCAGCGAAACATCACAGTAAACCACAATCACACAATTACAGTCGAACCTCAATGGCTCGAACATCTTCGGGACCATAGAAATTCGTTCGAGACATGGGTAGTTCGAGCCACTGAGGGTAATCATGGCACCAATTCAAGAAGCAGATAGCGATAATTTAGGGAACTCTGTTCGATTTTCTACACAATTATTGTATGTTGTGTACTCTTTAGAATCGCCTCATCGAGGCGATTCTAATGAGTTCACTCAACATACAATTTCATGATAAAATAAGAAAAAATCATTAACTTTTTGTTTTCTTGATCTATTGGAAGAATTTTGTAGGGATTGAAAAAAGAGTTCGAAACATCCACGGTAAACGAGCCATCCGTGTTCGAGCCACTGAGATTATACTATGAGGTTATACTGTTAACGATGAGATTTCGAGTACAATATCAAAGACAATGCGTACGGAATCCTCTAGTAAAATCATGGCGTGCTTGACCACATGCGAATAAGGTCAGGCAAAAAAGTATTTAGAATGATTAAAGATTGTGCAAATATTGAGTAGTGAAGTTAAAGAGAGCGGCAAAGTTGTTAACATTTATCGGCTTAAACGCTAAGTGTGCAGTCAGTTGTATAACATGTAAGGTATGCCTTATCCTTTCATGGATAACTCATTCATTACGAAAACACGCCTATTCAGATATATTAAAAACTTTACAACCAAAAAAAGAAAATTTTAGATAAAAAAAAACATATTTTTTTCATATTTCTGCTCAAAACAAAAATTGTGGGTACTCGTTACAACTGCCTCGGCGAGGCGGTTTTTATGAGTACCCACAATCTATGTTTCCGAGCAAAGATAAGAAAAATAATGTATACCCCGGTAAACCCCAGTTTTACTATATAAAAGTGGGGTCTGAGGGGGTCAAAATTATATAGTCATGTTTTCGTCATGTATGCCTAACGGACGCTTCCACCTCTCTCTTTGGTCAAATACATTTCCAATTTAAATATGTCTGGTTTGTTTTAAGCGTTATCTTTTTTACAGAAATTCCTGTACTTTAAGCAAAAAGTGGAGAACCTTATCAGACGTCGCGTTGCGTTCTGCGCTGTCTGATCTCTGTCAATACTGTTTAACTGTGTCCATTTTGAGGGATCAATATTCTTTTGAATGGGTTTAATAATAATAATAAAAAAAAACAGATTGCCGTAAGACAGCTCTTCTGTGTCAGTAAAATGAAAATATAAATGACGTTACCCCGTTGAATACCATAATCACGTATCACAACCTATCCTCCCTATGCAACATACGAAGAAGAAAAGAATAAAAATGTTACGGCTCTGTTGCAATAACCAGATATACAAAATTGCTTTGGAACAGTCAAATAAACTGTGAGGATCAATGGATGCGTTCAAGACATCTACCCGTACCGAACAAATATATGTCTTTACTACAATGAAAGCTGAGGGCGAGGGTTTGGACCTCCTAAAGCTAACTTAAGCCCCCTCTTCCCATCCCTGCCTTCCCCGACCCCCAGCCCCGCTTCCAAAACTTAACTTCACAGTAATTTATTACTGACCGTTCTAAAGCGGTTCTTTGCGATGCTCTTTATTAAATGGTCTGTGGTGTTTCACTTACAGAAGGTTTTCCTTTAAAATTATGTAAGCTCAAGATAGGTTAAGTAACAAAATTGTCATCTTTATGTCAAAGGGCTGCAAACTCTGCTTGCCATCTATATTTGTGTGTCTGTTTAATTGTATTTATTTGTCCTTCCCTTTGATGTTGGGAACTGATTGTATAAGTTCCTGAGTTCACTGATTTACTTTAAATTTATTTTACATGATCACAGTGTCACACTTAATTCTGATACAGTTCCAAATTACATATACAGTCGACTCTCGTTATCTCGAAATTCAAGGGATTTTATTAAACAATTCGAGATGTCCGTACTTCGACATATCAGATTTGTGGAACTGAGGAAACCAATTAATCGAACAACCACTTTTAAGAGAATGAATATTAATTTGACTCCTAAGTTTGAGATATACGTGGCAAAAAAAAGTTAGGGATATTTGTATGTATGGTGAAATAAAAGGAAACTAAGACATATCTGAAATCTGAAATTGATATATTTGATTACATCATTTCATTTACAGACAAAAATCTATCCGTTGAAGTCTGTAGCACTAGAAGTGAATGAGAAAATTTGTATGGAAGATCACTAGGGTCACCGATAAAACCTCACAAATCTGTCAATATCGCGTATGTCCACCTGTTGCATCTATGCAGACCACACAAGGACGACACATACTCCTGATGAGTCTGGCAATCTGTAGCTGGGGTATCCTCCTCCACTCCTTCTGCAAGGCTGCGCCCAAAGCTTGGAGCGTTCTTGGTCGTGGAACTCTCTGTCGTACACGCTGGCCGAGAATGTCCCAAACATGCTCGATTGGCGACGTCAGGGGATCGAGCAGGCCAATCGAGATGATCCACATTGTTCTGCTGCAGGAACTGCTGTACTATCCTCGCCCGATGAGGTCTTCCGTTGTCATGCTGCAGCACTACATGGTGTTGTTGAACAAAAGGCAGAACAACCGGCTGTATCACTTCATTGATGTAGCTTTGGCCTGTCAGAGTTCCGTTAAGCACAAGCAGCTCTGCACGGGAACGAACAGATATGTCGCCCCATACCATAAGACTTCCTCCTCCATACCGATCACGTTCAACAATGGCGCAGTTCGCGTACCTCTCACCTCTGCGAAGCCAAACGCGACGTCGTCTGTCAAGCATATTCAGCAGAAACCGTGACTCGTCGGTAAAGAGTACAGTCGCCCATTGTTGGTTAGTCCATCGACGATTCTGCCTTGTCCATGCTAGCCTGGCTTGTCTATGTCTCTGGGAAAGTGGCACCCCAACGTAAGGTCGTCGAGCTCTAAGTCCAGCGCTGTGAAGTCGATTCCGCACGGTTTGAACAGACACTCTTGTTCCAGTATGCGCCGAACAACTGCGCGAACGTCTCTCAAGAACTGGAATAAAGGTGTCTGTTCAAACCGTGCGGAATCGACTTCACAGCGAACTGCGCCACTATTGAACATGACCGGGATGGAGGAGGAAGTCTTATGGTACCACGTAGTGCTGCAGGATGACAACGCAAGATCTCATCGGGCGAGGATAGTACAACAGTTCCTGCAGCAAAACAATGTGGATCATCTCGATTGGCCTGCTCGATCCCCTGACTTGTCGCCAATCGAGCATGTTTGGTACATCCTCGGCCAGCGTGTACGACAGAGAGTTCCACGACCAAGAACGCTCCAAGCTTTGGGCGCAGCCTTGCAGGAGGAGTGGAGGAGGATACCCCAGCTACAGATTGCCAGACTCATCAGGAGTATGCGTCGTCGTTGTGTGGCCTGCATAGATGCAACAGGTGGACATACGCGATATTGACAGATTTGTGAGGTTTTATTGGTGACCCTAGTGATCTTCCATACAAATTTTCTCATTCGCATCTAGTGCTACAGACTCCAACGGATGGATTTGTGTCTGTAAATGAAATGATATAATCAAATATATCAATTTCAGATTTCAGATATGTCTTAGTTTCCTTTTATTTTACCGTACATACAAATATCACTAACTTTTTTTGCCAAGTATATATTGAAATATTGTGGAAAAGAGGAGATATTGCTCCTTAGGAGCAATTTCACCTATTTTCCACAATGTTTTGTTGCCTGTTAGTAGATCTCTGCGTTAAAACAGGGACCAGATTTTCACTTCGAGATAAGCGGTTATTCGAGATAAGCGAGGTCGAGATAACGAAAGTCGACTGCAAATGTATATGTGTTCGGTCCTCGTAGGATACTCTACTTTATCAGCGAAACATCACAATAAACCACAATCACACAATAACAGTCGAACCTCAGTAGCTCGAACATCTTCGGGACCATAGAATTTCTTTCGAGACATGGGTAGTTCGAGCCACTGAGGGTAATCATGGCACCAGTTCAGGAAGCAGATAGCGATAATTTAAGGAAATCTGTTCGATTTTCTACACAATGATTGTATGTTGTGTACTCATTAGAATCGCCTCATCTGGGCGATTCTAATGAGTTCACTCAACATACAATTTCATGATAAAATAAGAAAAACATCATTAACTGTTTGTTTTCTTGATCTATTGGAAGAATTTTGTAGGGATTGAAAAAAGAGTTCGAATCATCCACGGTAAACGAGCCATCCGTGTTCGAGCCATTGAGGTTATACTATATACTGAAACGGAAATATTCTAAAAAATAAAAAAAAAAGACACGGTAAATAAGGCTATTCAGTGACCATAATCCGGACACATTATACAACTCGGTAGAGAGAGAGACAGTGTGTGTGTGTGTGTGTGTGTGTGTGTGTGTGTGTGTGTGTGTGTGTGTGTTTTACCCCACTGTTATAATTTAAATTGATTCAAAGTAATGCCGAACATACATATAAAAATGTTTAAATAACATGATGATACTAATAGACTTCTAGAATTTTAGCTGTTAGGATTTAACACGGTAATTAAAGTCAGTAGCGCGAATAGACGTTCTATGAAATGAATAAGCTAAAATATAGAGGACACATCAAGTGGGAGGTCTCCGTCTAGGAACGGAGAAGTATATACAGTCGACTCTCGTTATCTCGAAATTCAAGGGACTCTATGAAACACTTCGAGATATCCGTACTTCGACATATCAGATTTGCGGGACTGAGGAAAATAATTATTCGAACAACCACTTTTAAGAGAATGAATATTAATTTGACTCCTAAGTTGGAGATATATTGAAAATATTGTGGAAAAGAGGAGAAATTGTTTCTTAGGAGCAATTTCTCCTCTTCTAAGGAGCAATTTCTCCTCTTTTCCACAATATTTTGTTGCCTGTTGGTAGATCTGTGTCATAACGGGGACCAGATTTTCACTTTGAGATAAACGGTTATTCGAGATAAGCGAGGTCGAGATAACGAGAGTCGACTGTAGTTACTTTAACAAGTCTATGTAATGTATATCACTACATTAATCCATAATATTAAATGAAAATAAGCGTATATTGAGACCACATTTTAACCCTTAAACTGCCAATCACAGCAATTGTCGGACGTTTGCCATCTGCTTGTGATTTTAAGTCATTTTTCCAAACAGTGTGGACCAAGATCAGACTGCTCCTCTAGGAGCAGTCTGAATAGGGTCGACACTGTTTGCCTGTATGCAAAAATAGGTTTGAAAAGTTTGCAAGAATATTCAGCAGACAACAAAAACAGACGACATTTTCAGATTCAGGTTTTCTTGGCGTTTTAAGGGTTAAAATCAATATTTGCAATGATACTTTTTTTAAAAAAAAAATGTGTATTTATTTATTGTTTACAGCGCTTGTCATTGCAATCGGATTTTCTAGACATATTTTCCACATTTTCCCTTTTTGTTGATGGGAAGTGTAACAACGTATCTCTGTTAACGCCAATGTTAAAATCAGTGTCGAATCGTTTGCCTTAGCTTTTAGTTGTACGAGCAGATAATACGAGAGCCATTCCTTTGCCTGAAATATCAGCTGGATTATGATACTTTTCAAATTCAAGAAAACATACCTAAATAATTTTGACCCCCTTAAACCCCACTTTTATATAGTAAAACTGGGGTTTACAGGGGTATACATTATTTTCCTTATTTCTGCTCAAAAACATAGATTGTGGGTACTCGTTAGAACCGCCTCGCCGAGGCGGTTCTGACGAGTACCCACAATCTATGTTTTGAGCAGAAATATGAAAAATATCAGAATTTTTTATCTGAAAATTTTCATTTTTTTGGTGGTAAAATTTTCAATATATTTGAATAGGCGTGTTTTCGTAATGGTCCCCTCAAAACCGGGTAAGAGAAAATCCAGGGAGTGCCACGATCACAAGCCACAGCCCTTCCCAGACACCAAGAGGAAGAGAAAACAGACAAAACCAAACAAGCGCAAATCGAACAAACGTATGAAAAGCACTAAGATTAGCTCTCTCTTCCCCAAGCAAGGCACTCGCAATGCTTAAAGGACTGAAAACATAAGAACAAAATAACACAAGGCAAGACTTAAAACAAATCGCCTCATAGAATAAACCACAAAGCAACAAAGAGTAACACTAACACCGAGACCACCGCCTTCGAACGGTCAGTAAAACAAACAACCGTGGGGAATTCCTCTCGCCATCCATGACTCAAATGCTACAAACTAATCTCAAAATTGCAGAACCAAGGGCACTTCTGTTTTTGAAGAAAATGGCATTAAAGAGAACCTTCTTAGCACTTCTTGTTCTTTTTGCGATGATTGACCTTGCTTAGGGATTTCACTCAGTCATTGTTTGTTGTTCATGCCTCGCGGGGGTTCCGAATAATACATCCAAGTCTCACCTCTGAGAGAAAATCAGAAATAATTGAAATTATAACTTTATATTTGTCAACAGTTTTTTGTCCAATCTAAGCGCTTGGACTTCTGGTTTGTTGTCCCAAAACTGGGGACCTATCTAGTACAAAGCTGTTTTTATTTTAAACAGTCGGTCGGGACATGATGGACGGTCCTTTCCGATATGCCTTTAGTATGATATGTTTTGGAAATAATATATCGACCATCTCCTTCTACCATGCCCCTCGCGGAATACACGACATTTTTTTTGTTTGTTGATGCAACAATAGGCCTGCCTAGACGGTTACTGTATAAAGACTGTACTTTTAACCTAGCAAAACCTGTTCTTCACGCAAAACTACCAGTGCTACGACAGAATTCAAAGAAAATATCTCTTTAAGAGATATGTGCAAAGCAACGAGGTCTTCAATGTAAACCCTATTTCTATCTTTTCATCTCGTTTCATTTTTGCATCGAAGTGTAGCCGCTATACGTGAGTGTGTATAATTCGACAAAGAATAACTAAGTTTTAATCGCATACAATCCATATTGTACATGTGTGCTAAAATACAGTTCAGTCATCAATACATGAAATATAGTTTCTATGGAAGACAACTGGTGACTAAATTTACTGAATTACCCTAGTATAATTAATGTTAAATCCAGAAATGTCACTTCGTAGCCCGAATTTCCTTTATTTTGCGGAAATTCTCTCAGGATACGTGTTAATCATTGGTACAAAGCTAAGTAATAGTTAGTAATCAACTGAATGAAGATGATCAGGAAGTACCACAACCACAGGACATAGTCTATATCCAATATCCAGAAGAAAAGCGAACGAATAGGTACAATCACAACCAAGTTAAACAATATTCAAGGATATGGAAACAAAGTACAAAAATTAGAGTCTCTTTTTTATTGACTCGTCATTTGAGAGTAGTGTAGTTTGCAGGACTGCTATGACCCACTAGCACCGGCTTAATCGTAACTCGTTTCAATGACCTCATGGAAATTACTAACACACCTGCATCTGCGCAGTCTAATCAGAGTCTTCAAAGGGTTGAATAGCCAAGGATCCAAATTATTTCCAGGCGAACAGAAAATACTAATCCGCCTTCGAATATGTATATGCAAAGGCTGATGTGAGTCTACACTGGGAGCACATGCAATACAGTAGGATATCTGTGCACCATCGTATATAAGATTATAGAGTTGAGGATCGGTCGTAAATAAAAGGATAGACTGTAACTGAGAATCGTATTTCAGAACAACGGCATTAAATACAATATGGGGAGCCAAGGAAATGTCACATTCACGAAGCCCTCACAAAGCACCGTATAAAGTTAGACTGACACGAAACGACATCACAAAACAACGCACCAACGAAATCAGAACGAACAAAATGAAAGGGGGACTGCAACGAAAGTATCCATTACAAAAACACACCTATTCAAATATATAGAAAATTTCACCTCCAAAAACTGAAAATTTTCAGATAAAAAACTCAAGATATTTTTCATACTTCTGCTCAAAAGATAGATTGTGGGGCATGTTGATGCAATTACCGGGGCAAGTTAATGCTATTCGTTTTGTGTTTGCTGGGGAAAATGGTCACTATTATCGTGATTTTATCCATAACATAATCCGCAGGAGTCTTTTCAACAGGCAGACATTATGCATTAAATACATACTATTCTAGCAGATTTTGGTAACTATAGCATAGTGATGCCTTAACAGACATAAGACCGTATCTTGATCGTCACTGTCAACAAAAAAAAAAAGAGGTTTTGCACATGCATGACTCTCCATGCAATCAAGACTGGCGAAATAACTAAAACTGCCGTTGAAAGATTGATATAAAAAAAACTGTTATGGTCAGAATTTTACTTCTTTTCGTCGTTTGCGATGGAAACCACTACTTGCAAGGCATTTTTTCTATAGCCTAATACCAGGTTACCATAGAGGGATACTTCATAAGTGCACTGACCGCACAATATGATTGAATTGCAACGGAAAACTTTGAAAGTGTGAAATAAACTGATCTGTGCATCAGAATATTCTTATATCCTTTGCTGTTTGATAATTTAGGCAAGAATTACACTAGGAGGCTCTGCATCAACCTATCCCATTCTCAGTGCACTAGTTTGCCCCAAACGCACCATATGTGACACCAGCACATGTAGACAAGTAATACAAGAAAGTTGTTTCTTGCTGTTTATCTGAATTTAAAGGCGAGTCTTTTCGTAGTAATCGTGCATATAACTGTCATGAAATATCAGAAATCCCTGTTGGAAAAATGGACAATATAAAATTTTATCAAAATTTACAAATGGAGCTCAAAAACACACTTTTTAAGCTCACAACCACACCTTTTGTCATAAATCCACAAATCTTCCGTGAAACACGAAAAAGGTAATAAGTACCATTCGAATCTTACATTTGACACTGTATATGGAATGGTATATTAATTTGATATTCAAGCATGGGCCGAAAGAAAGGTTATGAGTGGAGAAAAGAACGAAACACTGCTACATGTACATAGATGATTTCGGATATAGTATGTTCGGCCTAGGCTATGGATGGCGACATGTAATTATGTATGCGGGCTAGAAAACAGACGATCATAGTTGATTTTTTTTACATAGCTCTGATAACGTCTATAATGTTTTTATCGTTGAGTATTGCGATGATTTATATAATTACAACCTTTCATAAATTATAACATTTTTTCACTATACTACGATCTATAGGGAGCTAAGTAATGCATGACAGATTAGTTCCCCGGCGTATTGATGCTTTGCATCAATGTTTTCTGGTTTTATTTGAGGTGCATTAATTTATCCCGTGATGGACACAAAATGCATTTGGTATAATCATGCATTTGGTATAATCAGTGAAACTATATGAGGGCTAGATTTATAAACCGTAAGTTTGAGATAAATTAAACCACACGTAGTCTTTGTCGGATTGTGTGTTGACTTTTGTAATCGTTATGTCTTGTCATTTTTTTTTTTTTTTTTTTTTCATCGTTTTCTTTTCCTTTTGTGCCTCGGGAAGGCTGTACATCTCATTACAAAAACATGCCTATTCAAATATATTGAAAATTTCACCACCAAAAACTGAAAGTTTTCAGATGAAAATTCTGGTGTTTTTCATATTTCTGCTCAAACTATAGATTTTGGGTACTCGTTAGAACTGCCTCGCCGAGGCAGTTCTAACGAGTACCCACAATCTGTTTTGAGCAGAAGATTTGAAGAGTTATTTTGTTTTTTTTTAATCTGAAAATTTGCAAATTTTAGAGGTTAAATTTTCTATATATTTGAAGAGGCGTGTTTTGGTGATGTTAAAGGGAAGCGACGTTTTAATTTCCTGTTTGCGTTTAAGCACAACATGCCATTTCGCGAAAGGGCTGCGCTTAGAAGGAAAATAAATCTTTCTGGAAAAGGTTGCAATTTTGTATTTTAGGACTGCAAAACAATCTTGACAATGTTGCCTCCCCTGAAAATGTATCCGTTTCCTTTAACGACCTTACCGAGTATTGATTCAGCTTGTCTATTTAATACAGAGTTGCAGATTTAGATGAACCGCAACGAGAGAAAACGTACCTACTGACACGTGTGCTCAGCGAAGACTCAAATCAGCCTGTGAATCCGCGCTGTCTGATCGGAGTCTTCGATGTCCACATAAAGAAACTTTACATTCTCGTATTTCCAAAATTTGCCCAGTGAAGATTCTTATCAGACTGTGCAAATGCGCAGGTTGATCTGAATGTTCGCTGGGTGCATATAGGTTGACAATATCTGAATTAATCAACGAGTACACGATAATTACCAAAGCGAATTCTTATTGCAGCTGTAAACTGTATTAAAGAAGGAACGGAATTTTAATTTCTGACATATTGGAACAAATGAGACAAAATAGTAATTTACAGGTCGGTATTTTTTGTCGGAATATCTATTCTTTAATCTTAGAATCACCAGCATTAATCTGATTATATGGGCATTCAGTCTTCATTCTGTAATAATAATCAAATCATTACTTAGATGGTGTAGAGTTATATAGTCCTATTAGTTATGATTTCTGTTCAGTGCACGGAATTATTGGCCACACGAGCTTTTGGGATTGCAGCAAGAGATCGCTTCTTGAAGATTTAGCTGATCCATTTAAAACTAGTCAGCAGAATGGAATGGAGCTAATTGAATTGAGCTGGTACGTGAGAAAACGTATCTTCTAACATATGCGCCCAAAGAAGGCTGATATGTCTTCATTCACCGCATCGAGAAACTTTGTGACCTATGAAAACTTTGATCAGAATGCGCAAAAGCAGAGGCATGCCTGAGTATTTAATAAGCGCACACGTCCAAAGGTAGATCTTCTGACGTGGGGGCTCATTGGATTCACGGTGCATTTGTATCTATTTTCGCAAAATTATGAGGACATACGAGTATTTCCCTTAGAGCGGATTGTTTTGAGGCAGTGTTCTCTGCATTACGAAAACACGCCTATTCAAATATAAAGAAAATTTCACCTCCAAAAACTGAATTTTTTTCAGGTAAAAAAAAGCTGATATTTTTCATATTTCTGCCCAAAACATAAATTGTGGGTACTCGTTAGAACCGCCTCGACGAGGCGGTTCTAACGAGTACCCACAATCTATGTTTTGAGCAAAAACATAATAAAAATAATGTATACCAGTTTTACTATATAAAAATGGGGTTTAACGGGGTCAAAATTATATAGGAATGTTTTCTTGATGGAAAGAAAAAGCATATCCACAAGCGTATATTTATATGGGCGACAACATGGTTTCGCTTCAACCGAAACATTAACAAATATATACAATGTGTACCCTCTTGTTAAACATAATGTATAGTGAAAACAGGAGCATACATGACTAAACATTGCTAAGCGGAAATTTTACAATTATATTTTCAGGGTTTTTCCGGCCGCTATTCAACATTATGAAAACACGCCTATTCAAATATACTGAAATAATTACCACCAAAAGATAAAAATTCTGATCTTTTTTTATATTTCTGCTCAAAACATAGATTGCGGATACTCATTAGAACCGCCTTGGCGAGGCCGTTCTTACGAGTACCCACAATCTATGTTTTTGAGCAGAAATACGAAAACATAATGTATACCCCTGGAAATCCAAGTTTTACTATATAAAAGTGGGGCTTAATAGGGTCAAAACTATATAGGCGTGTTTTTGTGATGAAGTTCAACTTATTATTTACTTCTTGCATCTTTTTATTGCATAAACTATATTTACCAAAACAGAATAAAAGATTTTCATGAAGAGCCTGAATCACAGTATATAGCTTCCGTTTGCTATATAAAGTGAACATGGCGAACACAGCTCTAGTTAAGAAGGAAATCAAGTTTCCTTATTTCTCTTAACGTCAAAAAATTTTATTAAAAAAAAATGAGAAACGTGTCAATCAATATATTTTTGTTAAAATGACATATATGCTATGGCTGAGTATACATTGTCCATAGATGTTTTCATAAACACTTATAATAATGTAAGCACTTCCAGCTTAGGACAGTATACCCGCACCATACCTACCATACCTATTCATTTGAATGTAACCGGAAATGACAACGACATATTGCAACCTTAGGTGCTATTATGAGTGTTTCGAAACACCTCTCTCTCTCTCTCTCTCTCTCTCTCTCTCTCTCTCTCTCTCTCTCTCTCCCCAATAAATATATATGACCTTATGCAAACAGCTGAGACTCTGATCCATTCTGACATGCCCAATGAAGACTCAAAGACTCAAATCATTCTGCGCGAACGCGCAGAATGATTTGAGTCTTTGAGTCTTCATTGCGCATGTCAGAATGTTGTTTTCTAACATTGCGGCTCATGTATCAGATATTCGAACCGTCAGGATCCAGCACTTGCTTACCTGCATCCAGATAGTGTAAGGCTTGTTTTACCACGCTGCTCTTTATCAAAATCCTATTAGACAAATCGGATCTAAGGACAATGAGAATTAACTGGAAAAAATCGGACAAAGGTAGTGTATCAATTATCATTTCCAAGCCTCTATCATATTTGTGATCCTGACTAATATAATGATGTATCTATCGCCGTAAAAAAAACCTATTGGAAATGATATTAATATATTTAACCACTGTACAGAGACCAGCCAAAGTGCAGAAACGTGCCAAAAAAGGTTGACGTATTGCATTTTTGAATCCAAGAGCAGAAGCTGCATGCAAATCGTACTTCCAAAGGATATTTGATATCATTGCATCATTTTTGCGTTGTTGTTTACTCATACGTTTCTCTCTGTATTGACATGTATACAAGTTGCGACACCTTGGCGTTTTTACAGCTGGTATTCCCCAAATATCACCCTACCCCGGCCCTTATGTTGTAAGAGCATATACGGCTGTCATTCGATACACTAATCCATTTGACATAACAAAACTTTTCAAACCATCATGTGTTAGATCAACTTTAGTCTAATTCAGCATTTCTTTTTGTTAAACCCCGTCCTTCACCCACCTAGTATTTGCTTCTGCTGACCGTTCTAAGCTGGGGATATTGCAGTTATTTATTTTTGTATGTTCGTGCCTCAGGAAGACTGTTCTTCGTTACGGTATCCTTTCCTGTGTACCTTTTTGAAAACTAATATGTTTGTCACTGAATTTTCATTAGACCCTGTTTCAGAATTCAGACTAAAGGTGTGGCTGTTTAAAACTAGTTAAATTTAGCCAGTCATCCAATGGTTTTCTTTTGCTATGACTTTCTCTAAAGTCCAGATTATCTTTTTTTATTTCCTTTATGATCAATGAGCCTATTACGAATACTTTGAAAATCGAAAACCGCTTAAGCCGGTGCTAGGGGGCGCATACATCCTCGCAAACTCCTTAGCTGCATAAAAAGAGACTAAATAAAACCCAGTTCAATGTTTTCGTTCTTTTGTGTGTTCTTTGTTTCCAAAGGCAACTTTTTTCCTTTCATTATATAGTCTAGCCCTCATCTTTGCTCCATGATAATGTTGGTCAACGTATAAGTCTTTCCGTGTTGCTGAATTAAGCAATCCCTACGTGGTCCGAACTCATTCAGGGTTAACCCTTTCAACCCTACAAGATTAGATGCTTATACAAACAGTATAGCTCCAGATGAGACAGCTTATAACCATCCTTCACATCCGGATCTACACTGTTTGCCATTCTTTGTTTTCAGTTCAGACTAAAAAACTCATACTGTGGACTTGTCCAAATTCAAAGATGAAAGAGACTACTTACGGAATTCTGCGGTGAAAAGGTTTTTGGGCAAGGTTGGATGTCCCTAAAACCAGATATAATACATGTACCCCTCTTATGTATTTGCTGTTGACCGTTCCATGGCGGTTCTTTTACTTAAATAACTCTTCAGTTCGCTTGTCTTTAATCACATATTCCTTCCATTAAGTCACAATGTTGTTTTGTTTCAATTTTCATTTCCTGCAACACCATTATCATTATGGGAGTAGTGTACCCTGATCTTCGGCAGTTGTCACCAATTTGCAACTTTTAAACCACTTTTTATTTGCTTATTACATCATGATATTTTTTATTGAACAAGTTAGCCCTAATATGTTTAATAATCGAACCTTTTCATTTTCCCATATGGTACAATACATAGTCCTTACATCTCTACAAAAGCATATATAAAAATCGGGCGTGTATTGACATGTGTGTGTGTGTGTGTGTGTGTGTGTGTGTGTGTGTGTGTGTGTGTGTTTGTGTGTGTGTGTTTTGTGGGGATTGTGGCTAAGAAGTATATGCTTTACATAGAAGTAGTAACATAATGCGCCTTTGCGTCTTACGGTTTAAAGGACCTCTGACGGTAACATAGGTAATCTGCTTAATTTTTAGCGGGTTGTCACAGTTTCTGTGATTTCTCCATACAATTATATTTGATATTTTTAGGAAGGCACATGTTCTATAAAGAAGCAGAAGCAGCCAAATTGTAAATACTTGTCACACAGAAGCTGTATTTAATTTCTGCAGGAAGGAGGGGTAACATTTTTTGAAAAATAGAATTGCTCCAGATTTGGATTATTTTTTCATGTAAGTGAATGTTTATGCATATCCTTATCCAAAACAGGCTTATATTTGGGTATATAGCTAATTATTTGACTACAATTGATGGTATAAATTACATTTTCTAAACAAAAGTAAAACTTTGTACCAAACATTTAACATACCTTATAGCAGTGCTAGCATTTATTGTTCAGTGATCCCATATGTTACCTGGTGCTCCAGGTAAGCTTGTTATCCTAGTGATAAATATCAGTGTATTTTTACCATTTTTATACAAATTGATAAGTTTTGGAATCTCATTAGATCTACAAGACAATATGGATAATTAAGAACAAGGTTATATTTGTCACGGAAGATTAAAAACTAAAAATACATCAGACTTCTTAACTGGAGCCCTATTGTGTATCCGAAATCTACCTGCAGGTTCCACTATATTGGCAATATATATAATATATGCACAGAGATCTCGTGTTGTACAGGTGACTACCAAATGCACATTACTGACTCAGGCTTTAAATTCTTAAGGTACTGAGTGGAGGCCGCATTTCTGCAACGGATGTTAGGCACATGGCACGGGGGCGGGGTGGGGGGAAGGGGGGACAGTAATTTATAAAAAAGAAATCCATTTTCCATTTATTTCAATAGCAAAAATTGGCAGTTTTACCCAAATTTAGGATTCAGTAACATTTCATTTGGAATTATTGTTTTTATAACATTAATGATGGTTCAATGGGGTTCCACTGCAATAAAAAAATATGCAATTTACTGAAACTTTATGTTCTATGATTTTGTAGGCAAATTTACATTGATACTGTCAGAGGTCTTATGTTCGTTCCGTCAGTTGTTGCCATCACGAAAACACGCCTATATAATTTTGACCCCCTTAAACCCCACTTTTATATAGTAAAACTGGGATTTACAGGGGTATACATTACTTTTCTTATTTCTGCTCAAAAACATAGATTGTGGGTACTCGTTAGAACCGCCTCGGTGAGGCGGTTCTAACGTGTACCAACAATCTATGTTTTGAGCAGAAATATGAAAAAATATTTATAGTTTTTATCTGAAAATTTTCAGTTTTTGGAGGTGAAATTTTCTATATATTTGTATAGGCATGTTTTCGTAATGAAATTCGTTTATGATTTAGTATTTGTTCCACAATCCCTACTTTTACTTTTGGTATTTGAGAAGGTTGTCATGGTGATCTGCCATTAGCAGACTCATTTATATTTTTTCTATAGTGGTCTTGGTGGATATTTTCTCTCTGCCAGGTATATGTTTACTCCTGGCCCTTCTTATTCGGTTTCTGTGCCTTTTTTAAATTATGTCTGATGCGCAAATGTTCTGTTGCTTTCTGTTTAGCCCTTTCTGGGTATACTAATTCATATTTGTGTGTGTTTTGTTTGAAGACTTCCAAAGCATGTGTCGCATCTGATTGTGAACTGTTTCATTACGAAAACAAGCCTATTCAAATATATAGAAAATTTCACCTCCAAAAACTGAAAATTCTCAAATAATTTTTTTTATGTTTTTCATATTTCTGCTCAAACAATAGATTGTGGGTACTCGTTAGAACCGCCTCGCCGTAGTGGTTCTAACGAGTACCCACAATCTATGTTTTAAGCAAAAATAAGACAAAATATGTATACCCCTTTAAACCCCAGTTTTACTATATAAAAGTGGGGTTTAAGGGGGTCAAATTTATATAGACATGTTTTCGTGATGTTATCATGAGCAGTGTCTAAAATCTACTTATTAGCCCACCAACTGACTTGTCGATTTTGTCGTTCGGTACAATATGTGCTGGTGCAGACATAATGGTATCGAGGCTTTTATTTGGTTCAAACTTCAAATATAAAATATTACAACTGACAATGTCTCATCACAAAATCGATAATTCTTATTTGTGATAATTTCCAGCTCTTGGCAATATACAATTTCAAGCCTGTCACAATGGACAACTCAAGACGTTCTAGAGGTATCATCTTTCACAACATTAGACAAGCTAGATTAGTTCTGTTCTCTCTTAGAAAATTTACAGTACACACTCTTGGAAGGAACTGCGTAATGCTGTAAAAATAAAATTCCGTTGAGATTCGCCCGTCTTTATTTGTCGACTTCTCTTGGTCACGTGTGGCAGACATTTTCAATACATACAAAAACTCCATAATATAAATCGCGGAAGCATAATAGCTATGCATTACGACAAATGTAACAGTAAGCGATCTATCGCAAGGGAAATACAAAATGAAACAATATAATGTCAAGGAAACCCAAAACGAAAGCTATCGCTCAGCATATGAGTATAATTATTCCGTAACGCAGACGACGCTGGTAATCTGTCTTGATAAAACGATCAAAACAACATTCTTGATATAGGTATTTGTCGTCCATCACGAAAACACGCCTATATAACTTTGACTCCCTTAAATTCACTTTTATGTAATAAAACTTGGGTTTACAGGGGTATGCATTTTTTTTCTTATTTTGATCAAAAGTCATAGATTGTGGATACTTGGCAAGGCGGTTCTAACGAGTACCGTAATATTGGCTACAAAGCTACAGCAAAAGGCTAAACCCAAGATTGACTGGTTACATGTACTAAGCAGACTTCTCTTATCTGTCTAGTACATTATACATGTATAGGTCAAAGCATGTTTGCTGTCGTGCAAAGGTTGGACGAACCTACCCGAAAGTATCTGAAACTACCCAAGAAATGTCACAACCACAAACACAGCCTTAATGACTTACAAAAAGCAGGAGAGATCCGTTTTAGGTTTGTTTGTGTTGAGGTTTTACGGCCCAGTCAACCCAATGGGGTCATGTCGAGCGCGGTCAGTTTACCTAACCACACGTTTACTGGGCAGCCTAAGTCCTTTAAGCGGTTAACCAGTATTGTGCACATTCTTTCGCCAGAAACTGACAACTGCCCTTCTTGAATCAGCCGAAGGGAGAGAATGACCGTAGAAAATATTTCATGATCAATACGCATGACTAAAACTTGCATCACGGAAAGTTTCAGACTTACTCATGAAGTGTTTGGCAGTGTCAACACGAACATGTGTGAACTACATGAGTATGATCCGTATGCATTAGACAGACTGGTGTAGTAGATATATATATTCGCACGCATTTGTTTTTTTTTTTTTTTTTTTTTTATTTTTAGTAGTTGCATAACAGGTTGTTTCTTACTTTTTGATTGTAATTATTTAGCAAGTATATTATGGTATTTGTTATTGTTTCCTTTTATTGATGTTTAAACAAGTCGCACATGAATATTTACATGTGATACAAAAGAACAATTGTCTGATAAGTTAAGGGAGTAAAATATGGACATATGTTAAGTGCAATAATAGCGTCGAATTTTGAAGGACACTGTTTATATACCTATTTAGTGTAGTTTATCTTATATTTATATACGGCTTATAATCCCTTTGAGTGCGGTTGACATAATAATATGCAACTGATACACGTTCAGGGGATGCAGTTCTGTCGACATTGGTATGTTTTTTTTTCTGACCAATTTTTTTTCGGATTAGAGTAGCAAAGCTCCAATTTATTTTACGCTAACTCGAATAAACTATGGATATATGTAAATTGCGAAAATATTGTTGAATTGTGTATCCTTTATTTCATAGTACCTCCAACAGCAAAGTACGAAAGTGTTTTCTCTTTCTTTTTTTTTTTTTTTTTCGCTGACTCGTCAGTCGTCAAAGCAAATGCACTTAACGAGTGAAAAACAAAATACTGCCGATCACGAAAACATGCCTATATAATTTAAGCTGGGTTTTACAGGGGTATACATTATTTTTCTTATTTTGCTAAAATCATAGATTGCGGGTACTCACGAGTACACACACACAATCTATGTTTTGAGCAAAAATATGAAAAAAATATCAGATTTCTTTTATCTGAAAACTTTCCTTTGTTTTGTTTGATGTAAATTTTCAATATATACTCAGATTCAATGAAAACGCCCCACTAGTACTATACCTCAAATTTTAATTGATTCACAATATTTCCAGCATTTGATCACGTTTAATGAATTATCACTAACTTATCCGAGATACGGAGACTCGAATAAGTCCACACACCCGAAAAATCAAAATCACATATCCTAATACCGGGTATGTCCACCATTAGCATCAAGTGTTGCTTGGCATCGACGCCTCATGCTTCGAATTAAACGCTGTATCTGGTCTTGTGTGATGTTGTCCCATTCTTCCTGTAGCGCCATGGCAAGCTGCTGACGGTTGATTGGCGGATGACGTCGGTTGTACACACGTTTTCCGAGCTAGTCCCAAAGGTGCTCAATTGGGTTTAAATCTGGCGAAAACGAAGGCCAAAGAAGAACTTGCACACCATTTTGATTGAAAAAGTCCACGGTTAGACTCGCAGAATGAGCACGTGCATTGTCTTGTTGGAAAAGCGTAACGTCACCATTATTGCTTAAAAACGGTACCACCTCAGGCTCTAAGATTTCAACGATGTACCGACGTGCCGTCAAATTGCCATCACAACGATGAGTTGGGTTTTGTGGCGCCATGAGATCCCTCTCCACACCATTACGCTACCACCACCAAAACGTGACACCTGTTTAACACAACAGTCTTGAAATCGCTCCCCACGTCGACGGCATACTTTACGCCGCCTATCAAACATTTCAACACAAAAACGGGACTCCTCCGTGAACAGTACACCACGCCAACGCTGTTGTGTCCATCGGATACGCTGTCGAAACCAATTAAAGCGACTGATTCGACGTTCTGCCGTCAAAACGTTCCCTCTATACGTCTTATGGCTAGAAATACCGCGTTCCTGGAGACGCCGCCGTACAGTTAAGGCATTTACGCGTAGGTTATGGGTTCCCACTGTCTCCGGGGCAGTTTCCACAGACGGCCTGAATCGGTCGCGTAAATGACTCAAAACAATGTGCCGGTCCTGCTGACGTGTAGTAACACGTTCACGCCCAGGGCGTTGTCTATCGTCCACAGACCCCGTAGCGTTGTGCCTTCCAACCAATCGAGCAATCGTAGTGTGCGAACAACACATACGCTCTGCAACTTGGCGGTATGAAAGTCCACCTTCAACCATACCGAGGGCACGATGACGTCGACGTTACTTAGACGTCCCATTGGCTTGTTCTTATGAAATGTTTTGCTGGCTTTTAACGTTAAGAATCCGGACCTTGTAATGACAGTAAAGAAAGTGCCAAAAATATCGTTATTACGAAAATTTTGCATTTTGCACGTGCACATGCACATCATGAAAATCACGCAGTATTCGTGTCAAACAAACTCATGCTTCGGTGACAACTTTACAATATCGTATTTATCAGTTGAAAAAGTCAGTCATTTTTACCTTAAACTAAAGAAATCAAAATTATAAAAGTGGTGCGTTTTCATTGAATCTGAGTATATTTGAATTGGCTTGTTTTTATAATGGTATATAGAGGATATTTACTCTTTTTATGTGAATACCATAAATATTGTCATCGAGTGTAATGAAAACATCAGTATTTTCACGAGTGCGAAGCACGAGTGAAAATATGAATGTTTTCATTACACGAGATGAAAATTTTTTATGGTATTCACTGAAAAAGAGTAAATTTTCTTTTATTTTATTGTTTACGCGCCAATGCGCGTTTCTGACGTCCATAACTTACATCACCAAACAAAACTTGAACGTCATGGCGTCGACGCTCAGTGCTTAAAATGCGAAACGCTGGAGAGACAAAAGCAAAAAAAAAAAAAAAAAAAAAAAAAAAAAATATCGGCAAATCGAAATAATTTTGATACCAAAATGTTCCTTACATTCTAACTAAGAAAATGCATACCAACACTTGATACTTTAGTTAAGAAACAAAGAAGTTAGAGAGGTGTTCAAAAATCTGAAGTGGAGGTAAGATCCACTTCTGAAAATGAAGAAAACCGAAGTCGCCCAAAGCGAGTAGTGAGAACATAAATCGTATCAGTCACTAGTGAAATGATACGATATCAATTCACTAGTGATTGATACCAATTTTATTTTCACCATATATACACTGATTTCACCGCTAACAATAAAATAAATGCCCGATATGGAACGCGAGAAAAAGGGCGCGTATTACATATATGCGTCAATTCTTCCTCAGTAAGACCATTCTCTTTCCTCCTTCTCTACAATTAGAATCAGTGAATGATTAATATATTCCTCAGCGTCATAACAAGTACCTGCGTATATGGGCGCGTGGAGGAAATTCAGATCAGCCTGCGCATTTGTGCAGTCTGATCAGAATTTCCAATGGGTTTATTGTGGGTAGCCAAAGATACAGAGTTTCTTTATGTTGATAACAAAGACTTTCATCAGACGCGCGTACAGCCTGATAACAGACTGAACACCCGTGACTGATCAGCCTACATGAATGCTCAGGAGAGTAGGAGCCTCGCTGTTGTTTGCTATGTAGTATAAACATTTTCCTGGTGCGACATATCATATTCAAATAGTGTAGGTAATGATGCCCTGCTCATTCATGACGACTAAAAGAATGCCTTGATGTTCAGCAAATAAATATACTCAGCAGTATATTCACATCACGAAAACATACCTATATAATTTTGACCCCTTAAACCCCACTTTTATATAGTGAAACTTGGGTTTACAGGGGTATACATTATTTTTCTTATTTCTGCTCAAAAAATAGATTGTGGATACTCGTTAGAACCGCCTCGTCGAGGCGGATCTAACGAATACCCACAATCTATGTTTTGAGCAGAAATATGAAAAATGTCAGAGATTTTTATATATCTGAAAATTTTCAGTTTTTAGAGGTGAAATTTTCTATATATTTGAATAGGCGTGTTTTCGTAATGATGTGTATAAACTATAAAGACCCTGAGCAGACTGACAGATCATAGGTCGTTTTACATATGCGGTAGCATACTTTGACATTCTTCTGTCAGCTTAATTAAAACAAAAATAGAGGCCCATTGGGCCAAAAATCGCCCACATTGACCAATTTGTCCAAACGCCATCTCGGAGTCCCAATCATAACAATATTTAGCTCTTTTTTTTATCTACAAGTCATCCTGATACTTCTTATCAAGTGTTAAGTCAATTAGCCTTTTGGTTCAGAAGAAGAAGGTCAAAATAGATTTTCAAGATGATCAATGTGGCGGCCATCTTTGATTTTCAATCTGAACAATTTTAACTTCTTTTGATATACAAGTCACCACAATTCCTTTTACGAAGTTCCCAAACAACTGGACTTTCGGTTCCCAAGTAGAAATTCATAATAGATTTTCAAGATGGCGGCCGTGGCAGCTAACATCGATTTCTGATAGAAACCAAACCATTTCAGCAATTTTGATCTACTTCACCTAACTACTTCCTATCAAGTTTCGATTCAACTGCAATTTGGTTCAGCAGAAGAAGTTCAAAATAGATTTTCAAGATGGCCGCCATGGTCGCCATCTTGGATTTCCAATCTGTGCTATTTTAGTTATTTTTAATATAACAGTCACCTTGGGACTTCAAATGAAGGTTTCAAACAAACTGACCTTCGGTTAAGGAGAAGAATTTCAAAATATATTTTCAAGATAGCGTCCTAGGCAGCTATCTTGAATTTCCTACTGGGACGATTAAGATATTTTTCATCTACAAGTTACCCCGATACGTCCTACAAAGTTTGGAGTCAATTGGCCATTCAGTTCAGGAGAACAGTTCAATATATATTTCAAGATGGTGATGACCATGCTTCGAATCAATATTGGCATTTCCAAAATGGAGAAGAACTTCAAAATAGATTTTGAAGAGGTGGCCATCTTGGATTTCGAATCAGTACAATTTTAGCATTTTGTATCTACAACTATACTTTTTACTGAGTTTCAAGTCAACTGGCTTTTTGGTTCAGGAGATGTTCAAACCAGATTTTTAAGATGGTGGCCAAGGCAGCCATTTTGGATTTTGAATTGGATAAATTTTCGTTTTTTTTTATTTACAAGTCGCGCTGATATTTCCTAACAGGTTTCGAGTCAGCTGGCCTTTGGGTTCCGGAAAAGTTTATCAGAAGAGAATTTTCAAGTTGGCAGAGGCGATGGCCGTCTTGGATTTCTAATCTGAACAATTTTAGCAATTTTTGATTAACAAGTTGCCCTGATACTTCTTATCAAGTTTCGAGCCAATTGGCGTTTCGATTCAGGAGAAGAAGCACAAAATAAATTTTCAAGATGGTGGCCATGGCAGCCATCTTGGATTGCTGATTGGAAGAATTTTAGCTTTTTATGATCTACAAGTTGCCCTGATATTTCCTAGCAAACTTCGATTTAATTGACCTTTGGGTTAAGGAGAAGTTCAAAACAGATTTTCAAGATGGCCGCCATGGCGGCCATTTTAGATTTCCAGTCAGAACGATTTTTAGCTATTTCTGATCTACAAGTTGCCCTGATATCTCCTAGCAAGTTTCGAGTCAACTGCCTTTCGGTTCAAGAGAAGAAGTTCAAAATACATTTTTAAGATGGCAGCCATAGTGGTCATCTTGGATTTTGTTTCTGAACAAATTTAGCTATTTTTATGTACAAGACACCCTGATGCTTCCTACAAATTCCTGTCAATTTGCTTTTGTTTCAGGAGAAGCGAAAAATTGATTTTCAAGATTTTGGCAATGGTGGCCATCTTGGATTCCAGATAGGAATGATTTTGGCTGTTTTTGATTTACAAGTCACTCCGATGCTCCCTACCTAGTTTCAAGTCAATTGGCATTTCAGTTCAGGAGAAGGAGTGAAAAATAGATTTTCAAGATGACGGCCATGGCGTCTATCTTGGATATCCGATCGGAATGACCTAGCGATTTTTGATCTACTAGTCACCCCGATGCTTTTACCAAGTTTCGAGTCAGTTGGCCTTTCTGTTCAGGAGAAGAAGCGAAAAATCGATTTTTAAGATGGCGGCCATGGCGGCCATCTTCGATTTCGGATCGGAAAGATTTAAGCCATTTTACCTACGTCATCTTAATGCTTCTTACCAAGTTTCAAGTCAGCTGGCCTTTCGGTTCAGGAGTAGAAGTAAAAAATAGATTTTTAAGATGGCCTCCCCATTGGGCATCTTGGAATTTCGATCGGAACGATTTAGCTATGTTTGATCTACAAGTCACCCCGATGCTTTCTATTAAGTTTCAAGTCAATTGGCCTTTCGGTTCAGGAGAAGAAGTGAAAAATAGATTTTCAAGCTAGAGGCCTTGGCGGCCATCTTAGATTTCAGATCGGAACGACATTAGCCATTTTTATCTCCAAAAACAGGGGGTCAGAGAAAAGTCCAGGGGGCGCCACAATCACAAACCGCAGCCCTCCAAGTCACTAAGAGGAAGAGGAAACAGACAAAACCAAACAAGCGTAAATCGAACAAACGTATGAGAAGCACTAAGACTAGCATTCTCTTCCCCAAGCGAGGTAATCGCAATGCTTAAAGGACTGATAAGCAGAATAACACAAGGCAAGACATAAAACAAATCGCCTCGTAGAATAACAAAGCAACAAAGAGTATGACTAACACCGGGACCACCGCATTAGATCGATCCGTAGAATAAACCACCGGGGGTGGTGTGTGTGTGTGGGGGGGGGGGGGGGGTGGGGGGGTTAAAACACTTTTACGGCCAGCCAACTTTACCCTGGGTCCAAATGTAACTCTTAATACAGAAAAACATAAAAAATTTGGTTCGCAGAAAGTCACCCCGATACTTCCTACGAAGTTTCGAGTCAGTTGGCCTGTCGGTTCGGGAGAAGAAGATCGAAAAGGATTTTCAAGATAGCGGCCATCTTGGATTTCGGATCGGAGTGATTTTAGCTATTTTTGATCTACTAGTCACCCCGATGCACCCAGATGCGCCAAACCAAGTTTCGAGTCAATCTGTTCAACTGTTCAGGAGGACTTGTTGAAAAGTGAAAAGCTAACGGACGGACGGGCGGACTGATGGGCGGACGGACGGACGGACGACGGACAGCAGTCGATCGCATAAGCTGACCTGGAGCTTTGCTCCATGTGAGCTAATTAGAACGGCAATAATTCAGCTATAGAGAAGTGTTATTTGTTTTATAATTAATAGTAAGCAGACAAGGCAATTACTGCTAGAAGAATTATAATGAATTAGAAACTCTGAAATGCACTGTGTCTGTCACATCACTAATTGATTTCTCATATTCCGCCACAGCTATTCAGTGCGTTTCTTAAACTGACACAAACACAAGTATTAACTTTCACAAAAATCGCGGTCTACGCTATGTGTGCTATTCGTTGACCAAGCGTGTTTTGTGTGTGTGTGTGTGTGTGTGTGTGTGTGTGTGTGTGTGTGTGTGTGTGTGTGTGTGTGAAAGTTAAAACAGGTAATAGAAAAGTCCAGTGAGTGCCACAATCACAAGCTACAGCCATTAATTCTTCGTTCTAATAACGGTGAGCTGTCCTACGTAAAACAGCATTAGACCAGTCCACTATTATTTCATAAAATGTTTACGGAGGAGTTTGTAAACTCTAAGATTGTGTACGCCCATGGGGCATAGACAATCAATCTGGGCCAGTTGTTCAAAACGTCGTTAGCTTAACGAGCTCGTTAAGGGTCATTTCGTTAATTGTTTTTAGCAGATTCAATACTTGTTTTATTCAAGAACATTGATCATTTTCAGTCTAAAATAATACAACAATGGTATGCAACCACTTTTATTAATAATACTGATTTATATTTTATGGATGGCTTGGGATGTCACCAGCCGGTGTTTTGGTCCATTGCAGCATAATCTGACCTATATGTAAGTGAAGATACCCAGGAAAAGCCACAAAGACGAAGCACAGCCCTTCCGAGAACCAAAAGAAGGGAAGATGAGGAAAAAATAAGAACAACACAATTTCTGAATAAAAAACTACAGACGAACCAGGAAGAACGGTAATAGAAAAACCGCATTTGAACGGTCAGTAGGAAAACTACTCTGGTGCTTAGTCTAGTTTTATTTTCGTGACACCCCGATCTTAATTCTGATTAAGCTCAAGATTACAAACATATGTTCGGTCGGCTTAAGAATTCTCTACCTCATCTGCGAAACATAACAATGAAACATAGATAATATAAAAAAAAAAAAAAAAAAAAAAAACTGTGATGAAACCTTTAAATTAAATTTCATCTCCAAAAAACTGAAAATTTTCAGTTTAAAAAAATCTGATATTTTTTATATTCCTGCTAAAATTATAGATTGTGGGTACTCTAACGAATACCAACACTCTATATTTTAGCAATATAAGAAAAATAATGTATACCCATGTAAACCCCAGTTTTACTATGTAAAAGTGGGGTTTAAGGGGGTCAAAATTACACAGGCGAGGTTTCGTGATGCAAAGCACATGACTCAATGGCGATCTCAACAGGACAACGACGAACCCGACACAGCCATTGGTATTCAGTCACAGTTCACATATCAGCAATCCTGTTACAACCAAAATGGAAATTGTGATAAGCTTAACAGCCCTAGAGTGTATTTGTTTGATATTACTCGTTTCTTTAACTGGCTGATTTTGCGCTGACACTAGTTTATTAATTGGGCACTACCAATCCGATAGCAGTTCGTGCCACATATCACCAATTCGTATTGGTAAGGATATCTTAACGTTAGGAAAATTGCCACCTTTCGCAAATTGTAATATTGATAAAAATACGTAGTAATGCCAATTTCCCAAGAGGCTCAATCACTGACATTAGGCCACCAACGAACCATGGAGGATGAGTAAACACACCTCGACTGACTGCATACGCGTTAAAATTAAAAAAAAATGAACAGCCTGCTTCCTTTTTATATGCGAACTGATCACAATGCCGGACAGGATCAACCATGCATAACAATAAGACAGAGGACAAAACACTGAAAGAAATTCGCAGCGAGCAGCCAAAATACCCGCAATCATCATTTGAAAACATGTTAAATAATTTGTAAAACACTCACTTACAAATTTTTTTTCTTTTAACCATGTAAGTGTTAACGATATATTGAGTTAAGTTTGGGTAACAGAGATGCCACCTTTTCTGGGAAAGAGTTACTAACTCCGCTTGTTATGAGTTATTTTTGTGGATGTTTGAATGTAATTGTCTGTCTTTCCCTTTGATGTTAAGAACTTGATGCGGATCAGATTGTATCAGTTCCCGAGTTCATTGATTTACTTTACTTATGTTATCAGTAACAACATGCACTAGTTAAGATGTAGGTATTGAGCCAACATATACTGTTGCGGGAGTGTCCCTGTGTCTTAGCTCCGTACCTAAATATGATAAATGTACATATATGCGTTGAATGTGCCATAATACATTTACATCCGAACAAATGATTGCATGTTAGATACCACTTACATAAGAGATCACACACATGTGCTTGATTCAAACTTATAAGACTGGCTAGTCTGTTTCATATTGTATAAAACATCAGTCTAAGTCGAGTGTAAATGATGCACTGTTTATCAAAGTAAACAGAAAAATATCGATTATCCGTTTCGACGAACAACATGCTTTTATTTGCTGCCATCGATATTAATTATTGTACGTTTAGTAACTCATTAATTTATTTGTGTGTGCATTTCCAAAATAACCTATGAAGTACTCACCTCACCAGCGACAAAACAAATTTTAAAGCAATCGTCAGAGCTGTACTTCTTTGTTCGACCAGTTTGATAGCTCAGGCTCTAAGCGATCAGTTTGATAGCTCAGCTATGCATTCGTGCTTAAATGTAGTTTGCTGAATATAGCTACATTTAGTTGAAATTTGCTAAATTATTCCTTGTACATGAAAGAGATAACTATTACAAAGGATAACTGTCAATATTTCCTGCTGAGAAAGCCTTTTACTTTCCTCAGTCAATAAGCATCTTAAAGAAGACATGCCGAGTATTACGTGATGAATACGTTGTCAGGTTAATGTTAAGTAGAAAATCAATAAGACAGCGAACTGCGGATATCCGGTAACTTGAGCAGTTTTCTTATCTTAATTTCTTTCTTACAAGCTACTTAAAGCGTATGTTAAGTAAACCTAGCGAGAAAACAGAGACTCTTAATCCTTCCCGCGTCTGATGTGAACAGGAAATGTTGCATTTTCCCTCTGTTTACACTCGTTTATAGCTTTACGGCTGCATTCGAAAAGCGGACGCGTTTGATTTTTTTTTTATTTTGTTAAGCTATTGATTAGGTTTTGCCAGGATCCCTGAAAATATTATTTTAGTAAACATTTCCTATGGCCTACATTGGTGACATTTTTGTTCTACTGTACTGTGCTATCCGTGTTGGACAATTTGACTGACATATGTGACAAATGCTTTAGCGTTTTGGTGATGTTTGCTTCCGACGAGGTACAGTCTGTTGCTTTATATTTTACATGTATTACCCAGTCTAAGGCGAACTTCTACTCATCAGATACATATAACACCAAGGTATGTGTCTTGTTTGTACTTATAGTATGTACAATTTTTATTCTTTTATTGTGTCTGATACTTATAAAATACTGGCGGATAGAGACTTAAATATAATAATATGGCAATGCATCTCGTTTATATCTCTCTTTTTTAGATAGCCCGGAGGCTGCAGAAGGTACAGCGAACTCTGATCAGACTGCGCGGATGCGCTGGCTCAAATACTTACTCTAGTTATATCCCTAACAAAACGTCACAGAATTTACCATAAAAGTATCGATACATGTGAACTTCATCTTTTTATTATTATTTTTTTTTCTTTTGACATAAATTTAATTTTTTAGCACACACTTCTCATATTCTGTACAGTGTATGATACTAACATGGTACATGATCAAATATAATGTAGGTAGAATGGTGGCGTTCTATGTATTAACGGCCACTTCAACATTATGTCATTGGGTTAGCGATGCGTATTTGTGGTTTCAAATGTTTAACCTTGTATTCATGGATAAGCAATACACAGAGTTTTGCTCCCCGTTGCCGAACACCTTGTCCGTTTTATAATCAACCCTGGGCATATCATGCAAACGTTTTGTGTACAGATGACTAGACATGTCCTCGTGACTAAATTATGTATTCAAAACTATGATATCTGGCTTTGAAAACGGAAACGCCAACCTTTAGGCGAGTAGACAAACTTTACAATGTATCTGGATTTGGATAACATAATAGTTAAGAATGTTAAAACACTAACTATAGGTAGCATACATGCGTCATAAATTCTTTTAAGAATATATTTAGGCGATTACAGATATTCCGAAGCAATGTGGCTTCGAGTTGATGGATGAACATATACAGGAAAGACAATACTCGTGAAACATATCCAAGGCATCAGATAGATGTTTATGACCTGTAACGGTAATGCAAATTAACAACTCGGTGAAAATAAAACAAACAAGACCAAACAAGAGGAGCTCCAACGGAAGTGCCGCATTGGAGCAGTTAGAATTAAAACTGTTATCATTAGAGTCATACCTCCTATGCCACGAGGCAGCATATTATCATCCTGTTCCGGGGGACTTTACAGATATATATTCTTCTGAACAGGTATATCATTATAACAAGTGAAACATGCTAGCACGGAGCTTTGGGGTAGTGTCTTTTTATATGAGCTAAATACATTACAAACTTGAGACCGATTTCCAAAAACCATGGGTGAATAAGAAAATAAAATAAAAACACAAAAAACAACAACAACAACATGAATTGTAACAAGTAAGCGTTAAGCTGAAAATGTTTGAATAGACGTTTTGAGAATACGAATTTTGTTTCTAATTTGAACAATTTAAAGAACTCTGGAATACTCTGTTGTCTGTTTTTAGACAGGTAACATACATTACGCCTATAAACTGAGCCTTTTTTGTTATGTTGATACGCAAGTGTCGTAGTATAAAATAATATCGCATGGGCATGTTCGTATATTAGAACTACAAGGTCAGATATTTACAATGGTCATGTTGGATCATCCCATAAAAATCCTTCTAAGTGACGATATTGTATGTTTACCTCCTACCTTCTCCATATTACCAATAAATACACCGTATACTATAGAAGTCTTCTAAATGTAACAAATCCAACATGACCTAATTAACTTAAGATATAGCATTCGAGTAACCGTGACGTTATTCAGCGCTGATGCTACATACAGACTTTTACGCCAAACTATCAAGTTTCACATGAATAAACAATTCCTAAAGTATGCGTATAACGTACGTAAATACTACTTTCAGCAGTTTTGTTGTTATGAAAAAAAATCAAACATTAACTTAAATGCCTGGATTGTTCTTCTTAAACATGAGAAGTAAATAAATATATATACATAACAAACAATCGGGCGGGAGGGCGCGTGGGGAGAAGGAGCGAGCATACCATCTAACAAAAATCTTTTTGGTAGCACTGGGTCCAAAAAGGCCGTTGAAATGTGAAATGATAGGGTTTAAAAAATATTGAGAGTTAATCATTATCAGTGCAAGTGATATATATCGAAATTGACGCCAATATCCATATATTTATGTATTAGTTATACCTTGGTTCATGCGCAGGTACGATGCGATAACACACAACCTTGAGCGAGTGCATAATCGCACGCATATGCACATCAACCATGGTAAAACTGATTAATCACATGTTCATGTATGCGGACCAACCACATCGAGAGATATTTCAAGCGGACTGTTTGGAAATTAGGCTACTATGTGATAAGTATACTATATTGTACAGCCCCACAAAACAAATTTGGTTTAGTGGTCTGATACATGTGTTATGTATAATTAGTAAATCAGCTTCTAAAAGCATAGGATACAGAACATAATTAACCCTTAGTTAGCTGATGACAAAATTCGCAGACTAAAAAAAAGATTAACTGTTTGTTACTTTTAATATCTCCATAAGAGACAGTTTGCATGAAATATAAAAAAAACTATATATGAAAAAAAAGGTAAGTGAAAGGTCCAGGGAGTGCCACAATCACAAACCGCAGCCCTTCCCAGATCCCAAGAGGAGGAGGAAACCGACAAATCCAAACAAGCACAAATCGAACAAGCGTACGAAAAGCACTAAGATTAGCTCTCTCTTCCCCAAGCGAGGTAATCGCAATACTAAAAGGACTAAAAAACACAAGAACAAAATGACACACGGAAAGACATACAACAGATCGCCTCGTAGAATAAACCACAAAACAACAAAGGGTAAGACTACACCGGGACCACCGCCTTAGAACGGTCAGTAGAGTAAACACCGGCGGGGGTGGGGTAGTGGGGGGGGGGGGGGTTAAAGCGCTTTTACAGCCAGCCAACTTCACCCTGGGTCCCGATGCCACTCTTAATCACAGAAGATACCTAAAGTCATATTTCTTGGTAAAATATGAAATAAAATATATAAAGTTAGCTGCAAATATTTAAATTTAGCGTATAAAGAATTCGAAGAAGTGAACCACGTTAACTTCGAAGATTTGGCCATTGCCATCCTGAGCCCAGATGTTTAAAGCACCGTTAGCTTGTTAATGATAATTTTTTTAACTGTTACAGCTAAGATATTTCTCAAATGTATTGGTATATTTGCTGCGAAACCTGCGAGTAGTTTTTTGCAGTGCAAAAGAAACACACATTTTGTCAGCAAATAATATCAATGCATTTGGCATATTTCAAGATAGAAAATTTTACGTTACGTTAGCTGACAACTTCGTGAAGTTTTGAACTGGTTTTTTGAAGAGAAAAGCACTTATTTATCAGTAGTAAGTGCTTACATATGACCAAAGACAAATAAACAAGTCAAAGTTAAACATTTAACTAAGATACGAATTTTTGTCGGAGCGTGAGGCAACGTACCTTCAAACATGTTGGACAAACAAAGACTGAAATCAGCCTGCGCAGCCGCACAATGTAATCAGAGGTTTCGTGTCTGCATGAAGACACTTTGCATCATTTCCTGGGCGCACGTGTCTGAAGGTACGTTTTCTGACGTTGTGGCTCATGTAGTGTCTGTACTTAAAAATACAGTCGACTCTCGTTATCTCGAACTCCAAGGGACTATAAAACACTTCCGAGATATCCGTACTTCGACATATCAGATTTGCGGAACTGAGGAAAACAATTAATCGAACAAACACCTTAAACAGAATGAATATGTAATTTGACTCCTAAGTTAAGAGACATTTTGAAAATATTGTGGAAAAGAGGAGAAATTGCTCCTAAGGAGCAATTTCTCCTCTTTTCAACAATATTTTGTTGCCTTTCGGTAGCTCTCTGTGTTAAAACAGGGACCAGATTTTCACTTTGAGATAAGCGGTTATTCGAGATAAGCGAGTTCGAGATAACGAGAGTCGACTGTAAGTAATAAATATAGAATACCGAGCATGACATGTCATAAAACCTTTAAACGGAGGAGAAGAAAGATCGTACCTGGTAAACCTATCGTGATAATGACGATACATGACAGAAGAAGTATATTGTGAGCGTAATTACCGTCGGTTACCAAGAAAATGAGAAGAAAAAAACATATTGAAATATTCAGGAAAAATCAAATTTCGGACCGAACTGGTACAACAGACAACAGGCAACAGATAGAATATTCTTGATTATATTCGCTTAAAAACCGTTTTGCCTTCAAACTATTCCGCATATAAGTATAATGTCCAATAATTTTACAATGTCCATGGAACGGCACGCGTATTTGACAGTGCCATTGTTATTAACATTTAAGGGGAATGGATACACTTTCAGGATACGAACTCTCAAATAGTTGTTGCCGACCTTCTTAAAGGAGGTTCACTCTGACAGGAACAAATTGTTTTCTTGAAGATTTGATCCCTTTTATAAAAAGGTTAAGTATGTACAATTACCAAAGACAAACTCATAAGAAGTGTATATTTGGTCAAAAAGGCGAAAATCTACAAAGTCTATCCAGTCTTCTTAACTAAGTCACATTAGTAAACCTTAATAGTTTAAAAATAATATACCTTTGTAACGTACCAGCAGGACTCAGACATTATTGTCGTTTCAATGCAAATGTCGGATGTGCATGGAATTATTAGATCAGACAGTTCAAACTAAATACTTATTTCACCTAATAAACTATGACGCAAAACAATTCAACACTATCCATTGTGACAGTCCAACAAATCAACATTGCATAACATATGCTCATTGCTAAAGTGGGCGCAAATTCGTTCGTTGTATAGTAAGCCCATATTCAGAAGAGGCTCCGTGCATGAAAGCAAACATGCAGTCACAAAAGCTGTCCTTGTATCGAATTGCACACAAGGTGAATCGAGTCTACTTAAGCACATTATTTCGTGATACTACGGTTAAGATACCATGCATCGCACTCCTACATTAGCACACCTACATGCAGTAGCTAATGCACATTGAGTTTAAAACTCAGACAATAGTTCGCCAGAGCCGCAAATCCGATCAACAACCGATTGCGAAAGAACGGTATTGTTTTTAATATTTACAAGTCTCAAGGGAAATATGTCCTGTATTTTCAACTCCATGTGTATTCACCTTACGCATTATATACAATTATGCTAACACAGGAGATTTAATATCATCTTAAAACGCAACGCCACCACTGAATGGGAGAAGCCGTACTTTCGGACATATGAGCCCAACGAAGACTCAAATCAGCCAGCATATCCATGCAATCTGATAAAAGTTTTCGCTATCCACATGAAGAAATTTTGCATGCCTGGCTTTCCAAATGCGATCAGTTAAGATTCTGATCAGAATGAGCGAAACCGCAGGCTGATCTAAATCTTCACTGGGCGCACATGTCCGAATGTATTTTTTCGACGTTGTGGCTCAAATAATTATGCCGCGCTCAAGGGGACCTGACGTACGTGGTGAATGTTCTGTTATTGTTTACAAGGCAGACAACTGCTGCGACTATCTTATTTTTGTATGTGCTGTAACATATCATAAAAAAAGTATTTCATCAAATTATGTTTTACGACTTTTTGGTTTTGAAGCGATGTCAATGAGGGTCACGACATAATATCATATTGACACCTCACACTGCGTGTTAGCGTTCTAAGGGAACATTTATTTAACCTAGGATAGAATTCATTGTTTGATTTTACAATTTAAGACACTGATCGCGAAGATGGATATTTTGCATGATCATGTGTTTTGAGTATTATCATGTGTTTGACCTGTAGAAGTTGGAAACTAGGTTGTAGGCGTCTTTCAGAGTAATGTTTACGAAAGAAACATACTCTCTCTCTCTCTCTCTCTGCGTGCGTGCGTGCGTGCGTTGCGTGCGTGCGTGCGTGCGTGTGTGTGTGTGTATGTGTGTGTAGTACTGTTAATGCAGAAATGGTTTTAGTATCTAGTCAAGTCAGTGACTTTAAATTTTGAAACAAAAACTGCTAAACTTCTTAAGAAGGAATATCAGTATCATAAAGCACGTAAAGTCCAAATATAACGGTGGTTTGAAATATTTCTACAAGAAGGTCTGTCGGGACCTGCATTTTGTGGCGACTAAGTCTATAAATGTTAACAAAACTGATTTTTCGGACCAGTTTAAACATATTGCTACAAAAGTAATAGATACAACATAGATATTCTGTGACAAACTACATGTATGCTTGTTAACACAGTTATGGTTGTTTCTTTGCAGGTACCAAGACTATGTCACAATCTGGACGAACAGCTTTCTAGTTCGTCCAACAGAAGAAGACATGTGACTCAAACAGTGACAAAAACACGACATATGAAACCACCGAACGGTCGAACTGCCTTCGAATGGTCAGCAATAGTTGTCTGGGGTAGAGTGGAGGTTTAAATCAGTTTTACTCGCGTGAGACTTGTCCCTTAATTGGATGCAGCTTCAAACCACGAACATATCTAATCATAGGGGTCATCTATCTCATTACGAAACACGCCTATTCAAATATATGGAAAATTTCACCTCCAAAAACTGAAAATTTCCTGATAAAAAACTCAGATACTTTTCATATTTCTGCTCAAGACATAGATTATAGGTACTCGTTAGAACCGCATCGGCAAAGCATGCCCCTATAAACCCCAGTCTTACTATATAAAAGTGGAGTTTAAGGGGGGTCCAAATTATAAAAGGATGTTTTCGTGATGCTTAAGTCGACTTCATGACCACCTAACCCTTGCCCTTAGCTCCCGTTGCAGTACAACAAATATTTGTTCGGTCCGCGTGGAGGCTCTCTAACTCATACAAATAAATCACTGGTAACGTCTTCAACTGAAGCAAGGATGAAAGTTCAACTGAAACCACGTGTTGAGACACCTTCAGATACTCGGGGTGACAAACAACACTACTGGAACACTTGAGCAAAAGAAAAACACGTGTTTAATACCGATGGACCAAGAAACAGACATTACGTTCCGTACCAGACCCCCTAAATAAATAGTTTTAAAGTCGGACCATCACAGGGTCTAAACCCAAACAAACGTTATCTGTAGAAATGACTTCAGGGTTTTGAGGATAAAATTACGGAAACAATTTAAGCAGTTTCTGATTTTAAAAGTTTAATAGCTAGTGAGCTCTTCATGACTTAAACGGACTGGATGTTGACATGAGGTCATTTAGCGCGCGGCAACTTTAGTATACATCACGAAAACATGCCTATATAATTTCGACCCCCTTAAACCCCATTTTTATATAGTAAAACTGGGGTTTACAGGGGTATACATGATTTTTCTTATTTCTGCTTAAAACATAGATTGTGGTTCTAACGAGTACCCACAATCTATGTTTTGAGCAGAAATATGAAAAAAATATCAGAAATTTTTATCTGAAAATTTTCGTTTTTTGGTTGTAAAATTTTCAGTACATTTGAATAGGCGTGTTTTCGTAATGTCAATATAATCAACATAACTGTTTACCTTTCAAAGAAAAAGAGCCGCACCATCAGAAAACGTACCATCGGACCTGTATACCAAGCAAAGATTCAGATTACCCCGTGCGTTCGCGCACTTTTTCACTGTGCGTATTTCGAAAAGCAAAGGATGCAAACTTTCTTCTTGCGGAAAACGAGGACTCTCATTAGACTGTGCGCATGCACGTGCTGATTGAAATCCGTTTGGCACACACGCCTGACGGTACGTTTCTCTCAGTGCGGTTCAACAGGTTATCACTGCTGTGAATATCGTGTTTTTTTTTTCTCCTACATCATTTAAAGAGTGGTGAATAATGTACATAGTTTTACCCTTGTATGTCAAAGCGTAAGTCCGCGCGAACTATGCAGGATCGACTTCTTACTCTTGCACCCTTTAGAATAGTTTCAGATGGCTCACTCATACAACCGTCTTTCTTCTTTGATGTGCCACGTGAAAGAAAATCAGTTTGGTGCCTACTATACGTTTCCTGACGAGGCCAGATTTCGTGCCTGGGCTGTTTTTACTCTTGAAAGTTTCTGAATGGTTCCATAAAATTACAGATATTGATTCATCTTAATGTCAGTGTTATAGGAATATCCATTTCCCATAGACACAAGTCTAGTTATTTGTAAAGGAGAGTTAGGAAATAGAATGACAAGATTTGCAAACATTGATTTGATTTAAATGTATGAATAAAATAATGCTAGATCACATTTGTGGTGTAAAGCAAATGACAAGATTAGCATGGTTATAAGTGTGCTCAAGTGAATGAAGTTATTGTTCACAAGGAAGTACATAAATTAAATTGCTAGAGTAGTGTATTGGCCAAACTAAGTACATAGTGTATGGAGAGTAAAGGCCTATCCAACTTCTTTCGCTGTTCGCTAACAGAAACAATAGCTACTATAGCACTTATTCAAAGACAGCAAAAGAGCACAAGAAACCATATGGGTGAGCTACATGAGTAAAATCATCGCAGCCGGTATATAATCGTTGACACCATGTCGCAGTGCGCGGCCCATTTATCACACTATACGCATGCAGTACACGTCAGTATTAAATTCTGTGATTTCTCACTATATTTACGGAGCATAACAATTAAGCTTGTATAACGCAAAATAGATAAGCGTTTCATCTAAAGTCAGTGTGAGGTGTACCGGTATACCAAATAATCCAATCGTACATCGTTCTATAGTAATATTTGCACTTTATGAATGATGGCTGCGTGTTTTCTGCACAGGCGGTTGGAAAGGGGCTTTGTTACTTGATGCCGACAGCAACGACTATTTAATGTGTTTGTGTCACCTATATCGTTGTGTGTCGACGATGACCTATTATACCGATGTTTCGTATTTGTTCAGAGTCCTCAAAACTTTCTAAATTGCATCGTCCACTTTTTAATTAATTTCTACATATAACTCTGGCTTGAAAAAAAGTGCAGTGACTACACTCACAAAACTGAGAGTTCCTGCAGTTTCCCTGTTTTATCCTGGGCTAGACTAGCTTGTTTCGACCTATTAGGTATCATGTCACCCGAAATTAATTTTCAGAATGAGCTAAGTGATCACACCGGACCCAACAGTAAAACTATAGTGAAGTACGGGGAGATGTTTAACGGCTGTCATCAGACACTAACATCAGGGCTATCTATAATAAAGCCAAAGTTCCGCAAAGTCGAGAATTATTGCAAACTTTCCGTTTAATTGTGACAGTTTTCGGCGGATTATAGCGAGTGTTGGTAGAAAATTCCTTGAACTGTCTTTTGACACAACCAAATTGGCGGCGTATACGACTACAGTTGCATACGTTTATTCGTAACAAAAATATGTACTGCGTTGGTATTATATATGTGATCCCTTGTTAATGTTAATTATTTATATAATTTAATCGATCTAACATCAAATCTCGTCAACGGAAATAACGGCTATTATCTGTTTTAGGGTAACATAAGACGACGACCGTTCAGAAGATGCAAAACAAATTGCGGAAAACACCTGCGTGTTTCTGCCTTTTTAAACGCAGCGTTCCTGTAGTGACGATATATATAATCTGAAAGGAATAGCTTTGAGTGCCATGAACATACAAACTGCACTGAAACTGCAATGAATAGTCCTGAAATGTCCATGCTCTCTGAGCCAGACTAACTATTTCAACCAATGAGGCCTCAAGGAGTTAGGACTGATCACAACAGTTCGAAACTGCTTATGAATCGGAAATGGGAAATGGATATGTTGTCGAATTTATGCGACAAACTGCATGCATAGTGTTAAGTCTATCAATATTAATAATTTCGCAACCCTCTTTAATAATGCGACGGTGTGTCTGGCAACAGACTTGGTAAATCTTTTCTTGATGTAAGTACCTGACCTTATTCGTCGGTGAAACGGCTCGCCGTTGTTCTGCTAGTGTTCCTTTTGCCCAATTTTGTTCCCCGACGTTAGTCGAAGGGGACTATCAAAATGGGTTCGTTCGTCCGTCTGAAATTCCATCTGAGATTCCGTCCGTCTGTAGACACAATGATGGGTAGCTTGTGAACGCAACTCCTCTTACAGTTTTAACCGATATTTTTAAGCATTGCAAGTGTTTTTGTTATGGTTGGAAGATGTGCATCTGGTTTTTGAGTTATCTTTCCGTTATTTTTGACATTTTTCCACTTTTTCGATTTAGCTTTTTTCCAGCCCACATTATTATTAGAATAGATACCTTGTTGGCGCAACTCCTCCTTGAGTTTCCCACGGATCATTTTGAAACTATGCATACTTGTTCTACATTGTCTGTAGATGTGCATTTCACTTGGGTTTATCCTCCCGTTATGTTTTGTATCAACTATTTCTACTTTTTCGTCTTATTTTTTTTTCAGGTTTAATTACTATTTGAATAGATACCTTATGGGCGCCACGCCTCCTAGAGTTTCCCACCGGGCATTTTGAAACTATGCATACTTGTTTTACATGGTCTGTAGATATGCCTGTGCTCTTGAGGTTATCCTCCAATTATCTTGTATCAATTTTTACCACGTTTCCGACTACGTTTTTTTTTTCAAGGTTACATTAGTATTAGAATATATACCTTTTGGGCCCAACTCCTCCTGGAGTTTTTTTCCATATCATTTTGAAACTATGCACACTTGTTCTTCATAGTGTGAAGATGTGCACGTGGTTTTGGGTTATCCTCCCATTATTTTTATTATTTTTACTTCCACTTTTCGACTTATTTTTTCCAGGTTTGATTAGTATTAGAATAGATATCTTGTGAGCGCAACTCCTCCTAGACTTTTTCACTGATCATTTGGAAACAACGCATACTTGTTCTACATGGTATGAAGATTTGCGTGTGGTTTTGGGGTTATCTTGCCATTACCTGTGTTCATTTTGTTGCAATTGATTACTTATTATTTTAGTTGTAACACGATAACAAGGGTAGGTTGTGGCCGCAACTCCTCTTACAATTTTGTACCATTTTTTTTTTTTTTTTTTTTTTTGCAGGTGTTTTTTATGGTCTGAATATGTGCATATGGTTTTGCGGTTATCCTCCAAGCATTTCTATCAACTTCTTCGACGTTGTTGGTCAGGTCAGAGTAGTATTAGGATGATACCTTCTGGGCGCAACTCATCCTACAGTTTTCCACCCATCATTTTTAAACTATGCGTAGTTCTTTTATATGGTCTGAAGACGTGCGTGTGTTTTTTGAGTTATCCTCCGTGTATTTTTTATCAACTTTTTTTTCCACTTTTTTTACTTAATTTTTCAAGGACCAATTAGTATTGGAACAGATACCTTTTAGGCGCAACTTCTTCCAGAATTTTCTACCGATCATTTTGAAACTATGCATATTTGTTCTACATGGTCTGAAGACGTGCATGTGGTTTTTGGGTGTCGTATTATACGGATTTAAAACTTACAACCCTTTACTAACAAACCCATGACGTCGAAGAAGGTTGCCCGCAATGGGCTTTTATTTAGTTTATAATAGAAACTCTTTGTTTCAGCATAGTGTTGAAAAGACAATTTTGTGTTTATGTTTTGATCTAGTGATGAATTAAGGAAACCCTTTTATGGACAAAACATTTATATGTAACCAGAACTGTACGCATTACCAAAGTAATGGGCTTGAAACCTTCTCCACCACAAGACGGTTTTATCGTTGATCTTCCAACGCAATACTTCTCTTGTGTTCGTTGAAACATTCAGTCTCTTTCAAACAGAAGTTTTGGAACTGACATGAAACAGAACGAGCATATGTTTCTATAGCAGTCAATCGAGTAGCGTAACATTATATCTGTGTTTTGAAACGTGTGACAAATCAAGCTGGTTATAATGCACCACAAGTACAAACACTTAGCTTTTAATCGTGGATTTAAGGCAGACTTTTATCCGGTCAGACCGACACTATATGACGTCATATGCTTAAGCTATTTAATTTAAGTCTTACTTTACATACATAAACCCTGGTCGTATAAGTAAGTCTTTATAATAAAGCAGCAGGCGTACATTTTTAAATGTCAATCAATTTGCACTCTTCCAATCTATAAATAAGCCAACGCATTGTACTGAAAAAAAATCATCTTTCACTACAAGAAGCATTGTGTTACTGATGGTGTATGAGATCATTTTCAATACAAGAGTTGCGATATTCGTCAATGCTAAATTTTCCGCCGCGAAACTAAAAGCACATGTCTCAGTTGATGTTACAGACAAGGAAACTACGGGCTGTAAGAAGTAAAAGAGCTGCTGTTAAGAAGACAAATATCTTTATATGATCAGAACACAACTACCTACGCTCAGAATTGAAAACCGCATATAATATCTTTCTTCAAAGATTTATACCAAACAAGTCTTTAGGGCAAGACCTACAAACCCTTTCTACCTCAAAAGATGCAAACAAAAATATGACCATCACGAAAACATACCTATATAATTTTGTCCCCCTTAAACCCCACTTTTATATAGTAAAACTGGGGTTTACAGGGGTATACATTATTTTTCTTATTTCTGTTCGGAAACATAGGTTGTGGGTACTCGTTAGAACCGCCTTGGCGAGGCGATTCTAACGAATACCTACAATTGATGTTTTGAGCAGAAATATGAAAAACATCAGATTTTTTTTTATCCGAAAATTTTCATTTTTTGGTGGTAAAATTATCAGTATATTTGAATAGGCGTGTATTCGTAATGTAAAGTTACCCAGGAAAGGCCACAATCACGGAACACAAGCTTCTAGAAGGCTTACAAAACCCGACGTTAGAGGGCAAACAGAAGCGGCATGACTAACAACAATAAATGATGTATACGTAAAAAACGTATGGGGAACCAACAGGGCTCAACCGACAAACAACAACAAATCACGACATGAACCCCAAGCGAGCAGCCACAAGCCCTCAAATAGAACGATCAACACCAGACCCAGCGCCTTAAAACGGTCAGTAAAAAATCTACCGGGAATGTACACACATTTTATTGGCGCTAAATCTTTACACTAGGTCCAAATATTTTCCAAAATGCATGCAAAACAATCATCGCACGTAGTACTAGCATCAGAACAAGAATGTATGATTTTTTTTCCTACAACTAAAAAAGACTATTAATCATTATAAAATGATATCATAGTATGTAGCTGTCATGCGACAATTTGCATTCTTAGTTATTGACCAAATCCAGCTGCCGACTCAATACTAAACCTCTTCGACAAGACCTGTGACTGACAATACTAATCTATGGTTGGGCGTATAGGGTTTTTACTAATGGTTGCGGCTGTCTTTTGTTTTGACTTTCAGTTTGGAGCTGAGCCCTTATTTTCTTCAGCATACTGCTGAGAAATACAATGAGATACCCAGGTAATGTCGCTATTACGAAGCACAGCCTCGGGATGCACTGAAATAGGACACACTGAGGAGCATATAATGACAAATGCATGATATTAGACACCGACTAATGTACAAAGAAGCTGCGAAAGAGAAACTGACTTGGAACGGTCTATAAAACATTTGTCTTAACAAATTTTATTTCAAGAAATACAATGATTATACCTATATGACGTTTTGCACACAAAAGGTAGGACTAAAATGAAGATAAACTTATTTAGGTCTTCTCTCTTCAACTCCTCTGCAAATGGTCTGTCAACAATGGCATCCTCTATCCTCCCCCGCCACCCCCCCCCCCCCCCCCTACGCACCCATCCCTACCAACCCCATAGTTAAATAGCACATTGAAGCACATTGAATCACAAACGATATGATGACACAAACCAACACTTAAAGAGACGAGCCGTCATTTAGTCTGTGGAATAAATCAAAGTCGTGAAATTTAAGATGGATGCAAAGTTTTCGACTACAACTGTTTTACCAAACAAATATGCATATTGCCGCAGAATAAGCATTGGTCTATATAGATGATCAGATCGTTCGTTCGTCTGTCATTACTGACAATGACCAAGCCTAATCAACTGTGTGATGTGTTATTATTTGTGTGTTCTAAGATGGCTGATGAGACCAATGTTAGCTCTAAAATGCCTGTTGTTGATAGAGCAAGAGAGGTTTTAGGAAGAAAGCTCTGTTGATGATGCCTTAGCTCTGGTTTTCCGCTGTGCACGTTTCTGCTTGGTTTCGCTGATTCGTTCTGCTTCGTATTCACTAGTACCACCCTTATGAGGCCTCGCCATTTTGTTCGATCCTGTGTAATCTGTTCCCACGACTCTGTTGGTATGTTGGTCTTTAAGTGAGGCTTTGTGGGTGTCCTTGTATCAATTCTTCTGACCACCATGGGAGCGTTTTCCAACTTGTAGTTCTCCACAGAGGATTTTCTTTGGCAAACATTCATCAGGTATTCTAGTAACATGGCCTGTCCATCTTAACTGTGCCAATTTCAGAAGAGTATGTACACTCTGCATCCCTGCCCTTTTCAGGACTTCTGTGTCTGGAATCCTGTCTTGCCACTTGATCTTTAGAAGTTTTCTAAGACAGCTTGTATGGAAGTGGTTCGGTCTTTTGAAACGCCGTTGGTAAACTGTCCAAGTTTCGCATGCGTATAATAGTGTTGGCAGCACCACCAATCTGTATACTTTCGGTTTTGTATCAAGTCTGATTCCACTTCGGTCCCAAATACTTCCACGTAGCCGGCCAAATGCTGCACTAGCACAATGTGCTTCCAAGGTAGGTGAACGTCTACCACTTGCAGTCGTTGACCTTTCAATGTGATTGTAGGCTCCTTCTAAGGCTTTCCAGGTGCTGGCTGATATACTACCTCAGTCTTTTTTGGTGCTGATTGTGAGATCATAGCCGTCACATGTATCATATACTTGATCCATACCTTTTTGCATTTTTAGCTCGCCGGGACTACGTCCCCGGAGAGATTATGTTGTCACCCAGGCGTTGGCGTCGGCGTCTGTCGGCGTCGTAGTCGGCGTCCGCGTTAGTACAATGTTTAAGTTGTCAAAGGTGTCCATAGTTTTTTTTAATGATTTAAGGTACTGCTTTCGTATTTGGCCTACACCTACCTTAGTGTAAGACCTTTCAATAACATATACCCCCATTCCCGAATTAGACCATTTATGTAGGTCAAGGTCAGTTTTTACTTTGTCATTTACACCCATGTTAAGTTTTTCGTTTAAGTTTTGAAAAGTGTTTGTAACTGCTGAAGTATTCATGATAGAGCTTTAATATTTAGCCCACACCAGCCTTAGGGTTAGATCTTTCAATAGCACCCACTCCTTTATCAGTTTGACCTTCTGCCTACGTCAAGGTCAGGTCATACTTTGTCATTTAAATCCATGTTGGAGCTCTGCGTTTAAGTTTTGGAAAGTGTTGTTCGTAAGTGCTGAAGTATTCAAGATACCGCTTTAATGTTTGGCTGACACCTACCTTAGGGTAAGACCTTTCGTTAGTACACACCCCTTCCTCAGTTTGACCTTTTGCCTAGATCAAGGTCAAGTCATACTTTGTCATTAACAGCTGTTTTTAAGTTTTGAAAAGTACATAACTGCTGAAGTATGTAAGATATAGCTTTCATATTTCATCCACACCAAGTTAAGGGATTCAGCATGTAAGATACAGCTTTCATAGTTTGCTCACACCAACCTAAGGGAAGATATTTCAATGGCATATTTCCTAACCCTCAGTTTTGACATTCTTCAGACATCAAAGTCAGGTCATATAAGTTTAAGTTCATATTAGTTTAAGTTCTGCATTTAATCTTTAATATTTAATAAAGATTGTTTGCTTATCGGATAAGCCCTTTCCGGCGAGCTGCGTTGTCTTCTGACAACTCTTGTTTCTTCTGTGGGAGCCCCTTTTGCCATATCACCAGCAAAGAGGAAATTATCTAGCACCTCTGTCTGCACCTTGGATTTAGCTTACAATCTTCTTAGATTGAACAGTTTCCCATCAAAGCGATACCTAATAGGTATACCATTGTAACCATCCTAGAAAGCATCTGTAAACATGGTAGAAAATATCATGCTGAACAGTGTTGAAGCTAATACACTCCATTTGTCACAGGGAATGGATCAGAAAACTCGCCATCATTTTGGACCCTTGCAAGCATACCATCATGTAACTGCCGCACCATTGCTATGAATTTGGCAGGGCAGCCAAACTTTGCCATAATTTTCCAAAGTCCCTCGCGAATGACTGTGTCAAATGCTTTGGTAAGGTCGACAAAGATCATGTAGAGGTCAACGTTCTGCTCCTGGCATTTTTCTTGAAGCTGTCGTGCTGTAAAGATCATGTCTATTGTTCTTCTGTCAGCTGAATCCACACTGGCTTTCTGGTAGAAGCCCTGACTGTTCAAGGTGTTTATTCAGTCGATTCAGTAGGACCCTTACAAAGATCTTCCTAGCAATTGACAATAAAGTGATGCCTGAATGATTGTCACAGAGGATTCCCCTTTTTTTTTGAATATGTGGATAACTGTTGCATTCTTTAATTCTTGAGGGATGGCTTCTTTTCTCCACATAATGTGAAATAACTCTGTCAGTTTCTCTGCAACTGGAGGCCCTCCTGCTTTGTAGATCTCTGCAGGTATTGCGTCTGATCCTGGAGCTTTGCCAGATGACAGGAGTTTTATTATTTTCACTATTTCAGAGACGGTTGGGAGCCCATCAAGCAGCGGATTACATTCCACCTGTGGTAGTCTGTTGATAGCTTCATCACTGATAGATGATGGCCGAATAAGGACACTATCAAAGTGTTCAGCTCATCTTTTCAAGATAGCTAGTTTGTCAGTCAGAGGACTAGTTCCATCTGCATTAAGGAATGGGGTGGTTCCTGAGCTCTGGGGACCATATATTGTCTTGAGTGCATCAAAGAACTTCTTCATATCCTTTCTGTCTGCAACGGAGTGAATTTCATCAGCCTTTTTGCTCAGCCAGGAGTGTTGCATGTCTCTGAGCCTAGTCTGTACTGTCTTGCATATGTTTAAAATAGGCAGTCTTACTAGATACTGAGCTGGTATTTCTGAGGTAAGCCTTGCGTTTTTGGTGTTTCTCTTCAAGGAATCCCTGGATTTCTTTGTCATTCTCATCAAACCAATCTTGGTGTTTGCAATGCACTGGTCCTAGGGAATCCATTGCTGAAGAGTGAACGGTGTCTCTGCAGACTGTCCAGCTCTCAACTACATCTTCTGAACTGTGTTCCAGTGCATCTAAATGGCTGCAGAGATCGTTGACGAATGCTTGCCTCTTGCTGTTTTGTTTCAGTTTAGATACACCCAATTCTTTGGCACCTTGTTGCCTTGTGGTCGTTGTACAGGCTGAATGCGCAGGTTGAGTTTGCTGACAACAAACCTGTGATCTGTCCAACAATCTGCACCACACATAGTCTTTGTCACTCTGACATCCTGTCTGTCCCTCCTTCGCACTATGACATAGTCAATAAGATGCCAGTGTTTGGAGCGAGGGTGCATCAAGGATGTCTTTCTGCGAGTTTGTAGATGGAAGACTGTTGTGATCAGTAATTCATGCTCTGCACACTTCCTTAAAAAGAAGGAGTCCATTGCTGTTGCACTTCCCTACACCTTCAGATCCGATCACTCCTTCCCAGGTTTGGTGGTCTGTGCCCACTCTGGCATTGAAGTCCCCAAGGAGTTTGTCTGTCCGGGGTGCTGCAGAAATCACAGAATCAAGATCATCATAGAACCTGTCTTTAACCTCATCTGGGTTAGTCATTGTGGGTGCTTAGGCACTTACAATTGTTGCATGCCTCTTGCCAGATAATGGAAGTCTTAGCGTCATCAGACGGTCATTTATGCATTTTTGAAGTCCTGAGAGCTTGCTAACGAGGTGTGACTTGATGACGAATCCTACTCCTGCTTCACCCCGCTCTTCTTACTTGCGTCCACTCCGGAAGAAAGTGTAACCAGCACCAACTTCTTTTAGAAGCCCTTCCTCTGCAAGGCGAGTCTCACTCAGAGCTGCAATCTCGATTTTGTGTTGGTCAAGTTCTCTACCAACTAGAGTTGCTCTTCGCTGAGGTCTGTCAGAACCAGAACTGTCAATTAGGGTGAGCACATTCCAAGCGCCGATGGTTAAGGTATCACCTTCATCTTCTTTTTTCTTGGTTGACCGCCAAGTGGGATTCCCGCTGATCGCGGTTAACCAGCCAGGAGTTTTGAAGCAGGCAATTGTTTAGGGTACCTTTTCTAGCCCCTTCCCCATGCTACGGGTGTGAGCAGTGCGATCCTAAAAAGGTCTGCTCAGTCGCTCAGTTCGGCTGCCGAATTCCCCATACTGCTTCTCTCTTAAGGAAAGCGACCATATAGAACCAAAAAAAGTAAGAGAAAAGTCCAGGGAGTGCCACAATCACAAACCGCAGCCCTTCCCAGACCCCAAGAGGAAAAGGAAACCAACAAATCTAAACAAGCACAAACCGAACAAACGTACGAAAAGCACTAAGAATAGCTATCTCCTCCCCAAGCGAGGTAATCGCAATACTAAAAGGACTGAAAAACACAAGAACAAAATGACACACGGAAAGACAGACAACACATCGCCTCGTAGAATAAACCACAAAGCAACAAAGAGTAAGACTAACACCGGGACCATCGCCTTAGAAGCCGCCTGCGTGCAGGTCCGCAACTGCAGCTTCCAGTGTTTCCTCGCCTGCTGCTTCGCCGCTCGCCCATCGCCAAAGGGCTTTTGTATGACTTGCATATGTGTGCTTGCTGTGAATGTGTTTTGCTGAATAAGATGACATCCGCTGTGAATTGGATTATAGTGAGGGAGAGGCGCGCACAGTCAACCTTACTTTCTCGTCCTGATCTAGCTGAATCCAGAGGCAAGACAGTGTCAGGACTACTATCTTGAGCTAAGCCCGGATGCAGTGGATGACTATGACTTCTGTTGCGCCTTGTCATGCTCTCCATGCTCCACAACATGCTGCTGCATCGCCGTTTGGGCCGTTGAATCACAGTGATGGCTTCCTCCGCCCCAGCTTCCAAACCAGACTTGACATAACTGGAACAGGCAAATCCAGATATGCAGGTTTTTGTTTGTTGCCAACTCCTAGATGGATTGCTCACCAGGGCAAGAGCTCCATCTACCCTAGATATTGTTACACAGACTCGGTTAACAGCTATATAGAAGCAGTAATCTAATTGTCTTATGTAGCCAGATGATCAGATACTAACTGGTCGAATTCGACAAGAAATAGGCGTTTATTTCTAAGCGTATTGTACATGACATTAACATATGTATTGTGTCAAGTAGAAAAAGCTTAGGAGTGAATCAATGCTAATAGAGAAATCAAAAGAAAAAACTCGACAGAAAATCGTTAGAAATTAGTTTTGCTGCATTTATAGGATCTATATTGGAATATGCGGACGCAATCTTGAACAATTGTATATTATCTGAGAACAGTTTAAGAAGATTAAAATAAGAATAATGATAATGATAAAATAAATATAGGGATTCCCAGGGGAGGCCACGCTCAAAGAAAATACTCAAATACGCAAAAACAACTCGGGGTCCCTTTCATCTTGATGTTCATTTTCAGAACGAAGCAGTTTAAAAAGTTCACCCGCGATTTTCTCTTCCTTTGGTATTTGGCAATTGAAGTATGAGTGATGCAATGAAATCTGTTGATTTTACACGTAAACGACAATATTGTCTTATTTATGAATTTTTTAGTAAAATTGAAACTAATTCCACTGTTGCGGCAGCCATGTACAGTCGTAGCAAACAATTAATGTCAGTTAATATCGATGATATCGGCATATTACGCTCGAAGGCAGTCAGCGCGGAACAAGGATGACCCCCTATTTATTAAGCTCCATGTTGGGTAACGCCTATCTGTAACATCTACACAGAAAACTAACATCGTTAGAATTTTGAATATAGGTATCAAACATGGTTTTTCATGCATTAACATTAGCCAGGTCCGGTGGGATGTGTTGAATCACATCCCACGGGACCTGGCAACACCTCCCAAGGAACCTGGCGAATGTTAATGCATTTAAAAATCATGTTCGATCGCTATTATTGCATAAAAACTGAAAACATTTGCTACAGTTCGCGTTATTTTTTGCACTATTTTGTTTCGCCTTTTCACCGATGTCTCGCGAAAGTAATTTCCACTGACTATGCTCGTTCTAGGGCCGGGCAGTACACATCTCGTGACGGCAGCCATTCTGTGGCCCCGGTATGAGCATATTGAAAGTTGCGTAGCCGTGCATTAACAGCGTGTGAATTGCCTTGTTAATACACGGCTTTACGCTGGTTAATGCACGGCTGTTGATAACGTGTGACACTGCTTTTTATGCAATAATTTGGAATTGTTTTTATACATATACGAGTATATACACAACATAAAGCATATAAAAAGGCCTTGACAACAATCACATGATCGAAAACTATATTGGTTTATAATTTGATTCTGACTTAATTAATTATTTTGTTAACAACCATACAATACCCGGCCAAGCTCGTTGTAGTGTCGATGTGAAGAGAAGTCCTCACTATCGTAAACTACGAGTAACTTGCTTTGGATGGGGCCTAGTTTATTTCGTCGACATTTATTTTAATTTATATCGGTCATTATAAATTTATTTTTATACTTTGTGTGTTTGGCAAATTATGCCCACTACATGTTTAAGCACTGTCTTCCCTTATGTAAAGACCTTATTTTCACAGCAAAATCAGCCTCGCACAGTCTAAACATAACATATAAGTGGACTGGTCCATCTTGTGTTAGTACTTTACGGTTGATTGTATCTTTCAGCTCTGCTTAGGGAAGGAGATGGCTACATCCTATAACAAACGAACATACACAATATAAAGTGTGCTACTAAGCGACTCTACTATTATTCTACAATGGCGATACACGCCACCAGGTAGAGTGAGTGGCGTCATTGACGTTGCGGTCGAGTTATCGACATCATGATAAATCTATTACTGTCGTTGCCGTCCCCACCGTGACCGACCTCAGTTTCCGACATCGGCGCCGCCGACAGTGAGCAATCCACTGACTGTCGACACGGTCGTTTGATATCAAAAGTCAAACACGCTTCTTCTCTTCAATTACAAAATTATATTCATTTCTGAGTTTTCTTTTATTAATATTTTTCCATAATGCCTGAATAACAACAGGGCTAGGATGTTTCAAATGAATACACTGTACAGCACTACCAACACAGGCAAACTCGGAGATATAGCCCATTGAAACTATTTACATTTACTATAAAAACTATTTACATTTACTATAATAGGATTTGATTAAAAGTCTAAGGGAGGAAAACCTATTCAACAAAGTATTCAGCTTTAAATATTTCTATTTGCATTAAATAAATTTGAAGGTACACTGCGCAAAATTGAATTATAAGTTTATGAAATAAACTGCATGTGTATATGCGTCTGTACCTCTGTTATTTACACGCATGCGATCCGCACGTTCACATGCCTTAATCTACACCGATACGCGCTCTGTATGGCTGTGTACATGTGTGTATACGCGCTCTTTCCTTCGCATAATTGAATTTCCGATTCTACTCCTTACGCTACCGCAACTTTTACATTTCACTCAGTAAGTTCGACTTTGCGCTTTTATTTTCACTAAAACAATATCATGTGCCACTGTCAGTGCAATCTGCTAAGTGCTTTCGACAATAACAACAACGTTCGCACATGGTGAAGATATCCTAAACAGACTACACCACGGTCAGCACAGTCTCCTCAGCGTTCCCGACATTAACCAAGTAATGTGTGCAGAACTGAATCAAGCTGTGAGGTAATAATTTGAAGCTTTTCATCTAGCAATCTTAAAAAGTAAACCAGAAATTTTGGAATTTGCACTGAAAACTAGCAACTAATTATTTATAATAAAACAATATACCACTAACCGAAAAAAATCGACTGAGATCAGTATGGACTTCTTGCATCATTACCGGTTACCCGCTGGCGTATTTTTTCAGTGGGGTTCATTTATAGTCAAATAGAGAGTATCGATTTTGCAAATGCACGAAAAATCCCATTTCTGCCGGAATCATGATATTCATGATCTCTCGCGTTACGTTATATCGTATCTGTATGTAGAAAAGTGACTTAGGGCTAGAAAAGGTACCTTGTGTGATTAAAAAAAAAAATATGCAACAATCTCAGATCGGTGTCGTAAAACGTTAGAGGAACGATGTGTATGTGTCAATGACTTTTCGTATCCGTACATATTAAGTAGTTCCATAGATACTATGAAATGACCTGTTAGAGCGAGCATACAACTATACAGTGAACTGAAAATATCTTATTTTAGTGTCAATTTATTTCTATTCAGACCACATGTACCTAGTGCCGGCTAAAAATCCCGATTCAAAAGTTTCAAAATGTCAGAGAATGGTCTTAGATAAAATAAAGGCCCAGAAAAAATAAAATCCTTTATAGTGAAGACCAGGGCCCCGTTGTTCAAAGCGTCGTTAGCTTAACGAGCTCGTTAAGGGTCATTTCGTTAACTGTTTTAGTGGATTCAATATAAAATTTTCTGATATTTTTTGCTGAAAAAATGTGAGTAGCTTTTGCACTGCAAAAGCTACCCACATTTTTTTCAGCAAAAAATTTCAGCATATTTGCGTATCACTCGATTAAAATTTTAAAGAATCGTTAACTAACGACATCGTTAGCTTTGAACAACTGGGCCCTGATAAACAGTGAAAGGAATCACAGACGCTACACGTCTTCTAAATTACTTTGAAAATATAGTTTTATTTTAGTATAAAGGGTAAGGCACTATAAAATTCTCTAGTAATATGATTAAGGTCACACCTACCTATACACAGTGACCTCAAAGACGACATGATATACATGTTAGATTTCCGTCCAAATTTTACAAGGGAGAAAACTCTTTCGTGATTTTCTGTTTGCTGTCCTGCGTACAAAAACCCTTTCTGAAACATGAATTCCGTCAAAGTCACTGCAGCGCGATATCTAGGTAAAGGGAACAGGATCATATGGGTGTTTGGACTACGGAAGGTTTGACACTCACAGCTATCATCGCTACAGAGAAATGCGCTTTAATGACTCAATGTAAAATCATTACATAGTCACTCGAGCGTTTTATCTAGGTCAAGGACACCGGGTCGTAATGTGTGCTTGAAGAGTATGTCGAGGACAAGATTTGCCACTTGCAGCAAACACCGCTTCACAGAAATATATTTTAATGCTAGACTTGGTGTAAAATCATGACAAAATCACTCGACCGCGATATCTAGGTCAACAGCACCATGTCATAGTGTGTGCATAAAGAGTATGTCGCGAACAGTTACTATGCAAGGTTTAACACTTGCAGCTATCATCGCTTCACAGCAACACATTTTAATGCTAGATTCGATGTAAAACCATTACAAAGTCAATTGAGCAGGAAATCTAGGTCAAGTGCACTAGATCATAGCGAATGCTTAAAGAGTATATCTAGGACAATTACTGTGCAAGGTATGACACTCACAGCTGTCACCGCTTCAGAGAAATGCACTTTAATGCTAGGCTCGAAGTAAAATAATGATGACAAAACCACTGGAGTGCGAAATCTAACTCAAGGGCACTGGGTCATAGTGTGTGCTTGAAGAGTACAATTACTATGCAAGGTATGACACTCACAGCTATCACCGCTTCACAGAAATGCACTTTTATGCTAGACTCGAAGTAACATAAAAATGACAAAACTACTGGAGTGCGAAATCTAGGTCAAGGGCACTGGGTCATGGTGGGTGCTTGAAGAGTATGTCAAAGACAATTACTATGCAAGGTTTGACACTCACAGCTATCACTGCTGCAGAGAATGGCACTTAAATGATAGACTCGACGTAAAATCATAACAAAGTCACTCGAGCGCTATATATTGGTCAAGGGCACTGGGTCATTCTTCAAGAGTATGTCAAGGACAATGGCAACTACTCAACTACTATGCAAGGATTGACTCTCGCAGCTATCATCGCTTCAGAGAAACACGCTTTAGTGCTAGACGACGTTACAAATGCTAGACTCGTCGTAAAATTAAAACATAATCACTCTAGCACGAAATCTAGGTCAAGGGCACAGGGTCATATTGCGTGCTTGAAGAGTGTGTTGAGGACAATTACTATGCAAGGTTTGACACTCGTAGTTATCACCGCTTCAGAGAATGCACGTTAATGCTATACGGCGTAAATAATGCTTGTCTCGACATAAAAATCTTAACAAAGTCACTCTAGCACTAGGTCATAGCGCGTGCTGGAAGAGTATATCGAGGACAATTACTATGCAAGGTTTGACACTCGCAACCATAACAGTTTTAAAGAAATCTACTTAAATGCTAGATTATACATAAATGATGACAAACGTACGAACGGACGGAAGGACGAGCGAACGGACAAACGGACGGAAATTTTAGCTCCTGTGTCACATACTGCTACAAATAGTTGCGACAAAAACGTCTATTCTAAAAAATGAGCAAATTCTTTCTTTCTAGAGAAGACCCCTTTTCGGAAGTGAGGCAGAACAATTTAGATAGAGTTGCCGCCCTGACAGTGATTTCATTCCCCTTATTAGAGCTATAGACTCCGATTACGGAATGCTATTACCTTCTCTTGGTATAAATAAAATTAGGTGAAGCAGTCTGAAATGTAATGGGCATATATACACATTCAAAGAAGGTACGTTATACTGCCAAAATTGGTGTCTGCTCTAAAGGGAAACATATTTTATCATTATTTTACACCCATTGTCAGAAGGCGCATGCTGAGGGAAAAGGCAAACAATAAATCACAAATGGTGTTTCCTATATAAAAAAGCATATCATCTATCATGAGTATCCAGTCCGCTTTAGGTAATTTTGTTCCTTCATCACGAAAACATGCCTATATAATTTTGATCCCCTTAATTCCCACTTTTATATTGTAAAACTGGGGTTTACAGGGATATACATTATTGTTCTTATTTCTGCTCAAAAAAACATAAATTGTGGGTATGCGTTAGAATTGCCTTACCCACAATCTATGTTTTGAGCAGAAATATGAAGAATATCAGATTTTTTTTTATCTAAAAGTTTTTATTTTTTGGTGGTAAAATTTTCGGTATATTTGATTAGGCATGTTTTCGTAATGTGTAAAGTAGCGGTATTTTTACACGCATTTATATGTGTGATGTTTCAGAGTATGGTCCAGTTTTGTTTCAATATGTAAATTATGTCGCAAATAAAGTTCGCACATATTTCATACACGCTGAATATTGGTGATGTCTGCATATCTTGTGTATTGTTGGTGTACGACATGTTTCAAAGATCTTAGAAGAGCTTTTGTTAAATTGCACATAAACAGTCCAAGTGAAAAAGTGAAGACTAGCACTGTCATTTTGTGGTTGGTACACGCACCATTCTCATTTTGAAATGACAGCTTTGCTTCTTGTTAACGCTTTCAATACGTCTAATGAGCATCGTTAGTCGTTGTATGAATCAAAGCTTCTACGAAGATGATACGACTTAACGCATACGGAAATACATTTAACGTCATTAAGCTAAACATCTGAAGTATACACTCCAGTACATACCACTCCGGACAACAAGTAGACTGTGCATTCTTTTACTTTTACCACGTCGTCCTTATAATGTCAATGTTACAATATGTTGCGATCTGTTTTGTCCGAATCAATTAGCCTTTACTGACAGACTTTTTTTTACGAAAACACGCCTATGCAAATATTTTGAAAATTTCACCACCGAAAACTAAAAGTTTTCAGATAAAAATTCTGATATTTTTGCTCAAAACATAGATTGTGTGTACTCGTTAGAACCGCGTTGCAGGCAGAAATAAGAAAAAAATAATTTACACCCCTGTAAACCCCAGTTTAACTATATGAAAGCGGAGATTAAGAGGGGTCAAAATCATATAGAAATGTTTTCGTAATGTAAATTTGTGTGTATTTCATGCATTATATTAAACGGACTGGATACACTTTGTAGAGTGTCGCCATTTGTCTACAAGGCAATGTACTAAAGTAACTTTTTTTTTCGTACACGACAAGTTATTCCTGAAAAGGGACACTAAAACGAATCAATTTAAATTCTTTTTTTTTCAAACACACCCCTGTTCAGAGGGGAGACCACAATAATTTGGCAGAGGTACGTCACTTGAAAATGTATCTTTCCCATAACAGCTCTCTGAACTCAAACGATTTTAATAATCAAATCATAATAAATCATTATAGTGTTATTGAAAAGGGCTTATCAGAAAGTTTGCGCGGCTGTTTTTTTTTTTCTTTTACTTTATGTCTTCTTAATACTTTATCAGTTGAATACTAAATTATGCAAACCAATAGTGGGTATACCGAGGGGTATTAAATGTACGCTCTAGCTGTAGCTGTGTTTCTGTTTTGTTCCGAAAGAGATGTTATGTTGTTCCTTTCTTACAATAGTCCACCCGATTTTATTCAAATGTGTTGACAATTAGGTTACTTAGTTAATATTGTAAATGGTTATTTTAAACAGATGGTTGATGAAAGTAAGCCAGAAGTACTTCGACTAAACAAAGATAATGCCTTTATTAAACTTCTATATTTTATAAACTTCTAAAACCGTGTTATCGGTGTTGTAAACTGTGTCAAACATTTTTTTTTATTCTAAATCAGTTTTCAAATATAGCACCAGCTTGAAAATATGTTTGCAGAAAGATATATTAGAATTAGAATTTTATAAATACTTGGTCTATAAATTCAGAATATGGTTGTTGGAAATACTGATTTTTGGAACAATTCAGAAAGATAATCAATCGTTGCAAAAATGATTCACTCTGCCCTCAACTTTAGTTCATTAGATGTTTAAATATTATTATTTTTTTTTATTACTATTATAATTATTATTATTTGTGTTTTACTGTAATGTTTCACTGATAAGATAGTGGACTCTTCGCGGACAGAACACAAAAGAGCCAGCGCATGACAAATAGACGTCAAAAAAATCCTTTTGGAAACAAAAAGCACACTACGGCTTAGACAATGGGAGTCTCGGTTTTATTGAGACTCTTCACAAGCAGTAATGACGTTTGCAACACTGCTTACGCCCTCTAGTGTATATATGAGCAGGACCCATTTTCAAATATACCACAATGGGCCCAATGATCCCGAAGGAATTTAAAGACCTTTGCGACCAGCAAAGTCTTTTCAGAGTCTTTGCTGATCGCATGTGCCGCTTACAGCCTCCAGAGTATTCACACAAGGATGATTGAGAAACTTGGCCATATTTGGTGAGCATTTGCTGGTTGTAGGTTTTGTCGTGTGCTGGCTCATATTTCTAATTTTGAGCGACATCAGAATTAAGTGCCAAGTTTCGAGCATTATGGTCAGTCACCATCCAGCTGTGTTACATTTCCTCATAGTTAACATTTCATAATGGAAGCGCACATTTTTTGTTATGATTCTGTTTATACTTTCATTTAATTTATATCCTGCAGCTACTGCAGAAGTTTTGCGTGAGGTTTCGATCGAGTAAAACTAATCACCCCAACGCCTGTATTGTTTCTGCGGAACGTTTCTAGTGTGATCCCACAGTTCTCTTTCGCTTGTATTTAACTTTTGCGGTTTGTTCCACATCTTTTTTTTTTTTTTTTTTTTTTTTTTTTTTTGATGCCTCGAGAAGCCTGTCGCTCTTGAAAGCGGTCTTTTCTAGGTAACATCATTTATATTTATTTAATCACCCCAACCCCTGTATTTTTTCTGCGGAACGTTTCTAGGGTGATCCCGCAGTTCTCTTTCGCATGTATTTAACTTCTGCGGTTTGTTCCACATCTTTTTTTTTTTTTTTTTTTTTTTTTTTTTTTTTGATGCCTCGAGAAGCCTGTCGCTCTTGAAAGCGGTCTTTTCTAGGTAACATCATTTATATTTATTTAATCACCCCAACCCCTATATTGTTTCTGTGGAACGTTTCTAGGGTGATCCCGCAGTACTCTTTCGCTTGTATGTAATATTTGCGGTTTGATCCACATCTTAGTTTTTTTTTTTTTTTTTTTTTTTTTTTTTTTTTGATGCCTCGAGAAGCTTGTCGCTCTTGAAAGCGGTCATTCCTAGGTAACATCATTTAAATTTATTTATTTATTTATTTTTTATTTTTTATTTATTTATTTATTTATTTTTATTTTTTTTTATTTATTTATTTATTTATTTATTTATTCATTTATTTTTTGATGCCTCGAGAAGCATGTCGCTCTTGAATGCGGTCTTTCCTAGGTAACATCATTTATATTTATTTCAAATTAAATTAACTAAATTAAGTTCGTCTGTCATTTCTTACAATGACCAATATTAATCACATATGAGAAATGCTACCGTTTGTGTGTTCTAAGATGGCTGATTAGACCAATTCTAGCTATAATCTGTCTTGTAGATGGAACAATAGAGATCAGAGCAAGACAGCTCTGTTGGTGATGCCTTGGTGATGCCTTAGCTCTGGTTTTGCACGTTTCTGCTCGGCTTCGCTGATTCTTTTTGTCTCATATTCACTAGCATCTCTTCTGATGGGGCCTCGCCACTTTGCTCGATTTTGTGCAATTTGTTTCCAAGACTCTCTTGTAACGTTAAAGTCCTTGAGGGAGGCTTTTAGGGTATCTTTGTATCGCGTCTTCTGACCACCATGGGAGAGTTTGCCCATTCCTAGTTCTCCATAGAGGATTTTCTTTGGCAAACGTTTCTCAGGCCTGTCCATCTTAACTGTGCTAGTTTCTGAAGAGTATGTACACTCTGCATCTCTACCCTTTTCAGGACTTCTGTGTCTGGAATCCTGTCTAGCCACTTAAACTTTAAAAGTTTTCTAAGACATCTTATATGGAAGAGGTTCAGCCTTTTGGCGTGCCGTTGGTAAACTGTCTACATTTTACACGCATACAATAGTGTTGGCAGCACCACAGATATAGACTTTCAGTTTTATGTCAAGCCTGATTCCACTTCGATCCCAAACATTGTCACGAAGTCCGACACATGCTGCACTAGCTTTGGCAATCCTGGCATTGACCTCATCATAAATGTGCACGACTCTTGAAAATGTGCTTCCAAGGTAGGGGAACTTGTTTACCACTTGAAATCTTTGATCATTCACTGTAATGAATAAATTTACTAAATAATGCATATATATATATATATATATATATATATATATATATATATATATATATATATATATATATATATGCATATATGCATATATATATCAAACGACGTCAACCTGGCAGTAGAAACAGGATGACAACAAATATGTGTTTAAAAAGGGCTATTATGAAAACAAACAAGCAACACATTGAGGCAAGATAAGCAACTATCTCCATTTTATGGAGTCTGTATATGTGCAGTAATTTATTCATCGATGCACGCGACCTCTGGCTTTAGGTTTAATGAAAAGAAAATAATATCAATCTACAAATTGAATATAATAAAGTACATGGATATATAAAGGCTAGCACATGCCCCTTAACACTAGCAAAGACCTAGGCATGTCGGCCAGCGCTCTTTGGTGAAACAAAGTGTAGATGGGGAGATGCCAAAGAAAGGACACACTCATGAATCGCGGCCATCCAAAGGCAATGGCTAAGGGCTGAATTATATAAAACTATTTCATTAAACCAGCCATTAACTGAAACAGAATGAAGAAACAACGAGAAGAAACTGGAACAGAAACACCGCCATGGAATGGTCAACAGATCTGCTGTTGGATTCCTAAACTTTGTTTTACCTTGGATTTAAGTCATTGTAGTACGAATGAGCTTTCCCGCACTATACATTGGAAGATTCTAAATTAGACTTTCGGTATGTCAGGCTATGGAATTTAGATTTTCCTAAAGAAAAATGATTAAACTATTTACATACAATGAAGACCCTAATCACACGGCGCATTCTGTGGCATCTAATCTGGGTCTGCACGTTTGCCACATACTTTTTAGGGGTCTGCAGACAACAATGAGTTAATCCCGACACAGTAAAAGCTACACATAATTATCAAGACAATATGGAAATTTGTCGAAACAACCTTACTGTGACTGAGCTGAAAGATTTTGGTACTCGCATAAGGCCAATATTAAGACTAGCGCCAGGATTTGCCCGAGAACTTGCATCAGTATTGTCAATAAGAATATACATACACGTTGATTTTATTAAGAGATAATTGATTTCATTTTACTCGTTGGAATTGCAACAATATAAAAGCAAAAATAGCCAGCATATGACAAGGGCATTCAGAGGAGACACGTACCAATAAGCTCAAATGATGCTAAGTACACCTGAAAGACGCATATTTTATGGAATTTAAAGAATGCACCGGATAAGGCTTGAATGGTATAAATGAATTCATAAAAACAGCACATCGTGGAAACAGATCAAACAAACGAGAAGAAAAAAAACAACAGAAATGCCGCCTTTGAATGTTGTTTGGCCCTTCAACCTTTTGTTTTACTGCCTCCAAACCTCGTCCTAAATCCTGGTACAATTTCAGCCACAAATGATTTTTGATAGATTTTTTCTCCAGAATACATGGACAGAACTGTCAAACTTGATGTACCTTGATTGAGATGCATTCAATGTTCGCATATGTCCATCGCCGCAGGACGCAGTTGAACCTTTTCCAATAGCTTAAAAGCATAGTCTTGATCGCATGCATATGCATGTTCAGTTATTTTGCCAATACTAGTACTTATGTCAGGAATTGCCCGAATAGCTTGATCATTGTTGTAAATAGAAATGTGCATACGCGATAATTGTATTAATATGAGAGAATGGATTTTCTTTGAACAGGTTCAAAGAAAGGTATACAAATAAATAACGGATGAACTTAGGGGAAATACGCCCACAAGCTAAAATGATACTCAGTACACCATTATGAAGCATATATTTTAAACTTATAGCTACTTAGGAGTTCATATGTTTTAGATGAAATACTGAACACAGTATGAAACGCAACGTACGAAAACGTATCGTCTGACACAAGAAGCACCCAAGGAAGATTCAAATCAGCCTGCGCATCCTCCCTGTCTGATCAGATTGAACGAAGAAACTCTACAATCTTAGCTATACAAAATGCGCCCAGTAAAGCGTAGGCTTTTCAGAATCTTCGTTGGACACACATATCTGAAGGTACGTTCTGTGAAGTTGTGGCACATTAAAAATGATGTTAATTATAACGCGAACAAATTTTTATCCTTTAAAATGTTTCATTTTACAATAACGGTATATCAGGAACCAAACTAATAAAAAACCCAGTATTAGACATTTTTTTTATTTTTGAAACATGACCAGATAATCTGTAACTTAAGCAAAGGATTTATTAATATTGGAGCTTCTTTGGACACCGTTTCATTTTATGCTGTCTGAAACCATTGTTTCTAAATTAATGCAAAGTTTTCTAGGTGTACATTAAATGCTAAACAGCTCTTTAACACTTAAAGAGAATACGGCTTCAAAGGGCAAGTTATTAACATAGAACACAAAACAACGTTAAATCAATAGAAAATAGTCAGCCCGAAAACATGCCTATATAATTTTGACCTCTTTAAACCCCACTTTTATATTGTAAAACTGGGGTTTATAGGGTATACATTATTTTTCTTATTTCTGCTCAAAACATAGATTGGGGTACTCGTTAGTACGAGTACCCACAATTTATGTTTTGAGCAGAAATACGAAAAATATCATATTTTATGTATCTGATATTTTCCAATATTTGATGTAAAATGTTAAGTATATTTGAATAGGCGTGTTTTTGTAATGAAAACAAATATGACCAGGTACGTACAGCTTTAGACATAGAACAAAGCCTACCAATACAACTAAGAGAAAAAGCAACAAACGAAGACAGGCCGTATACTAAAATATCAGAGGAGATACACAGGGCACGAACCAAAGAAAATCAAAGCAATAAACTCCATCTTCTCCAACAAATTGATTACAATGCTAGACAGGATCCACTTAACACACCAACGGGACAACAAGACAGCGAACAAGACACAAATCGAAAAAAAAAATCCCCACAGCTGGTAGCTTAACCCAATTATGCCTAGAGTACCACACAAGGGACATTCGCAAACAGTGTAGACGCACATCAGACGCCACAGAACGCAGCGTCTGATCAGAGTGTACATTGTTTGCATGTAGGACAGTTATTTCTATAAAACATGGTAACAAAAAAAAAAACATGCTAACAGACACTCATTGTATTGAAATGAACGTGTTTTAAGAGTTAAGGTAAACGAGTTCATTCGTCATAAACAGGTTAAGGCCAAATAAAGAACAAAACTACTGTGAGGAGCGGGGGTAAAATCATTTTACTGGTGCTACAAACTCTTCGCCCTAGCAGCCAACTATGTTATCATTAAGTAAACGAGCAATTGGGACATGAATCTATCTCGACGTTTTGTAGCATATTTAGAGTTTTCATTTATTCATACATATCATGATTCAAATGCATTTAAGAACATACAGTTTCATGAAATAATTTTTAATAATTGAGTATTTTCCTAAGCAATTATCTTCTGTAAAGGTGAGTTCTTTGAATCAAAACTAGAATGCTCAATGCGTCGAGCGTGTAAATACCGTCTCCTCACGTCCTCCAGCTACGTTTTTAATCGAGTTTTTTTTTTTTTTAATTTCTTTAAACAGCTCAGTAATTCCAAAAACCAGACCATAAACCCAACACTATGATGAAGTAGTGTATGTTTTACGCTTGCCACATGACACTTAGAACTAGCGGCTTTGAAGTCAAATAACTTATATTCCGAAAAGGTGACCCATTATCAGCTAGGGACACATCAATAAATCGAAAACTAAGACCGGCTGTTATGAGAATGTTCATAACAGCCATAAAATTGCAGCACTATTCACGCCTCTTGTAAGGAGTTGAACAGATCTCTGTTTTCACAAATACATAAGAATTATGTAATTATCACGCTGCAAGCAGGAAGAAATCAATTCAGAGTAATATTCTATCAGCCAGTGATGTTCGAATGACATTGGTTTTATTAAACTTTGCACAGGCATCAGATTTAATCACATATCTTACGTCACTAGAGTATCTTACGGCATTAGAAGAGCTGATGTCATTGAAATACCTAACGTCATTGGAGTATCTTACGACTGTATATTAGAGACTTGATATACTTGGTAGATTTTCGCCATTTTATAAGGGAGAAATGTTTTGTGACTTCTTGTTTGCCTCCCTTTGTTACAAGTCCGTTCCGAAAAGGGCTCTACTCTGAAAGGAAAGAATAGACCCCGTTTGACCGAGTTCTCCTTTGAAGATTTATCAGTTGTGGAAGAGTTGCGTTCTAAACTAAAAATAATATTCAATAAGTGTCATGAAAATTCAAACCAAACTAACTGATCGTTTTCATTGAGTGATGATTAATAAAGGCGCGTATTAACCCTTTCACTCTGAGTTTATGACTTTTCCATCGTAGAATATGGAAATGTCCATTATAAGAAATAGGGATGTTAGCCGTCAATCAAGATCGGAATGACAAACAATGTGGATCCATATGACACGTCTCATCTGAATTTATACTATTTTGCAAAGTAGTTGCGGTCATGGTACCAAAGCCGTAATCCAAACTCATAAATCCATAACGAATGACGTATCAGAATGTTCAGACCAACAGACATGGACCCTAGAATACAGGGTGTAAACAGGCGTCCGCGGATAGTAAGCATTACTTGGTAAGCCAAAAAAAAAGCATTTGTCTTGGTCTACATGGTTAAAACCGTTACAAACGAACGGAGTGACTTGATATATTTCTTAATTTTGAAGCCTTCTTACGACTCAAACAGATAACTGATACAGAATATATCTGGTGTAGCTGGACGAATAATGCCTAACTTACATGAGATTGCCAGCATATTGTTCAAGGTGCGACACAGCAATGTTGTTCAAAGAGACAGTAGTGATAAACATGTAATTCGCGTTTTGATTAAAAACTCTATTAATAACATTCATGTTTGTTTGTTTACGGGCAAAGCATGTATCAGAAGTAGCCTAAGTAGTACATATATATTTAAACACATCTCCGTCACATGCGCATTAAACCTGACTCACCTTATACACGGGTAGGAACTGTATCATGTATAATTATGTATATTTATATAGTGTGTTCATTTATATTCGTTTGTACTACCTATATTTTCTTGATATTTCAAGAAATCAATGCTCTTAAATTAAGTAAATCTAGAAATTAAGATACCACAATAACGACACACAGCCTTCCCAATGCAGCAAAACGAGGAATAATGGATTGTTAGAAATTTATCTAATGGGATTTAAGGACGTAACATTAACAATACGTGAAAAACATATGCACATCGACTCTATTTATCTTGTTTAAACCAAAGCTAAGAATGTACGAATAGAAACATCCAGTGCCAAAACCTGTAACTGAAGAAAATAGACGAACGACCAGCAACCTCCAACTAAATCATCCAAGCTAGCATTCTGCATAAATCTATAGCGGGCTGTTATCGGCCCAGCTACGCTGACGGGCTGGAAAGAGCCCGCTCTAGATTTATGTAGAATGCTTACTGGGATAGGGTGTATACAATAAAACGTCAGTGGCTGGAACACCGATGGCGCGTTCACCATATCCGATTCGAACACCTTATTGCGTTCTTCGGAAACTCTCCTGCCCAGTAAGCATTCTACATAAATCTATAGCGGGCCGTTATCGGCCCGTCAGGGTAGCTGACGGGTCGATAACGGCCCGCTGTAGATTTATAAAGAAGAATGCTAAGTGGTTGATAGTTGAAGAAAACAAATATTTAGGGCTTTTTAGGGATTTATTTTCTGATTTTATCATGAATGTATGTTTTACTGAGACCATTGATGTAAACGCATTGTAATTTGATCTTCCATATCCCTGCCCGTCCGCCCTACCGCTGGCTTAAACGGCTTAATTCTCCAAGATACAAGAAGAGACTCAATGACCCCAAGGATAAACCTAAATGACTGACATTCAGCATTTAAAACAATGACAAATAAAAGAGCAGAATAGGTCATCAAGTACACATTGCGTACACAAGTATCCAACGATAAATTGTCCACACTGTATCAGAATAACCGCTAATGACTTTCACACGGTTGATATGAAGCCTCAACGTGAGAAACGTATCTTCTGACATGTGTACTCAGTGAAGGTTCTTACCAGCCTGCGCAGAATCTATGCTGTACACTTAAGGACATTTAGAATCCTTGGATATTCAAAATGCGTTCGATGAAGATTCTGATCAGATTGTGCGAAGTTACGTTGCTGATGTTGTGGTTTGTAAGTGTTTGGCAGCAATGAAAATGTTGTAAGAACAGACTTGATTTTCAACATGTGACAGATATGATGTTCAGAGACCATTTGCTCTTCGGGCCAGTATATATTTTACCCACTAATTAGGTCAGAGATATGATATTAAATGCAAACAAGTACCGCGTTTTCGGACAAACAGGCTTGAGCAAACAGTGTAGACCAAGATAAGACGCCGCAGAACGCGGCGTCTCATCATGGTCTACACTGTTTGCCACTCAGTCAGTAATGTTTAGACACATACATCAGGTAGTTAATTGTACTGGCTCATATTTTAGGACAAATATGGCAAGAAGTTGAGGTGTCCCAATACTTATGGTTAATACTGTACCGCAATCCAAGGTCTGTCCAGTTTACTACTATTCTCCTTGGCCTTATCACGTGATTAAATGGGTCATGTTAAAAGTACTTATACGGTATTTATACTACATTTTCGACACAGAAGCCTGAGCAAACAGTATAGACCAAGATCACTCAGCTGTTTGCTGTAAGAAACAAGACAGGATGTAATTGGACTCATTAGGACGATATAGTCAGGTGTTTAGGTGTCCCAATAACTGCGGTATGCAAAACTCGCAGATCCAGATCATCGTAGCCATCCACATATTTTCATACCAACATCTACTTTACGGTTTTGCTTTCAACACCATCCATTGATCCTATAAGCAGGTAGGAATTTATCTTGACTATCCTAAGAAAATGCACAGGCTTGTCTGGCATTCGATGTCGGTCTATGTCAATAGCACAAAATGTTTGCTTTTGTAGGGATCAGGTATTCGTCATTATTTCATATAGTGGTTGGGAATAATAACCTGGCTGTTACTCTCCTTACTTAGTTTATGGGGGTGGTCGGGTGGTGCGAAGGTGTTGTGTATCTTACATCACCGGGGCGTTCAACTTATATTGGCTTACACTTGAGCAAGGCCTGCTATCCTTGTAGCAGGTAAGGGCACAGGGGAATGTTTTTATTTCTTCTGTTTCTTCACTTTCATTCCTGTTCCTCTTTCGTCCCTGTTCCTTTCTCTCTTATCTCTTTTACTATCTCTCTTAACTCTTTTCTGCCTTTCTGTGGGAGACGACACAAAATGACCCGTAAGGGTTGACGTGTTATTAAACCCTAACACAATCAATTACTTAATTATTATTTTATTTAACACTTTCAGCTCTGTAGATCCAGATCGGACCGCTTATAATTATCTATCACATCCGGATCTACACTGTTTGTCATTCTGTTCTTGATTTACAACTGTTACCCTTTTGACAGCAATGGATCTGTCCAAATGCTGAGACGAAACACTCTATTAAAGGCAGGCTTGAAAGGGATATTGGGTTCACTGTTGCGGTATACTTATATTGCGCTGCAAATGCAATTGCTCCAGAGTATGTGCAACACGAGCTTAAAACTGAAATGAATCTGTATAGCCTGGCACTACGCCATGAGTTTTGTATTTCTAACCTAACAAATGTAAAATACTCCTCCTTGATTTGTTTTCTACACGTATCATCTCCCTTACCGGTCAGAAACTCATAAATTAACTGATCAGCTAAATCAGAGAGAAGGATATTTCCAAAGGTAGATTCTTTGTAAAATGTAAATCGTTTTTATGCTGATTCACGTATCAGTTTGACGGGAGCCAATATAGATTTTGTAGTGTGAAGCACAGCTTGCGAATGGTACATCAATGTTGTCCAAGGAACAACTAGTATACGTCTGATTTCAATGCACCCAGAAAACTAATCAAAACTGTGTGACACGCACCGACATGAGCTGGGATCTAGGGTAATTTCTGAACAAAGATGAGCCATGCACTTCTTAACGCAATCGGCTTCAACATCCGTCTCTGCTCCTACGACTATGTATAATCCGGAACTGAAAGCTTATTGTTTTACTGAAATAAGTACTGTTCAATGCAACCATTGATCGAATTTCACACATATCAAACTTAAATTTCATTAGACCGTACTTCCCAGTAAATTACTGATATTAAATACATTACGCCAGCTAATGCAAAAGTATAAGCAACACACACAAGTGACCAAAATGGTCATTAAGAATCAAATAATGATAATAAGTCCATGTCTGAACAGTTGTATTTACATTTAATACAACAAAATGATATATGTTTAAAAAATGTCTTATTTTTATAGCAAATATAAAGTTCCATCTATACAAGAGATATATTGAATAGGATCTGACTGTAAGCTGTAATGCTTATGAATGTCATCTTCAGAGAACAAATTCGTACACAGTATACTAGAAATAAATATTGATGCACATTTTGAACAAACGAGAGAGAGAGAGAGAGAGAGAGAGAGAGAGAGAGAGAGAGAGAGAGAGAGAGAGATTTTGACCGACTTACGTCCATGCCGAATATATTTGGGGTCAGAAGCTATACATTAAAGACATACATGTTGTCTTGTACATTGCACGGCAATAGATGACTCAGACTGGATATGCAACACAGATCTTCCAGACGTAATGATGAATTGCGTCCAATTGCTTTTTAGTTTACGAGGATCAGTCGTCGACACTAGCTCACTGTATTCAAGAAAAGGGCGAGCAAAGGCGGTGCTCATTTTTTTAAGGGATTTTCTACTGACTAATCTTCTGTGACCGGAGAAGATTTAAGCGTATACAGGCGTTATCTGAAATAGGTCGCACGTGATCTGCCCAGTTGCATGTATTTAAAAGTGAGACTCCTAAGTATTTGTGCTTAAAGGTTGCTTGTATTGAATATGTTGTTTAAGAAGAGAATTGGATTATATACAGGGTTTGATTTTCTAGAAAGTGTCATCGCCATGGTCTTCTTTGCGAGGAATTGAACAAGCCAGTTAACGGCCAAGACGGATATAGTACATATATGATATTAGTTTATACACAGTCAAACAATATATACTAGCCCAAACTGCTAACGCAACAAGACTTTTTGTTGTATCTTTTTTATTAGAAAAGCTATGATCATGAAACTCCGTAATTTTTGTTTTTACACAATGACGTTTAAGTCAGCATGTGCAAATGTTATGGTTGGTTGCTATTCGTTGACCACGGAGTCCAGGGTACAAAATCTTATTTTCGTGCTGCACGTGCAGCACGAGTTGAGTTTTTTTTTAAACCGGTTATTCCTGCATAGAGCCACACGATCGCCCGATGAGATAAGACAAACAACAATGTTTCAATGGCGGGACTAAGCACAGAAGAGCACGGATAAGCCATCGGGATGCTCAGAGCTTGTCGCAGCCAAACTACGGTATCCCGTATACTGCGCTGCTCGAGGTCGTCAATATCCCGACTGGCTGAAATTTCAACAGACCGGTAAGTCGTTTTCAGCAATATCATTTAGACCTTCGTTGCTTTGTGTTTTTTCGTTTTGATAACCTTTTTGTGCCATATTCGACCCCTACCCCCTCTCCACCCACACCGCTTGACATAACGAATTTTTTCCATTTCAGGTCATGTCAAATATCGGCCCAGAGCTCCCAGAAGCCGTGTGACGACTCGAGCCCAAGATAATCGACTGAGAACCCAACACCTTCGCGACAGATATCGACCAGCGACGAGGACTTCTGCGACAACGATTGGGAACCATGGTCGACCTATCAGTGCTCTGACTGTTATCAATCGGCTGAGAGCTCATGAAATACGCCCACGTCGCCCTTACGTTGGCCCACAGCTGCTGCAAAGACACAGACGTGCCAGAGCACATGTTCGGTGGCAGGCAGGTCAATGGAACCAGGTTCTATTCTCTGATGAGTCCAGGTTCACCCTAGAGAGATCAGATGGACGTGCTCGCGTCTACCGTCGTTCCCGTGAACGCTACACTGACGCTTGTGTCAAACAGATTGACAGATTCCGTGGAGGATCGGTTATGGTGTGTGCTGGCATAAACAACAACAGGAAAACAAACTTGGTCATTATTAATAGAAATCTAAAAGCCCAACGTTACAGGGATGAAATACTGGCATTCCGTATGTGAACGCCAATCCAAACGCGATTTTTCAACAGGACAATGCACGTCCACACACAGCGCGACTGACGACGCAGTATCTGCAGGCGAACAACGTCGATGCCATGGAATGGCCGTCGAAATTCCCCGACCTTTCTCCTATAGAGCAGGTATGGGACCTGCTTGACCGACGTGTACGTCAACGTCCTGTTCAGCCGCAGCTACGCCAGCTCCAGCATGCACTGGTGCAAGAATAGAACAACATCCCAATGAATGTGATTAGGCGGTATATACGGTCAATTAGACGCCGCTGTCACGCAGTGATCCAGTCTGCTGGAGGACACATGAGATACTGAAATGTGGTAACTTTTGAAAACCAACTCCAGTGACGTATTTGTGATCATTGTGGCGTTATCTGATGAGTTAACCCAAAACCGCTTATGCTGTTCACTGTCAGATTATTTGTCTTTATATGTGTCAAATTTCATGAAATTATCATAAAAAATGAATGAGCTATTTGAATTTGAAGTCTTTGTTGCGTTAGCAGTTTGGGCTAGTATATTTAGGTGTATCCTTGCAAGACATTACTATTATGTATATATCTGTTAGGTCACAACAAAGTAACAGGTGTGCCTAGTTAAGACTATGATTGGTATGTGCATTTGCGCAGTCCTATTGAGTTTTTTATTGTGCAGTCCTTGAAAAGGTTCACGCGAATCTTCATGGGTCGGCGGAGAATCTGATCAGTTTGTTTAGGTGTAAAGTTTGATTGGAGCCCTAGATGAACACAGGTCGAGCGCTGTGCTGTGAGCCGGTTCAATACTGTTAAAGACATGTGTAAAAAAATTAAATTGGTCAGCTGTTCACTGGGCGAGGAGCGCTGAGAGTGAACCGTTGGTTCGATATTACGTATGAATCTTGTGTATCATACTGAACCCGGGGCTTGCGTTCCCCATCGAACTAATTGGGTGCATAGCGAGACAATGATCAGTCGGCGCGTTAGTTTTTTTTTTTATTTTCATGAAAACTGCGAAAACGGTATATTAATACTTTAAATGTCACCACTATTATACTGTCATTATGTTTATCTTTATTATTATTTTTGGAAAGGTAAGTTAAAAGTAATAATGATATTTGAGCCTGTCGATGTGATAATGGTACAGCCACGACTGCGCATCTGCACAGTCCAACCAGAGCCGTCGCTGTTGGCACACATGTAGGATGTAACTAGACAAAGGTTTAGAGCAACAAAGAGACATCTAACTCCGCCGATTGGCCGCGCATGCACATTTTTTAGAATTTTTTTAATGGAGGACGAGAAGTGTCATTGCCTCCTGTCACTGCTCATTTTATTGTCTAGCAGCTGTCATTTTATTCTCTCAAACGAACATGTACCGTGTACTATTAGAGACACTGCTGTTTGTCAAATGGGCCAAACCATGTGATAATGGTACTTATCGAAACAAGAAGGCTCAGGCGCGATTGCGTATCAGTACAGTCTCGCTTAGGACTTCTCTGTCCACATAAATATCATTTAGAACTAGAAGAGAGTTCAGACCGGGGTCGGACATCTGGCCCCGCATGGGTTGTTGCGCTAGCGCATTTGAAGTGTCTTGTCGGAGGAATATACCAGTGTGTCATCTTATTCATTATGTTGACTGAACTGAATTATTGTCTCGTTTTACAACTGTGAGAAACAAATCATAATTAAGCTGCAGCACGTAGGTTTCTACTATTCAAATGTGCACCCCATCAAAAATCGAATGGCCTGCGCATCCGCATGGTCTGAGTGGAGTGTGCTGTGCGCTCTAAGGATAGATGAGGATCTATAACTAATAGATAAGGATCTATATGTCGCCAGCGAGGACTCTCATCATAATGAACAATCGCATCAGGAGCTACACTGTTTGCAATTCTTTTTTTTTTTTTTTTTTTTTTTTTTTTTTTTCGATTTACAGTTGTTACCCTTTTGACAGCAATTAATCTGTCCATATATTAAGATGAAAAATTAAGGTTTAAAAGGGACACTAAATTCACTGTTGCGGTATACTTTTATTGCCCTGTAATTACAACTGCTCTAGGAGTAAGTAAAACACGGGCTTATAATCGATATGATTTTGTAGTTTGGAGCACAGCTTACGAATGATATATCAATGGTGTCCAGTGAACAACTAGTATAAGTGTGACTTCAATGCTACTAGAAAAAAAAGCAATGTGTTTGAAACGAATAAAAATGTGCGACATACACCGACATGAGCTGGGATCTAGGGCAATTTCTGAACGAAGCCGAGTACAAGCCGCCGAGCCATGCACTTTTTAACGCATATATATAGCATGCACTCACACGGGTATTATCACACCGGGTAAGTGGCAATAAGGAAGGCCGCGGCAATCTTAAACGCAACTCATATAGAATAGGCGGTCGGTTTAGTTCAGTAAACATTTCATTTGTTTGCAGGAGATATAAAGATGTATCAATTAAAGTAAGTACAACATACCTCTTATAAGTGGCCAAATGTGTACCTCACAAAATTTGATAATGGAATCCTAAGCGTGTTGACCGTGACATAACCTGGATAATGAGAGTGCGTATTTTTGCTTTATAATTGAACAGTCCTGGCAGATTCTTTATATCTGTACGTGGTCTTATTTCATCATTTCAGTGACAAACAGACAAAATTCAATTATTTGTTGCTAATCTGTGCCGATTCAATCGAGCATTTGTTATTCATATTAAATGTAACATCCATTTGAAAAGCACAGGGTACAGTGAGACGGCAATCGGAAAAGATATTCATGGCAGTTGACTTGCGTTATGCAAAAAAACTACATGGCAGTCGATGAGCGACTGTGTTTTTGTTCATTTGAGGAGAAAAATGAAGTAACGTGTCCATGTTTTTCCTCATGTTCGTAGTTTCAAAAATACAGCAAGCTGTAATATATCACTGACAATAGCAAGAACATAGCGGGGCCAAAGTTCCGTGATTTAACCCTCGATTAGTAATCAACGGGTCCCGATTGGAAGGCCGTTTAGAGGGTACTGAAAAATTGACTTTAGGGTTCTGAGGAAAGCAACAGCTTCGTTCATTCCTCTCTGGAACAATGTGGCCAGCATTTCTTTGACATGCCATGAACCTGAGAAATTATCCAGGAACAAACGGTAGCAGACCTTTTGGAAGTTTAAAGTCTCGTTTTGAAAGTATCTCTGTTGTAATGTTTGTGACTTTGGAAACCATTCGATTACCTCCAAAATTAACAAGTAGCATATTATCCAACGCAAATTTATCATCAGCAACTTCGTGCAACCATTTCAAATATAAATCAAGTTGATATATCTTTTAGTTGTTCGATCACAATTGGGATGGAGTCGTAAAATTCGGTGAGGTCATATTCATTCCCTATATCTTTAATGTTTTCTTAAGGATGCGTTTCTCCTTTCCGCGTATCTACATTGGAATCATTTTGGGGTATAGAACTGCTTCTAATTAATATAATTAAACTGAGAAGACAACTATGGTATAATAATTCTCGAAGATAGATATAGGAGTAATGTATGGCCCTCGTTGTGAGATCACCTGTCTCTTGCTGGTAACAAAATTGCCCTGATATGTTCCAGGATATCTGCCGCTATATTACTTTCTTACTAATCATATTGTCAAAGAAACGAACAACAAAAAAGGCTGGTGGGACTAAACGTTTGTTGTTCGTATATGTCATAGAAGCAGACTTGTCACGACACGGCCCGATTATAAGAATTAACTTTCAAATTTTGTTTTATATCCTGCAAACGTTATAGATCGCATTGCTGAATATTATAAAACATGTTAACAATGTCATTCATTAGTTCAACGCCAACACGAAAGGGACCTCGTCGTAAGAAAACTTGTTAATAGCATGTGCGAACAACAAAGGCGCAGATCTGCCTGCACATCCGCACAGTCTGATCAGCGCCTTTGTCGTTCGTTGATTGGATATAATGATTACGTATGCTGCTGAATGCCTAAATTCATGTCTTTTAGGCGCTTCTGAGACAAAATAGGCCTGTGTTTGTCTTACCGTGTCCGACACACCCGAAGATGAGGCTCATAATTCTTGTTACATTGAATTTACATGAAACGTTACTCATACATGTGCATATGTAGATCTACCCTGTGAGATATTTGTGTCACAAAGCACGAAAGAGCACGTGACCCACCAGCACTCGAACACAGGATCTCTCGCACACCAGAAAGCCGTCTGAGCTTCAAAGTAATATGTTAGCAGGTGGCAATATCCTCTAACTTAATTAGATTCGTACGCAAATCTGATTTAAACCCTGCCCTAAACCGACATTGCATTTCCTTTACTGCTCGCAGCCCGAGATTAGATCCAACAGCCACAAAATGTAACAGGGGAGGCAAACAGGAAATTTGCCTGACTGAAACTCCAGCCTAAGATCTCTCGCACATCGGAATGCTCTCTGCTCTACTGAGTTACATGGTTAGCCTCATCACGAAAACATGCCTATATAATGTTGGCCCCCTTAAACCCTACTTTAATATAGTAAAACTAGGATTAACAGGGTATACATTATTTTTGTTATTTCTGCTAAGAAACATAGATTGTCGGTTCTCGTGAGAACCGCCTTGCCGATGCGGTTCTAACGAGTACCCACAATCTATGCTTTGAACAGAAATATAAAAAATATCAGAATTATTTGCTAAAACTTTTCAATGTTTAGTGGGAAAATTTTCAGTATATATGAATAGGCCTGTTTTCGTAATGTGTAGCAATGTTTAAAGCTATATAGCAGTATATATCAGTTGCACGACCAGTTTGTATCTGCGAGTTGCCCTGGGTTCGAATTCCAGTCGGACCACGAGATTTTACTGCCTGTGATATTTGATCGTTTAGTATGGGCCGTGCTTGGACTGCGAGCAGCAAAACGGCTGCGTCGCTAGTGCCGACATGGTTAAACGCAACTAGAAGATGCGTCTAATTAAACAGGGAGGAAATTGTTACCGACGATTTAACCTTGCGCCTTGATAGCATGGTATGTGAGGTGAATTTATTTCGAGTTTTCAGTTGTAAATGGATTCAGTTATCATCTATTTCGTTTGAAGTGTCGTGTACGTAAATTGAAAATCAGAAACAAAAAGAGGTTTACACGAAATCATCCATTAGTTAACGCAGAATAATAAAATATAAGCAAACTTAAGAAACAATTCATTTCGGCCGTCCATTGCCATGCGTTGCGTTAGTCGATTGCATTTGGATTTTTGAAAATATCGTTTTTGATAGCCGTTATTCTACCCCTAAGCTCTTTGTCCATTCCCAGCTCCTTTGATATTAAACACTGAACCTGAAAATTAAGCATTTATGTAGGGACAACATATATTCTTCATAAATATGTAAATTATTTAGGACATCGTTGTAGAATTCCGGAATTTTTATAAGAAAGCTGATTTTTTACTGAATAAAAACTGAAGATAAAAAGATGGTCAGTATGACATAAATATAAATGAATCAGTCAAAGATTCATATAATCTGCTGCAAGAAGATGGATTAGTTTTGATTATAACCAACATATAAATTACAAAAACACAAGATAAACTGACTTAGCCTAACCGACCACCTATTCTATGTGAGATGCATTTCAGATTCCCACGGAAGTTCCTGATTGCCGCCTACCCAGTGTGATTATATCAAGTGTCTGAGTGTTTGTGTCTTAATAAATGATATCCGAGTTGTACCTTCAATTAAATCTCATATGCGCCGCGTCAGTTGAAAAAAAAAGGCCTTCAATATGTGCAAAATATGCAAATTCAGATCATGTTGCGCATGCGCAAAGTATCATTTGAGCCTTTGGACTCCATTCTAACATTCTGTAGTATCCAATGCTTTCGTTAGCGGACAGTGTAGGCCGTGATCAGACTGCGTGACATGGTCCAAGTGTGATGTCTGCAGCAAAGCCCAAACATAAAACTTAACTTTGAGACCATGATGCAACATTTAATTATGCGTTTCTTTAATTATTCAGAGTATTTATTCTTAACGGTCTAAAACAGTAACTATTAAACTTTTATATTTTTTAACGCACAGAGCGTCATCCAGTCAGTCACAATTACTTCAATCCTATCTATTCAGTCAAAAACCTCCAGAAAACTTTCGAATACCCACTCGCATTTTAAGTTAGCACGATAGCTTCCGTGTTAAATGACTGATAGGTAGCTTAAGATTGTACTGCGTATAAAATTATTGTACATTTAGGAAACATAATTCAAATATAGTTTAAAGGGGTTTGATACACAAAGTAGACTTTCCATTATACTTAAGAATTGTGATAACTTTTGTGACTTCCTGTTTGCTTTCCAGCAAACCAAACACCTTAAAAGTTACTTATATTGTAAAAGAAATACATATGCTTCCATTGGGTGCATTTTATTTTAATACAGGCCAAAGTCCTTTTCAGAAAAAAAAAAAAAAAAAAAAAAAAAAAAAAAACAATCTGACAGAATTACCTCTTCGAAAAGCATATCGATTTCCCTTTTACCTATATAGTTTATTCGGGTTGCCAAATGCCTCTTATATGGCTTACTTAGACTGCGTGTTAAATTGCTTTCAGTAGCATACAAAATATATATCTGTGTTTGTTCATGTAGCGATTGTCTTCCAGAAGTGTCTGACCTCTGTCCACATAATAAGAAATGTGTCTTAAAATAACGTTGAAAAACAGACTAACATTCAAAACGCAAGATCAGGTATCCTCGGAAACTAACAATCACTTGCCTTGGGAACAAGTTCTTTCCATTCAAAGTTAATCTCTTTTCAGAGTTTGTGGGAAAACAGTTTGACAAAGTAACACGCCCCGTTCATCAATTTGTTCTCCATTTTAATGCAGCGTATTACGTTCCATTTGGTATCATGTGAAAATATATAAAGAAAGGTACTCAAGATATCCACAATCATGAACTACGGAGAGGGTTGGAAGCTCAGTCTAGTTTTTAAACTAGTTCTATTCGATCGAAACTTTGTCCTTAAATCTGATGCAAATTAAAATTACAATTATGCGTTTAAAACCTTCTGCCTCACCAATAAAGCATAACAATGAAACTCAAATAATCACAAACTTCAATGAAGCAAAGTGAAGGACTCTAACAATTAGAAGTCAAAGCTATAGCCCAGGACATAGTGGAATAAAAGTCAAAAAGGATTGCCTTTGGCAACAAGGAAAACATGAAATCATGAAAATCGGAGACTCGGTTTGATTGAGTCTGTTCATATACAACACTGTAGTTTGCGAAGCCGTAAGGTTATTTGATACCTCTACTCCTTGCTAAAAACGCTTTTACCAAATTTCTGCCTCTTTCAAAATATATTTCTGACTTATCTAGTGTTTTTTTTTGGCTAGGAATCGCTGGTGGTAAATAGGGTTTTTTTGTTCAATTTTGACTTGACATAATAAGTTGCATTTTCAGTAGAAAACAAATATGACTTTGTCCAACGTGTGCTGTTATGTCATGACAAAATTTAATTTACATGGATATATCAGATATAATATGAATACAAAATAAAGGTTGTACGTGTTGTCATAACTAACAGCTAGGTAGCCAATCAAAGTGCAGTCTCTAAAAAGTGAATGCCAACGAAAGAGCCTGTTCTGCAAGAGGTATGATATTATTGACAGATTATATGTTATGTAATCACTCAGCACAGTTTGCTTGCAACAGCGAATTATCTGTCAACATCAAAGGATCTGATGTTACATATGGGCCGCGCTAAAACGCATCTTCGGGCATATGCGGACAGCGATGACCCAGATCAGTCTGCACGTCTCTGCAGACAGATCTGGGTCTTTGCTGTCCGCTAACAGATCCATGGAACACTATAGAATGTATCAATGGAAAGCAGATTCCCGGATGAGACTTTGCACATATGCGACATGAATCTGATTCTGCATTTTGCACATACTCGAAGACACATTTTCGCTTGGCGTGCCAATATAATTATGTTGTAAATCAGATAGAAAGTAACTCATTAGGTCAGGGGAAATACGAGGTGTAGCATAACTATTCGAGCCTTGGTGAGTGAAGATGAATTTCAACAAAAACATTGCATGGTGAAAGACCGCTACCAGCACTTATTTTAGCAAGCCACATTATAATGACGTACTGATAGAATGTACCCTAAATGTAACAAGTAATTTATGTAAGAAACAGATACACGACAGTAGTATTGGCTGACACTAATAATAAGAAAAAAAAGAAACTGGACATATTCATAAAGAAATAACAGTTTTATTTTTTATTTTAGCGAAAGATGTTCAGCGACAAAGTTTAGTGGGCAACCTCCACAACTTTTTCCATCTTTAAATTAATCATACATTTTTAGTAGTTAGATTAAGAAATCTTAATGTTACTAGTTCCTGTCGTTTTTCAAAGTCCACATCTGTCAATCATGCTGTTGTGATGTAAAGAAAGCAGGCAAAACGAAAATCTCGACACAGGTATAAATAGAGTCATCGTACCGTATTAAAAGGGGTTGTTTAAACCTTACCAGGTGAATAGTAACCAGGATTTTAAATATTAATACGCTCGATGTTTGTGTGATAAAGATTGTTTTTAACTCTGCGAAATAGTTCCAGCAACAACGCCGACTTCTAAACTGATGGCCAAGTCCGCAAAGTCTTGCAGTATGTTCTTACCAGGCTGAAAGAATTTCAATTGACTACTTCGAAAAAAAAATAAGGCAGGCATTTCCTCTATTTCCTGTTCTTCCACTATTTCCATGTACACTTTTAATTATATCAATTTGCGTAAAATGAGACAGTAGCTCATCAGCATATAAAAATGAATGAGACGCACTATAGGAAATGCTGCCTTTAGGTCGTATGCAGACAGCAATGGCCCATGACCGGTCCGAATGGCCTAGATGGTAGTGCGTCCGCCTCCTGATCCGCAGGTTATAGGGTTAATCTCAAGCGGGGTCATAGCTAAAACTTTATAAAATTGATACCAGTAAGTGTGTCTGTTGGCGATCAACATTAGGTAGAAGAGCTAGGGGTCACGCTGGTGTCAGTGTAATGCAACAGGTGGTAGTATCCTGCCATAATGTCTGGGACATGATACTGCAGTGAGGAGACACACACAAATTTGCCATAAGTAGTTTCAAATCATCACATCCAGACTTCATGACATACTCGAGTTTGTTTACAGTGGCGTTGAATCTGAGCTCTAACAAACAAAATGAATGCCCAGTGTAACTGCACAGTCTGACCATGGACTTCGCTGTCCGCGTAGAGAGTCCCTAAACACTGTAGAACGTGTCGATTTTCACATGTATACCCAAGGGTCTTATTAGATTCGCTGGCTGACTTGAAAATTTACTGTTAGCATATGCCCATGCCCAAAAAACACTTTTTCTCATTGTGTGGTTCAAATAGATAAATAAATAAATAAATAAATAAATAAACATTTTATTCAGACAGACTAACCCATACTACATCACTATCTGAAACTGAGTCAAATATGCATGCACTGCTAAGATAATCTTAAACTAAAACTGCTATTCCTCCTTCCATGCATTTTATGCTTAGGCTTAGGTCTATCCTTCCAAAAAACACATAATCCTTTCAAAGATATTTCGGTATTAGGTTTTGCGTGTTTTTCAACCAGACCAATAAAGTCTGACTTGTCTCAATTAATTACCTCTTCGACATGTATCTTATTGTTCTTTATACCATTAATCTTACACTCCAAACCGTTTAAATTCCAAAAACTTTTCTTGATTAATATGAACCATTTTGCACGTAATTGTTTTGATTTAAAAACAAACAACAAAAGATTAAAGTGAAGTAAAGGCATTTAAATATATTATTTAGTTGAAATGGAAATAAATTTATAGACAATAATATTTTTAAGCTAAATTAAAACAAAAATCATATTTCAATTTAATGTAAATTTATTATTTCATTTAATGCTGTATGTTATCTAGCAATGAGCATTTCGTCACAGCGCAAAAAGTCAATACCTCCATTAAAATCTATGAGGAGTTACTGACTTTTTGCGCCTAGGTGACGATTTGATGGTTTATGAACACTGAATTACTGTTGTATAATGAACTTTCTGAATTATTTCGTTTCCATTTTCAAATAAATTCAACATTCTTATTACGCATCTGATTGTTAAAGTTAAAACAAGCATCAAACTAAAAATGTCATTTTCCTGAGTGTCTACACTCATGCACACCATTCAAATAACTCTCCAGAATGCTATTTGTCCTTCAGATACCTACCATGTTCAACAGTGTCTCTATATGGTATTTCTCGGTCACAACGCCCGTCCTGAACAGAGCACCCTTCCTCTGTATATGGTCTGTCCCATTTATAGCGCCTTTCCTGAGTATAGCGTCCCTCCGTGTCAACGCGTCCCTCCCGGTGCATGCACTCCGAGCGTTGAAAGCGCCCCTCTAGGAAGACGCCCTTCCTGGTTTTTATGTCGTCCATGGTGGTTATAGCGACACTGCTGGTTATAGCGTTCTTTCTGGTTATAGTACTCTACTTGACTATAGCGCCCCTCTCGGTTATAACGTTCCCCCTGATTATAGCGTCCCTGCTCATTGTAGCGTCTCTTCTAGAAATAGTTTTTTTTCTCCTGGTTATAGCTTTGCACCCAGTTATAGCGTCCCTTCTGGTAATAGCGTTCCTCCCGATTATAGCGTCCCTCCTGGTTAAAAGGATTTTCGCGGTTATAACATACCTCCTGGTTATAGCGTTTATCTTATATATATATCATTCCTCCTGGTTATAGCGTCTTTCCTGATTACAGCGTCCCTCCTGGTTATAGCGCCCTCCTGATTATAGTGTCCCCGCTCGTTGTAGCGTCCTTTCTGGTTATAGCATCTCTCATGGTTATAGCGTCCCACCTAGTTATAGCGCCCCTCTTGGTTATAGCGTCCCTACTGGTTATAACTTCCCTCCTGGTTATAGCGTCCCTCCTGGATATAGTGTCCCTCCTGATTGTACCGTCCCTCCTAGTTGTAGCGTCCCTCCTGGTTTTTAGGCCTCTTCTTGTTGTTAGGCCTCTGCTGGTTATAACGTTCCTCCTGGTTATAGCGTTCATCTCGATTGTAGCATTCCCTTTGGTTATAACGTTAATTCCGGTTATTGCGTCTCTCCTGGTCATGGTGTCCTTTTTTATTAGCATGTCCCTCCCAGTTAGTGTGCCCTTCCTGGTTGTAGTGAATCCTCTGATTTATTGGATTACTCATGAGACCATCTTTCTTCACTACTTGTATAATTGACCGATGCAGATTATTACTGAAAATACTGACACCTTCTCTTGCTAAGTCTACCAATTCCTGTTTGTAAAACTGTTTGATTGGTAACCCTTGAACTTCCAGGTAACTATGGTCGAGGATAGATACTTGTAAATGTTCATTCACAGTTATTTTCTTTTCCAAATTAAGATGTTTCTTTCAATGTCTAATTTTCGATCCCCAAATGGGATTGGCCTTGACATTATTAGTTTACTATCAGGTGCTTTGTCCCGTAGAGATTCCAACGTCTGACTCTTCTAATAGTCTTCTATACTTACAATGATTAACTTTTTTCATCAAACCATACGTGTTGTTTGTAACACTGATTTAGGAGTTTCCTATACTTGAGCATTTGAATCATCGGGCAATGATGGCTTCTTAGTCATATGACAAAGGTGTAAAATTACATCACTGCAAATCACATTATTGGGTTACTTACGAGGGCTGTTCAAAAATAACGTGGACTTTTGATCCCACGCAATAACTAAATAAGCTACATCAATAGAAATGGTACCTTCATGCACGGCTACATTCGTGCTATTCGATTATCCGAATTAGAGAGGGAAAATGTTCACGCGCCGTTTGAATTACCATAGTAACAGGTTCTAGGAGCATATGCAAATTGCAGTAAAATCCAGAAATACACATGTACATGTAATAAAAGACACCTTTTGCTTTACAATCAGCTTGAAATTTTGGGACGTCGCAACGTGACGTTCGGCGAACGGCAAGCGTAATTTAGACGTCATTTCAACGTTTGAGACGGAAGTAAACAAAGTTTGAACGAGCCAAGGGCATAACGCAGTATGGCGTCAACAGAGAGAACGGAAGTTCGGGCTGTCATCAAATTCTGTTGGGATATCGGGAAAACGCCCACTCAAACCTACAAATTGATGAAAAGTACACCGGGAAGATCAACTGTTAGCCATTCGCTGGTATTTAAGTGGTTAAAACGGTTCGAAGACGGCAGAACATCGTCGCAGGAAGAAGAAGGCAGGGGCAGGAAACTAAAGTAAATCAACGTCTGGTTACGTCAGTGCACGACGCCTTGAAGGAAGACCGAAGATTGACGGTGCGCGACCTGGCAGAGAAGTTTGACATGAGCGTGGGAACTGTTCATACTATTTTGGTGGAGAAGGAGATGTCCAAGGTATTCCATTTAATTTAAGACATTTTTTTTCATTCAACTGACCCGAAATTATCTGTCATTTTTAATATTCATATGCTGCAAGGATTCACCAAACAAATTATGGTTGTTTATGTGTGCTGATGTCATTGCGAGTTATATAGATACCATTCAATTATGTACTTAGAAAAGTTAAAATGATTGCAAAAATCGATAAACGATTATTATAATTATTATTATTATTATTATTACGATTGAACTTTCAGGTGCACGCCAGGTGGGTCCCGCGACTCTTGAAAGACTTCGAGAAGGATCGCCGGGTGAAGGAGTAAGGCGTTTCTGCGGCGCTACAGGAAAGAAGGAAATGACTTTCTCGACGAGTCGTGGATGTGGTTCTACGATCTGGAAATGAAGGGCCAGTCAGCGGTTTGGAGCAGATCAGGGTCCCCTCCTCCGAGAAAGCGCGAGTGACCAAGTCGGGAGGCAAACATATGTTTATTATGTTTTGCAACATGCCGGGTATGATTCTACAGCATGCGGTTCCAAAGGATACTACTGTTAATGCCGGATATTATTCTAAGGTAAATATTACTCATATATAGCTTTAATTTAAAACAACATGTTATGAGGACAAAATATCCCGTGAAATATTTCTCTAAATTTTTTCTTGAATTGTTTATTTTTCAGGTTCTTCGTCGCGACTTGGTGTCTGCTCGAAGAAGCGACCGGGCTTACCAAGGGATTACTTTCTGCTGCACCAATACAACGCGTTTCCCCACACCGCCGAATCAACCAGAATGGAAATCAACCTTATAGGATTTGGGACTGTTAGCCACCCCCCGTATTCACCCGACCTAGCTCCAAAGGACCTCTGTTTTCCCAACTATCAAGAAGCAACCGAAGGGGAGAAAATTCAAGTCTTTCGGGTGTGAGGGTTGCGGTAAAAACGATCGTGAGTCAGTTCGACGAGCAGTGGTAAGAGAACATGTTTGACCAGTTGGTACAGCGCCACCACCGATGCATTCTGCACGGTGGGGAGTACTTTGAGAAGAAGTGAAATTGTGTACTTACGCAAGCGAAATCCGGCGAAACAAATGACGTCGGCGACGTCGCCGTGGAACGCTTGCCGTGCTCCGAGACGGCGAAGAGTACTAGCTTGGATGAATGATATCTTTTTAATTACATGTGCGTATTGTTTGAAATTTACATAGAGAAAAGAAGAAAAACATTCGTTTCATGTCATATAATTTTTGTTTTTCTGTGTTGAAAGAATTTCCTGTCAGAGCAAACGTCCACGTTATTTTGAACAGCCCTCGTACAATGGCAAGATCGATAAGGGTCGATGGGTGTTCTGTATAATTGCTGGATTCATCAATTAGCTGTTTGAGGCTATAAGATAAAGCAATGTGAGACATTTTATTTGCTGTAGAGTTATTTATCATATCACAGTTACAATCACCCATAATGCCCATAATGATGAAAAAAAGTAAGAGAAAAGTCCAGGGAGTGCCACAATCACAAGCCGCAGCCCTTCCCAGACACAAATCGAACAAACGTACGAAAAGCACTAAGATTAGCTCTCTCTTCCCCAAACGAGGTAATCGCAATGCTAAAAGGACTGAAAAACACAAGAACAAAATGACACAAGGTAAGACATAAAACAAATCGCCTCGTAGAATAAAACACAAAGCAACAAAGAGTAAGACCAACACCGGGACCACCGCCTTAGGACGATAAGTAGAGTAAACCACCGGGGGAGGGGGCGGGCAGGGGGGACGGGGGGCGTGTTAAAGCACTTTAACAGCTAGCCAACTTTAACCTGGGTCCCGATGTATACAGAAATACATAAAAATTCTGTCCGCATAAAGGCTCCCAATTCAGTCAATGTATCAAAGCGAAAACATATAACTCAATTAATCACTATAATAAACAAAGACGAGTACTCATGGCTAATTCTACTGTATGCCAGAGTAAATGAAAACCAATAGTTGAACCACGGCGAGCCAAGCCAAAGACATATTGTCATGCCCCAACCCACTGGTTAAAGTTTTACGAAGAGGCCGTCATTGAGTCTGAGGCCCGAACCGCCGCCGTGCAATTAAAGAGTGAAGCATAGCCATCAACAGTGATTGGGTTGATAACTAGGCATGCAGTCTGCCGCATAATATCCAGGATCTAGACAATTCTTTTACAACGGTTAATAAGTTTTCTGAATTGCTCCGAAAAGTTAGATCTTCCTACAATTTTTCTAAATCTATACACTAAGTCACCATAAAATTCTGGTTCCGATATACCTTGTTGCAGAAGTGTTTTCAGACTGACACACTATTTTTCTACCAAGACACTGTGTCTGCGATACAATTTCGAAAACGCCTTACGAAGTTTAAATAACGATAACCCTGTCTTAGAACTTGGCAGTATGGTCTTTATTACGGCAGTTAAAGTCACTAAGATTTGAAGAAGCTCTAGCGAAACTAATAAGTTGAGATATGTATACCCCATATGAGGTACGCCGGGGGACATCGCCATCCAGAAAAGGGAAATTGACTATATCAAAATCAAAATCGTCCCGTTTATCATAAATTATGTTGGTAACTGTACCATTAGATATACAAAGATTTAAATCCAAAAAAAAGGTGCCCCGGTATCGGTAGAATTTGCTCTATTGAATTGGAGTCCTGTAGGGTATATCCGGTCCACCATTTGGTCAAAGTAAATATTGTCAATATTTAATAAATCATCAAGTTATCTTGAAGTTGAATTGAAAGCCTCAATAAGGTCAGCCTCGCGAGAGAGACTTCATGAAATCTCTCTCATAATAAAAAAGAAACAAATCTGCAACAAGAGGAGCACAATTAGTTCCCATCGGAATACCAATAGTTTGCCTATAAAGTAGTTCCAAATCTAATAAAAATATTATCCAAAAGATAAACAAGGACATCACAAACTTTTTGACACGACCATAAATTGTGATTATTGTATACATATAAGTCTTATATTGATGTTGGACTAGGGTTACCAAGGATTTGGTTGATTGCCCCAATATTCACTATCTGAATTGGGTTGTCTAGATATTTCGCACAGCAAAATCTTGTTAGACTGGAGGGCTATTTCGACTCTTCCAGACTATAGTAAAGTAAGACAACACTATCTGCTGTCGGTATTCCGATCCTTGTGTACGTATAAGCTACATCTCCACCTTGCATCTAAATACGATCTTTTCTGTACGGATTGTTAGAATTTGACATGAAACATGTCTGTGCTACTTATCTGATGTGCTGTTATCATGTTTCACTAAAATTTAGAATATCATAACTTTGCATCTTAACTTCTTGTATGTCCATTTTTGTAGTTAGCTTTGTATATTTAGGTGCAGTATATTAAGATTGTAATAGTTTAGGTATGGAGCATTCGTTGAAGCAGAAGAGACTGACGACGACAGTGAATCCGGGACAGGATTAGGATGCAAATCGCACACAGTAACAGAAGGGATAGCACAAAGGCGAGATTACTACATAACAGAACGGACAACAGATTCCATGTCTGTTGGTCTGAACATTCTAATTCGTCATTCGTTTACGAATTTATGAGTTTGGGTTATGGCTTAAGTACCATGACCGCAGCTACTTAGAACAATATTATCATTCTATATTACGACCACTGAGCAATCATTTTTTTGGTCAGTTAATAATTTTGACGAGATGCGTGTGTAGTTTTTACTTATAGACTAAACAAAGTTATCGGTTCGCTCATTACAAGTGTTAACATCACGAAAACACGCCTATGTAACTTTGACCCCCTTAAACCCCACTTTTATATAATAAAACTGGGGTTTACAGGGGTATACATTTTTTTTTCTTATTCCTGCTCTAAAACATAATTGTGGGTACTCGTTAGAACCGCCTCGCCAAGGCGGTTCTAACGAGTACCCACAATCTATGTTTTGAGCAGAAATATGAAAAATATCAGAGTTTTTTTATCTGAAAATTTTCAGTTTTTGGAGTTGAAATTTTCTATATATTTGAATAGGCGTGTTTTCGTAATGGAAAAGGCAGACAAGAATGAAACCATGATGAGAAAAAAAGAGACGGTTCATGCTTCTGTTAGACCGATATTAGCGTACATACATACATACAAAATAATTATACACACACACACAAACACACACACTCTCTCTCTCTCTCTCTCTCTCTCTCTCTCTCTCTCTCTCTCTCTCTCTCTCTACACCTCAGTTTGATCGGTACTATTATTTTCAAAAATTGACAATAAATGGTAGCCATTTACCTCGGGATCAGCACGCTCCTTTGATTAGAAGGACAGATTGATATACCATGAGAAAGCTTTTACCATAAGATTTCGGACATACGGACCACAGCAGAACAGGGTATACCAAATTCAACGCGGCATCCGATCAGGCAAACAGTGCAGGCTCAGACCACGAGCCATAGAACGCAGAGTCTGATCAGGGTCTACTCTGTCACACCCAGCTATTTATAAACACGGAACTATTCAAAATTTAGAGCAAATATTGCAATGAGAAAAAAGTGTCCGAATTTCACTGAAAATTTACAGGATACATGCTAAAAAGTGTTATTTCCCGTATCATCACACAGCAAGCCGCTCCCCAACAGCGTACGTACACCGAATAAGATGTTTACAAATTAATCTAGAAAAAATAGCTCGTTTCGTCTCAATAATAGAAATAAGGTTAATATATTTCTTGATACCCTGTCTAGTTGATACATCTGGCGCCTTTGCGATCAAAGCCAAAGTTCTGCCTACTGATCAGCACTAACTGATCAGGGTCCTCTATGCTCACAACATGCATCAACAAGCGGTCAACATTGTGTTGTTAACTGCCAGGACCCAGGTCAGACTGCATAAACGTACTAACGCATCCAGGCAGGCACAATTGTATCTTTCCTTCTACAGCCACTCAGCAACGAAAATCCCACCGTTCTTACTCACAGTACCTTGACATGCAGTCCTGGACAAACAGTGTGGACCCAGGTCAGATAAGTATTGCATCATGGCAATAACATTTTAAATGCTTGATTTCCAGATACATACATTACAGAAATACTTCATATACATTTCTGTAGTATATAAGCAGCGAACATAAAATGGTTTTACCAGAACTCCAGATAAGAAAAAATTAAAGGATATTTCTGTACTTTTAACACATAAACACAACTTTGATAAGTTGTGTTTATGGCATATAAATCTGTTAATTGAGTACTTGGCTCCTATTCTGAAATTGACACGTTTAGATTAAATATATCGATAGGTCACATACATGACTAAGAGAGCACTAGGTATGTCTTAATCATATTCCAAACCTCGAATGTCAGGAAGGATATACCACTACAATATTTTTCTCAAAACATTTACAAAATATCGATTGAAATTTCGTCCATCAGCAAAGGGCGCCGGACAATAGTGTCACTGTTTTAAGTTGCCTTCTACAATCTTTCCATAAAATGACACTACAGATGTAGAAAGGGGGCTTACTACTCACCTTTAGAGCGTGTCTTGTTGATTAATCACATCCTAGACACTTTATATGGGTACTTGACCTACAGTTCCAGGTCTGTTTACTCAATACCGAGTGCCAAGGGAAAGTAACCCTAGACTGGCAAAATATTCGGATAGGCCTTTCAACTATAGTGTAACCAGAAAATATTACTGAAACATTCTCGAATGCAAAATGCATAAGTTTACCCATAAACCACTTTTTAAATTCTTTGTAGTTTTTTTTATATTTTTTTTTTTTTTTTGATAGTCTGGGAACACTTAGCCGAGACTGTTGATGCAAAGAGTTTGCCTTATGTTGTGGCAAGAAAAGCCATTTCTCCATCAAAGCGGTAGGTAGCAATATTTCCTGTAAGTCTTTTGGATCTTTCATATACCGTCTCACAGATTTTAAGTGCATTTTAAGTGCATGCTTTATAATAGCAATGAGACAAGAAGTTAATATTTCTGAAAGTACATAACCTAGACTTTGTAACACATCGTGCTTTATATGGCCTTTTTATGAGCTTCGCTAACAAATACACTTTGGAAGCTTGTCTTGGTTCTCTATAATATCAACTGCAAACCAGACAGACTGACTACAATAATTGCCAATACTATAATTCTAATTTTATTTATTTCGTCTATGTCTCATCTTTGTCATGTTTGTCTATTATTCTAAATATTTTTTTTAATTAATCACTCTACAAAACACAGGAAATACAATATGTGCCCTGGCTGGTTCCACAACTTGGACGTACTTTTATACTTAAATTTAGAATCCTCTATATGTGGGTTTCTCCCATCTAATCGTCCAAAAGATACACACACATGCGCACACGAGTGCGCGTGTGTGCAGTTTACATTTTGGCTGCGCCATGCGAAACTATGTCTTTTGGCATATGCGGACAATGAAGGTCAAGATCAGTCTGCGCATCCTTGCATTCTGATAAGGGCCTTCACTGCCCGCTCTCATAATTATTGGATACTACAGAACGTATGAATAGATAGCAAAGGCCAGGATGATAAATTTGTGCATGCGAAGGATAATCTAAATCTGTGCATCTTGCGCATGTTCCAAGGCGCTTCTTCGCTTGACCGGGCCATGTTTTCTAAACCAAACAAAGTACTAGTATTCACATTTAATCTCCGAATGCTCCTTCCTGTCTAGTTCTCTAAATTGAACCTCTGTATTATCTATATAATGAGAGACAAGATTTCAGGGCATATAAAGAGGTCCTTGGCACAGAATTGTAACCCGACTATAACTCGCTTTTTATTTATAGCCTTCAATTACTGATAACAGAAACAGGGCAGTGAACTGAGATTGTGGCAGTTTTCCGTTACAACTAACCGGAATTCGATTTCTATTTTATCTTTTCAAGGACATCTGCGAATAAATTGCAAGCGCAAATTCTTTTTTAATGGTGTGATGAGCAGGAACACAGCATTTCCTAAAATACTGCATATGCCCCGGCAAAGTCAGGTCAGCCTGCGAATTCGTGCAGTGTGATCAAAGTCTTCGCAGGGCATTCTTTGGATAGCCAAGGGTGCAAGGATCTTGAGGCGGACCGTAAAGACTCAGAACAGCCAGCACGGATAAACTGATCTCAATCTTTGGTGCATTTGCCATCATGTAGGAAACATTGTGGCTAGGTTCGGCTGAATTTGAATTGTGTGATAATAATAATTAGCCAATGGATATGGCACTTTTACAATGTTTAAGTACATAATAAATAAACACATTCATTGCGATAAAACACAACTACAGTCTCTCTCTCTCTCTCTCTCTCTCTCTCTCTCTCTCTCTCTCTCTCTCTCTCTTGAGGTTGTTTGTAAGTACCTTACAAATGTACATTCCTGGATTGCAGTGAATACAGTTTGTTCAAATGTTGAAAATGGGTATCGTTTGCGAGTTGACGATTCCAATAAAGGACATTTACGAGCATACAAGCTGTTACATTCTAATATTAAACACTTCAATGTATTAGCGTTTCTGTGTATCATAAAATAATTCATGGTATTGACATGTGTGTGTCATTTATTACTATAAGTTGTATTACATAATATTACGGAGGTGTGTTTCCTCGACCAAATCAAATCATCACATTTTCCTCGCAGCCAATGGTAAAGCGTCATTTACATGTCGTTCTGTTATTGTCATTCTCGAAGGTCGGACAAGAAGGTATGATTTTAGGTGTTATTTTTGTTTTCTACCGCCTCCTCCCAACCTATCTTGTCTCTTCCATAATTATGCTTGTTCTGGAGATGCATTGTTTGATCGAGGGGCATATAACCTAGAGTTGTCAAATGCTATATTTAACCATTCTGAATGTTGTAACAATATACTTAATGTGTACATGTTATGCAAGATATCCAAATACTTTCTAATTGTTTTTGTCACATTTGTATATCTGGGGTCATTTTTCACAGCATTTGCTGTTTCTTACGCCCAGAGTTGTCAAAAACTATGTTTAAGCACACTAAATGATGTTAACTAATATCATTTTGTACGTATCATGCAAGGTATCTAACAAGTCTATATTTTTAGTCATAATCGTTTGATAAACAGTCGTCACCAAACAGCAAAGTAGCTCGTCAGTTTGCATGCAGTTGTGTCGTAAAATCCGAATATTGGCTGAACATTAGTTAAATAATTCTAATTCACGCGCCCGACATTTTGCCGCTCGATTTCCCTGGTGTCGAAATTAGTTGATGTGGTGTTAAAGCGTTTATCGTTGTTCTGTAAGGTTATATATCCTACAGAGAATCAGTGTGTGTGGGGTAAATGGTTCTAACAAACAAAACGTCCAGTGCAGACATATGTGAACAGCGGCATCTGATCAAATTCTACGATGTTTGCAACTCACTCAGCTGTTTTAGATTCAATTAAATGTAGTAAAATATTTAAGGTGGTTACTAATGAAGTCTACGTGGCCTAAACTAGTTGGTCTGGCTCAAAACAAATTCTACACTTTTGTTGTTTTCTGTTTTGTATCACGGAAACACACCTACCATTAAACACCACTTTTATACAGTAACACTGGGGTTTTCTCTTATCTTTTTTCTAAAGGGGTATACATTATTTTTTCTTATTTCTGCTCAAAAACATATATTGTGGGTACTCGTTAGAACCCCTCGAGGCGGTTCTAAGATGTATCCACAATTTATGTTTTGAGCAGAAATATGAAATATCAGAATTGTGATCTGAAAACTTTCAGTTATCGGTGGTGAAATTTTCGATATATTTAAATATTGTTTTCGTAATGTTCTCTGTGTTCATTGCTTTGAGTAAAAGAGTGTTGAAATTTTAGGACAAGTATGATACTTTAGGTGTCCCGGTATTTGGATAAATACGGCGAAGAACTATTAGGTAAACATATATGCTTTGATGTGCGGACTTATCTATATCATTCACAGTGTAACAGAAAGGAGAAGCGATGTGTGATGACAGAAACAAGGCCGGTTTGTTTGTTTCATCTTGCTATGGTTTCAGAAATTATGTAGAAGATTCAAAATATTCAATATGTCTTTTCGCTTCCCAAAGCAATCGTAACATATATAATGTTAATAGTGTCACAAACGTTTTGATTCTACTGAAGGAACTTTCAAATAATGTGCCTGAGTTGCAGTGGATCTGTCAAGTATTTGTAATACTCTTACAAATTCTTTCGATAAGATTTATATTAGACTGAAACTAAATTATTCAGACTAGCTGCGATTATCCCTATGGGGACTAATAGCGCATAGCTTGTTATTATTATTTATTTTTCTTTCTTTCTGTTTTTATGAGATATTGTTTTAAGCCCTTAAATCCAACTTTTATACAGTAAAACTGGGGTTCAAAGGGATATCCATTATTTTTCTTATTTCTTCTCAAAAACACAGATTGTGGGTACTCGTTAGAACCACCTTGTCGAGACGGTTCTAACGAGTGCCCCAAATCTATGTTTTGAACAGCAATATGAAAATTATCAGATGTTTTTATCTGAAAATTTTCATTTTTAAGCGGTTAAAGTTTCAGTATATTTAAATAGGAGTGTTTTCATAATGTAGGGTAAGTGTTGATGCCTATGAAATATAAAATTACACAGAAACGGCCACAATGACAAAGCAAAGCCTTCCAGGGGCGCTGAAAGAAGAAAAGCTGAGGAATAAACTCTTTCCAGATATAACATGTCACTTGCAATCAACGACATACAAAACAAACAAGGGAACATTGCAACAGAGGAACTGTATTGTAAGGTTAAAAAAAAAGAAGTAAAAGGAGAAATACGGAACAGACAATGACAAAATAAACAGCATATAAGAAACCATCAACGCACGAACAAAGGATAGTGCATTCACCAGCTTTCAAGGTTAAGTGACTGAAGTGAAGTGAGGCGATTTGTATACAAATTTAGTTAAGAAGGTCACAATTTTAACAGAATGATCTAGTGCCGTATATATATATATATATATATATATATATATATATATATATATATATATATATATATATATATATATATATATATATATATATATATATATATATATATATATATATATATATATCAAAAACGACAAAGTCTACAATACAGGATAATATATCCACAAAATAATAAAGTAAATGAGCCTTGAAAGCTGTGATAATTTAATGGCTTAAAGCGTTTCACTACTATCAGTGCAGGTCATCAGAAGACGTATACAATGGCGATGGTTGCTATAGGAACAACGTTACAAAAAACGGAAAACAACGTCATACAATACGGTATGCAACCTAACTTAGATGGTTTACTGACTATTTAAATGGCAGAAGGCAACGAGTTGTAATTCCCGGGGCAATGTCTGATTGGGTCTATATTAAAGCTGGAGTCCCGCAAGGCTCCATTTTGGGACCCTTACTCTTTTTAGTATATATCAACGACATAGTTACTGATATTGGTGCCAATATAAGATTATTTGCTGACGACACCAGCCTATACATAATAGTTGAAAATCCAGTGGATGCTTCACTTTGTTTAAATTGTGATTTACAGAAAATTTCAAACTGGGCTCAACAGTGGGTTGTAACGTTCAACGCTTCTAAGAACGAATCCATGGTTATTTCTCGTAAAAGTCCAAAACCCTACCATCCACCAATATTTATGGATGGCGTTCAGGTCGAAGAAGTTAATAATCACAAACATCTCGGAATTTTTTTATCAAATGACAGTTCTTGGCATTGTCATATCAACTATGTTAAAGAAAAGGCTTGGCAAAGAATTAATATTATGCGTCGATTGAAATTTATTTTAGACAGAAAGTCGTTAGAAACTATATACCTTTCTTTTATTAGGCCAGTCTTAGAATATGGGGATGTGATATGGGATAATTGTACCCTGTATCATAAGAGAGAATTAGATAAGATCCAAAACGAGGCTGCTAGAATCGTTGTTGGTGCAACAGCCTTAGTATCAATACAAGTTTTGTGCACTGAAGTTGGTTGGGAGTCTCTTCAGGTAAGACGAACAAAGCATAAACTGAACCTGTTTTTTAAGATGCAACATGATCTTGTACCGAATTATTTGTCGTTTCTCGTTCCTTTATCTGTGAGTGAACTCTCGCGGTATAATTTGCGAAATGCAAATGATTACTCTACAATACATTGTAGGACACAGCAATATTACAAAACTTTTTTACCCTCGGTGGTAAGAGATTGGAATGGTTTACCAGAAGAAGCTAAACAGTTAAACTCTCTTTTGTCTTTTAAAACCTATCTTAATCGTGAAAGGAAAAAAGTCCCTAAACATTTCTATTATGGCAGAAGAAAATATCAGATATTGCATACAAGGTTAAGAACAGGATGTAGTGCTTTAAATAACGATCTTTATTTGAAAAATATTACTGATTCTCCTTTATGTACATGTGGTGTAGTTGAAAACACTTTTCACTTCTTTTTTGTTTGTGAGCGCTTCAGTATTATTAGACGGGAGTTAATGAATGACTTATCGTTCATACCTAATATAAGTTTGGCAAAGTTATTGTATGGGGACGATTCTCTGAATCAAGCATCAAATATTGTGATATTTAGTAGTGTACAAAAGTTTATTGAAAAGAGGAAAAGATTTTAAAAATTATAAAATAATAACTTTATGAAATTGAATGGCATTTAATAATGGTACATATACATGTAACAATTAAAACAAAATACGCGAGTTTGTTGTGGGAGTGCTGTTTATTGACAATTTAAAGTTAAAAGTATAAGTTCTAAAAATAAATAAATAAATAAATAAATAAATAAATAAATAAACAAATAAATAAATAGTATTATGGTTGCGATTAAAACAGTTATAATAATGAAAATCTATATACATTAAAGATCCCTAGACTATTGATTATAAAAATGGATAATGTGTTATTACTTGCTGACTACTTATAATTGCTACTATTATTAAACTGTTCTCATTTGTTAATATATGGTATATTTCGAGGGAAACAGGTTCACATACATATAATTTTAGCATCTTTTGAGGTTTCAGGATCGTCATGGGCTGTGTTTCATCGAATATCGCTTCATGTTCTGTTCTTTTCTTTCTATTCTGAGTTGTTTAACAGTAACATTTATTATAATATACAACTATTCATATTTTTCTATACTATATTGTTCAGTTGAAACTTAGAAATTGAAAGTATCTTTTTGTATCTGTCTTTCGAGCATTCTTAACTAAATTAATAGTGTTTCCCTTTTCTGTCATTACTATTTCTTAACTAAATTAATAGTGTTTCCCTTTTCTGTCATTACTATTTCTTATTTGTCTAATTATGTCCACATATGATCGTTCAATCTGTTTATGTGATCTCCACTAAGTTTGTAAATCATGTGTTGAGGGAGATGAACACTATAAGCTCTTAGCTTTCGTTCAAATCCTATGTATTATTTATGTAATTTGTGGATTATGTATTTGACTTGAAACTTGAATAAAATATGTTTAAACCAACCTAACTTTCAAAATCGCGAAAAAATTTAACAGATGCGTTATAAATTAAGTATGCCTGTTTAATTTTGGCTTGAATAAATTTATAAAATATTTCTCTTTCATTTTTCCTGCAGCAGCATTATCGTTCTACATTTTATAAAGTGGCTAAAAGTATTTGCCATTATGGAAGTTGAGGGCGAGGGTTGGGATCCCGTGAAGCTAGCTTAAGCCCCCTACCCATGCCCCTACCCCAACCCCCACAACCCCAACACAGTAATTCATTACTGAGCGTTCCAAGGCAGTATTTTCATTGTGGTATTTTTGTTAATTGTTATGTAGTGTTTCTCTTTCTAATGTTTTTCTTTATATGATTATGTACGTTGATTATATATTCAGTTAAGTATGAGTAACAGTGTTCCCACCTTTTTGGGAAAAGTGTTGCCAACTCTGCTTGCTGTCTGTTCATTTTGTTGCTGCTTTATTTTATTTGTCTGTAAGTTCCCTTAGATGTCGGTGGCTTTATTTGAATCTGATTGTATCAGTTCCTGAGTTATCATATTTACTTTTCTTACTGCTTTGTCAAGGACGTGCGGTATGCGATAAAGATCTTAGGTGAGAAGACCCGTAATAGGATGCTTTGATAATTTACACCCTTCGAACTGGCAAAATTAATTTACTTAAAATGTTCTGATAACGCCACTTTGATATACAGAAATACCGCAAACAAAACAGAAGTTTATTTATTTATTTTGATTTTTTCAAACATAATAAAAACATCTATTAGGAGGTTACATCTAACTCATACATGTAGCGTACCATGTCATTAGTGTTTCCATAAAGTCATAACAAGCAACTGAAAAAATAAACCATGCAGTATATATTTGTTTTACAAGTTAGTATCTGCTCTGTTGGCCTCTATGTTTTTTACAACATTTGAAACTAGTGCGAAGATATGGTGCCAATGGAATAGATCTACGCTTCTCTCTGGTAATTTTGATATTAACCCTTTTGAGGCGGTGATCCTGGTGTTGTTTGTCCTGTGTGTGGCCTTGTGTGTGCTTGCTGCTGGGCTTTTTCATGTTTTGTCATTTCTGTTGTCTTATTGGTAGGTTTAATGGATATCTGTCGTTGTGATCACGCTATTTGGGAAGAGGGAGGTGACTGCCTTGTTTTTCTTTTATTTGTGGCTTGTTATAGGAATCAGACATGGTTTTTCCATGCATTAACATTCGCCAGGTCCCGAGGGAGGTGTTGAAAACCGAGGCCGGAGGCCGCGGTTTTCAACACCTCCCTAGGAACCTGGCGAATGTTAATGCATTTGAAAACCATGTTCGATCGCTATTATTGCATAAAAAACTGAAAACACTTGCAACATTTTGCGTTATTCCTTGCATGATTTTGTTTCGCCTTTTCACTGATGTCTCGCGAATGCAATTTCCACGAACTATGCTCGTTCTAAGGCCGGGCAGTACACATCTCGTAACGGCAGCAATTCTGTACACCAGGCACGTTACGTAGCCGTGCATTAACAGTGCGATAATTGCCTTGTTAATACACGGTTTTTCGCCGGTTAATGCACGGCTGTTAAGAACGTGTGACACTGCCTTTTATGCAAAAATAAGTTTTAAGTTTACCATCCACCCCTTCCCCTAGTTTTCCTACTGAACGTTCCAAAGCAGTTCCTCTGTTGCAATTCATCTTTGTTATGCGTCTGTGGTTTCATATGTGGCGTTTGTTTTGTCTTTCTTTGTTCCCCATCTCCCTTCTTTTGATGCCCCGGGAGGACTGTGCTTCGTGATTGTGGCATTTCAGGGTAGATTCCTTTATAGGTACTGTCTATATGGCATGTTGCCTCTTCAGCTCGGTGTCATACGTTGGCGATGCTCTGAGATTGTGGCTATTCCTGAACATCATCTATATTAGTTTAGTATTTCATGTAAAGAAATAAACTGTTTGCTATTCATCTCAGTGTCGGAAGTAAGGAATATTATGTGATTATGAATGTTTCTGGACAGTTTTATGTATGTAAAAAGAATTTTATGTCATTGCGCACACTGCAGCAATGACTAACGACCCGTCACAAACGCGGAGTACCAAAATACCTTCCTAAAATCCTCATTCCTGTCGATCGTCGCTTAACCACTAGCAAACACAACACTGATACATCGAAGACTAAGACAAATCATAGACCACATTGTGATATAAGAGAACAAACGTTATCAGCATTGTCTAGTAAAACAAGGTATTAAGCGTGCAATTACTTCTGTCTGCGTATTAAGTATTATTTCAGCCTGATGATGGACTTACGCATTCTATCTTGTCTACGTAATTTATATTAGCGGAAAGGGCTAGAATACGCAGATGTTTCTAATATTTTTTTTTGTGTAATGCATCCTGCATAGCGTTTAGCGGAAAACCTTTGCGCAAAGTAGTTTCGGCTTGAAAGAATTACATTAAAGCTTCCACTGAATCTTATGGTCTAGTAGTTTATTAGAAAGACATGAGATCTGCTTTATGATACGGTTCTTCTCATACAAGGTTGTATTTAGCATGCTTGTCACATGTTACCGAAAGCATTCTGCCAGCTAGATATGTTAAACTATTGTGCTGAAGTAAACCACACCTATCTCTCTCCGCGTATTATTTATTCATTATATCATAAAATGGTAAATGCATTACTAAAGTAAAGTTTCCACCCTGTACTTAGACACATATATTTCGTATAATCTTGCTCTATGCAACGCAAACAGCACAAACATAACTAATAAGGTAATACATTTCCCAGAGGACACATGACGTTTATACAAATGCATTAACGTCATCATTTACGTCATGCCATGACGTGGCATCGACGTTAATGCGACATAAACATCATGATGTTGCATCGATGTTAACGTGATGTTGTATAAACGACATGTCCATACGGGTTAATCCTTATACAAAGCTTATTCACGGTACTTTACAAATGGTACTAAACCAGAGAATAATGTATGGCGTAGAAGTATCTCAGATGATGGCGTTAGCATCAACATGTATGAAAAAAGAAACAGCACTGCTTCTTCCCATTAAACTTTGAATACTAGGTCATCCATAATTTGTCACAAGAATAACCAACTTTTTCGAAAATCAGTATTTTATTTCCAGTAAAAGTGTATCTGTTCTTGTTTTTGAAACCAAAACCACACGATTCCTGAGAATGCAGAAGAATTACTTTATCCTGCAGCTGGTTATGTTATTACCGCCAATTTGCAAAATTTTCCGATAGCAGAATTCAGAATTCAATATTATTTTTTTTTTATCTTTATTTAAGCAGAATTCAATACTATTTTTTATTTTTAATATTTGTATCTATTATATATTTTTATCATTTTTTCCAAAGGACTCAGGTATAGGTGCCCTTGTCATAATTACTTCAATGAATGTATCTTACAAATTACAGAATTACAGAGGCTTTACAGGAAATCTGCCTAAACTATTTTTTTCTGAAAAGTATCGTTATTTCAAACTTCTTAACATTTAATTTGCCGTGGTTGCATTTAGTACAATGCAATTAACTATTTTGATTGGACCGATGCGTTTTATGCTTTAAATAAATGCTTTATACACTTCTTAATGCTACATTATGTCACTTTTTAGTGATACTTTATTTATATGGTATAAATAGCTGTTGATACTTTGTTCATTACGGTGAAGGGAAATGACCTCTAAAATTCCTTTAATAACAAACATAGTAAATTATTTCCTAAATACCTTTATACTTTTGTGAACTAAGTGAAAGAAAATCCTGTCAATCTTCTGCTGATTGATAACTGAATCTTAAAAATATGTAGTAAAATGTACCCTATAACAACTATACATAAAAACATTCGGTTCGCATAAAGGCTCCCAACTCAGAACTATTCCCTTTTCATGCATATTAACACGATAATAAGCTCTTCATTGCTTATGTTCTATGCATAAATTGATATTCTAGAACTTCAATCTATCTAGAATTCTAAAGGCACAAATTATTCAAAGAGTTTTAACATAAAATGCAGTAGTAATCAAGATGATAATAACATCGCACATATATAAACACTACACTGCAATTTTAAGTCATCTCTAAGATGCAGCCAACTACAAAGCATACACACTCCGGTACTTCTCTGTTGCAATAGTGTATAAATAAAATGTTTCATGCTGGCAAGAAGACAGTTTGCTTCAATAAAATCTGCTTTATTAGGTAATACCAAGTACAAAATTACACATATATGTCAGTCATACATAATAATATTATTTGATGACAAATACATTATACGAAAACACGCCTATTCAATATATTGAAAATTTCACCACCAAAAACTGAAAGTTTTCAGATAAAAATTCTGATCTTTTTCATATTTCTGCTCAAAATATAGGTTTTGGGTACTCGTTAGAACTGCCTCGCCGAGTTGGTTCTAACGAGTACCCACAATCTATGTTTTGAGCAGAAATAAGAAAAATAACGTATACCCTTGTGAAAAAAGGTAAGAGAAAAGTCCAGGGAGTGCCACAATCACAAACTACAGCCCTTCACAGACACCAAGAGGAAGAGAAAACCGACAAATCCAAACAAGCACAAATCGAACAAACGTACGAAAAGCACTAAGATTAGCTCTCTCTTCCCCAAGCGAGGTAATCGCAATACTAAAAGGACAGAAAAAAAACAAGAACAAAATGACACATAGTAAGAAATACAACAAATCGCTTCGTAGAAAAAACCACAAAGCAACAAAGAGTAAGACTAACACCGGGACCACCGCCTTAGAACGGTAAGTAAACCACCGGGGGGGGGGGGGGGGGGCGGAGGTTTAAAGCACAGTTACAGCTAGCTAACTTCACCCTGGGTCCCGATGCTACTCTTAATACAGAAATACTTAAAATTCGGTTCGCATAAAGGCTCCCAACTCAGTCAATGCATCAAAGCAAAAACATAAAAATCAGATTAATCAATATAAACAAAGACGAGTACTCATGGCTAATTCTACTGTATGTGAGAGTAAATGAAAACCAATAGTTGAACCACGGCAGGCCAAGCCAAAGACATATCGTCAAGCCCCAACCCACTGGTTAAAGTTTTACGAAGAGGCCGTCATTGAGTCTGAGGCCCGAACCGCCGTCGTGCAATTAAAGAGTGAAGCATAGCCATCAACAATGATTGGGTTGACAACTAGGCATGCAGTCTGCCGCATAATATCCAGGCTATAGCTAATTCTTTTATAACGGTTAATAAATTTTCTGAATTGCTCCGAAAACTTAGATTTACCTACAATTTTTCTAAATCTGTACACTAAGTCACCGTAAAATTCTGGTTCCGATATAACTTGTTGCAGAAGTGTTTTCAGACTGACGCTATATTTTTCTATCAAGGCACTGTGTCTGCGATAAAATTTCGAAAACGCCTCACGAAGTTTAAAATCACGATAGCCCTGCCTAAGGAAGTAAGGGCTTTATTACGGTAGTTAAAGTCATTAAGATTTGAAGAAGCTCTGGCGAATCTAATAAATTGAGATAAGTAAACCCCGTATGAGGTACGCCGGGGGACATCTCCATCCAGAAAAGGGAAATTGACTATATCTAAATCAAAATCGTCCCGTTTATCATAATTTTTGGTGGAAACTGTACCTTTAGATATACATAGATTAAAATCCAAAAAAGGTGCCTCGGTATCGGAAGAATTTGCTCTATTTAATTGGAGTTCTGTAGGGTATATCCGGTCCACCATTTGGTCAAAGTAAATATTGTCAGTATTAAATAAATCATCAAGGTGAAGTTGAATTGAAAGCCTCAACAATGTTAGCCTGATTTTCACGTGAGAGAGACTTTATGAAATCTCTCTCATAAAAAAAGAAACAAATCTGCAACAAGAGGAGCACAATTAGTTCCCATCGGAATACCAATAGTTTGCCTATAAAGTTTAGTTCTAAATCTAATAAAAATGTTATCCAAAAGATAAACAAGGGCATCACAGACTTTTTGACACGGCCATAAATTGTGATTATTGTATACATCAGAAGTGAAAACAACACATTCTTCGTTGCAAGCCAAATATTGGGTATTCTCCCGAATAAACGTTCGGTTAATTAAATCAATAAGTTTATCTTTTATAAGATGATAAGGTAACATAGTATACAGTGTAGGAAAACCATATGTAGACAATTTAGAAACCTGAAAGTTTTTAGATTTAAATTTATTGAGAACATCATTAGAATGTTTTATTGACCAAAAATAGTTAATTCCGTCCCTTTCGTAAACAGTATCATAGTATCTAGTCCAATGTTTTTTAACAGCAGTAAGGCATGAAGTTAGCAGTCTGGACAAAACAGTAGTCGTACATGAACTAAAATTAGCAATGAAACGTGCTTTATAAGGTAGTTTATGAAGTTTCGGTAACCAATATAACGTAGAAAGTTTGTCTTGCTTTTCTTTAATACTCACGTAAACTTAGCAGTAATATCGATAGAATGGGCATTGACAATAGATATCTCGTCAGTAGAAATCCGTTCATATGTTTCGGTACAACCAAGTTTTTGTATTAGAGTATTGATATAATAAAGTCGTCACACAACAACAACTTGTAAACCTCAGTTTTACTATATAAAAGTGAGAATTAAAGGGAGTCAAAGCTATATAGGTTGTTTTCGTGATGAAATGATTACTATTATTTATTATCTGTTTAGTGATAAGAAAGCCATTATAGGTGTTCAATTATACAAAAACCATATTAATTCTATTAGTGATATGAGTAATGAGAATAACACAGAACAACATTAATCTTAAAGATTTCCATTCTCTTCGTTACTTTAAAATGGACCTCCAAAACGTGTACTTGATGACCAAACTGGTGATAGTATAAAATAACTAATATGGCTGGTTGTGTCTCTGAACCTTATATATATGGTGATAATATTACATAACTGAAAGGATTGGTTGCGTCTCTGAGCCTTAAATGCCTTACGGCAGTCTGAATTAGATTTAGCTGCCAAGAAACTATACTGTGGTATAAAATACTTATTCGGCCTCTACCTCTAATATACCATCTATTACTAGATTATTTTAATGCCAAAATATGATATGGTATTTTATTCTCCCCTTTTATTTTCTTTGCAATTTCAGACATGACAATGAACTCAGTACCTGGTGATTGTCAATGGTTCTGCGATACACAGTTTATTGCCAATATAAAATGCAATTACCAGACATCATAATTTACCTAGCATGTCTGGTAACGTATGTAATACAACTGTAACTGCTGTTTTTAATCAGACTCCTTGCATATCTCCACTTAGACTGTTACAACTTTTATTATGCTTCAAAGGACCGGCCCGACCAAAATATGACAAAACAATAGATTTTCATTGCTATTATTAAAGTCCCATGTTCTTTAAGGCCGTTTTCCTTCTATCCAGACATTAATCATATTTGAGACATACTCTGGTGCTTGGAATACAACTTCTGTTTTTCGGAAAGCATATTCTGACACTAAGGATAGCTTTTCTAGGTCATTTCATAGTGTTAAAATCAACGTCATATGTAATAAAAGTAAGAGAAAAGTCCAGGGAGTGCCACAATCACAAACCGCAGCCCTTCCCAGACATCGTAATGTTGGCTATAGTTAACCATTTCCAATAATATTGATCTGATATTTGTGCACGAGTTTCAGCTAAGTACCGATAGTTTATGTATGATAGAAAAATGTACAATTATATGCATGGAATAGATGAAAATCAAGTTGCATACCATTTTTGCTTTCAACATAAGAGTGGAGTTAATCTCTAAATGTGCTAAAGACATTGAATTGCTCTAATATATACTAAATTTCATTGTGCTATGAATGTTTCTAAATTTGCCTGTTTCACACTTATCTTTAAGGATGATTATTTTTATGTCCCGCCATTTTCAATGGGGGCGCATATAGTATCACCGCTGTCCGTACGTACGTCCGTCCGTCCCGTACGTAACACTTTTGGTTTTCAAGCGATATCTTTTGAAAGGATTGGTGTATTGGATTGAAATTTTATACACAGGTATATAATCATAAAATGTAGGTCAAGTTCGATTTAGGGTAAAATCCGCCAATTATTTTGGGAGTTATGGCCCTTTTCAACTTTGAAAAATTTTCAACTTTAAAAAATGGTTTCCGTGTGATATCTTTTGAAAGGGTAGGTGTATTGAATTGAAATTTGTACACAGGTATATAATCATAAAACGTAGGTCAGGTTCGATTTAGAATAAAATCCATCTATTATTTTGGGAGTTATGGCCCTTTTTCGACTTTGAAAGATGGTTTCCATTCTTTAACTTTTGAAAAGATTGGTGTATTGGATTTATATTTTATACACAAGCATATAATTATAAAATATAGGTCAAGTTCGATTTAGGGTAAAATCCATCAATTATTTTTGGAGTTACGGCCCTTTAATAATGTTGAATAATAATCGAAAATGGTTTCCGTTCGATATCTTTTGAAAAAAATTAGTGTATTGGATTCAAATTTTATACACAGGTATATAATCATAAAATGTAGGTCAAGTGTGATTTAGGGTAAAATCCACCAATTATTTTTGGAGTTATGGCCCTTTTTCAACTTAAAGAAATGGTTTCAGTTCCATAACATGTTAAAAGATTAGTGAATTGGATTCATATTTTATAAACAAGCATATAATTATAAAACAAAGGTCAAGTTTGATTTAGGGTAAAATCCACCAATTATTGTTTTAGTTATGGCCCTTTATCAATGTTGAAAAATAGTTAAAAAAATGGTTTCCGTTCGATATCTTTTGAAAAGATTAGCGTATTGGATTCAAATTCTATACACAGGTGTATAATCATAAAATGTATGTCGAGTTGGATTAAGGGTAAAATTCACCAATTGTTTTTGGAGTTATGGCCCTTTTTCAACTTTGAAAAATAGTTTCCGTTCCATAACTTTTGAAAAGATTAGTGTATTGGATTTATATTTTATACACGAGCATATAATTAAAAAAAATATAGGTCAAGTTTGATTTTGGGTAAAATCCACCAATTCTAGTTGGAGTTACAGCCATTTTTTAACTTTGAAAAATAGTTTCAGTTTGATATCTTTTGAAAACATTAGTGTTTTGAATTCATATTTAACACACAGGTATATAATCATAAAATAGAGGTCAAGTTCCAATACGGGTAAAATCAACCCATTATTATGGGAGTTATGGCCCTTTTTCACCGTCACAAGATGTTTTCCTTCTGTTATTTTTTTTAAAAAGATTGATATGTGTATTGGCTTCATATTTTATACCAGGTAATATAATCATAAAATATGGTCAAGTTCAATTTAGTGTAAAATCTGCCAATTATAATGAGAGTTATGGCCCTTCTTTCAACTTCATTTTTTTGCAAAATACCTACGTGGGGGTGAGGATAGCCCTGGGCGGGGGCATCTGTGTCATACTGACACATTTCTAGTCTGTAAATTTAAACTATAAAGTACTACGAGGGTTCTGTAAAAAGTTCTGTCACCAATAGGCTTTCTAAGTTTTATCCCAGATATATTTTAAAATGCTTCACTGCACTTGAATGCTGTGTTGAATAGCTAACGATACCCGTTTATTTCGTGCAAATTGCTTTCCCACTGACCGAGTTATTTCAAATTGAAATAGATGCAGTCATATACACTGTACTGAAGAAAGTGAAAGAGTTTTTCAATAAGAAACGACCAAGCAAATAATGGTCAGGAGTTCATCTTTTACATGACATAGCCTCCTCTCATAAGTGTGAGGTTGTTAAGTCTTTTTTGGCTTCTGAAAAAGTGAAAGTTTTAAACCACCCACCTTATTCATCTGACCTGAGTCCCTGTGACTTCTTTTTATTGCCAAGGCTTAAGAAAAATGCTTTCTGGAAATAAGTATACGTCAAGAACTTCTCTTGGCAGCGTTATTTATCAGTGTCTCCAACAGATATTCGTACCAAAAGAAGACTATTTATCTGCTTTTCACGACTAGGTAAAACGGTTACAAAAATGTGTTTCAGTAAAGGGGGAATACTTTGAAGGTTTGTTATAAAAAATATGTTTAATAAAACGTAGCACTGAAGTAATCCGAACCCAGTGACAAAACTTTTTGCAGAACCCTCGTACGGTTTGTTTTGGGGGAAGTCATATTTCGGTAAAGCGAAGTGTTTTATGATTAATTTTATGTAATCTGAATGTATTTAAGCCGCAGTATGCCAAAACTAACAATTCAATTGTGCACCTGACAAAGGCTCAGATTAGCCTAGTTATCCGCTCAGTTTGATCAGTCTTTGCAGTCTGCATTAAGAAAGCTTAGGTCCTTTGCTATTTATTTAGCACACAACGCTGACCAGTCATCGCTGTGTTCACAAACCTTATATGCCCTGCGGTAGCGATATGATGTGAAAATGATGGGGGAAGTCATATTTCGGTACAGCAAAGTGTTATATGATAAACTTTATGTTATCTTAATGTATTTAAGCCGCAGTATGCCAAAACTAACAATTCAATTGTGCACCTGACAAAGGCTCAGATTAGCCTAGTTATCCGCTCAGTTTGATCAGTCTTTACAGTCTGCATGAAGAAAGCTTAGGTCCTTTGCTATTTATTTAGCACACAACGCTGACCAGTCATCGCTGTGTTCACAGACCTTATATGCCCTGCGGTAGCGATGTGATGTGAAAATGATTTTCAATGGCACATTTCACAGTGAGGTGACTTTGCTTAAGACCCAATAAATGACAAAGTGTAAATCCTACAGAGATAATGTTTGCAACTTTGGAAAGGAAATTAAAATACCTTATCATAAATAACGAAGTTAAGGACACAGGGGCAATGTGTAATCCATGTAAATGAACTATATGAGTTAAAATACTCTTTCTAAATGGTGTCGTAGAAAATGTAACATGCGTAAAACATTGTTAGGCAAAAAAAACCCTTTCAAACCATATTTTTTAGCTAAAGGACTGTTCTATAATTTCATCAATTAAGTTGGAACTTTCAGTTACTTTTGCACTAATTCTTATAGGCTTAATAGTTTTCTATCTTATTATACGTCTTGTAGGGGTAATGAATGTAAGAGGCTGTTACTGGGTAACGACCCATCGCCAAATGGCTAACATGCTGCAAAATGCAAGATAATAGGCTTTAAGAAAAACATGGTATACGAAATTCTCCCTGTAGGGGGGGGGGGGTGGGGCTAGGTAAACCATAGCTGGCCAGCGGGCTAGTCGTTCCTCAGGCTACATGATAGCTTCCACCTCAATCTGTTTCAGATGGTTGGCGCCGGGCTATAAAACACTAGTAGTTAAGCTTTTCGTAGTCATGTTTGTTGTTTTCTGTGTTCTGGCTTCAGATTTTAACTGAGCCTTGCCATTTTTACATCAGTTTTTCAGTAAATGTGTTTCACTGTGATGTTTCACAGATTCGGTAGATGACCCTTATGCGGATCAAACATACACTTGTTATTAGGAGCCGCATCAGAATTAAAAGGAAGGGTGAGGTGTTGCTAGAGTAAAACTGGTTAAAGCTTACCAGCAGTTTTCCTACCGGCCGTTCCAAGGCCGTTGCTCAGTTGCAGTTCTTCTGTACTCGTATTTGTCCGCAGGCGGTTTCATATGCGGCGTTAATTTTCTCATTATTAGTTTCTGGTCTTTCTTTCTTGATGCCTTGGAAAGACTGTGCTGCATACAGTTTTCTCGTTGTTAGACATTTGCACTATGTCAGTATATTTTTTAAAAAAGAAACAGGTAAGTACTAAAACAGGCTTACTTCCAAAGATGATAAGTCTTACATGTAAAATCAAATTGTTCAGTCTGCCTGGTTGGCAGTTTATATTAAAGCGAACTAGGGCACGCTTTTTTGTACTGGCTACTGAAGCTCCATGAAAGAATTTATATGTGTTGCGTTCCAATTACCAAGATGGTTGCTATGGTGACCAGCTTGAAAATCCTGAAACGGCATCTGCGCTCGAACGGGAAGTCGGATTAAGCTGAAACTTGGCGGGAGGCATTGGGGAGACATGGAGATTCGTTCCATTCCGACACCTAAGATGGCCGCCACAGAGGCCATCTTAAAATTCTTCAAATGATATCTCCTCCAAAACCGTAGCGCGGATTGAGCCCAAACGATGGGATGCATCGGAACGACATAGAGATTCAGAATTGCTAACATCGTTATGTTCAAATATCTAAGATGGCCCCTAAGGTGGCCATCTTGAAACGACCATCTTGAAAACCTTTAAACCTCATCTGCTCTCGAATGGTAAGTCAGACTGATCCAAAACATGGTGAGAGGCATTGGGGGCGACATGGAGATTGAGAGTTGCTAAAAAAAACAAGAAACAAAAAGGATTGCATTTGGAAAACCGTTTTGTTACGATATGCATACCGCCACAGCAAACGTCATAAAGCTTTTCAGTTGTAAGGTCACTTGAAGGTTTGCTTCAGGTCAGCTTACGCTGTGGTCTGTTAACCATGGACCGTCCTTCACCTGTATGTCCGTCATTAACTTTTCACATTTTCTACATCTCCATCAGAATCGTATCCATGACGGCCGCAATGATGACCATCTTGAAAGTTTTCAATTGTTATCTTCTCCAGAACCGTAAGTCAGATGGAGCAAAAACTTTAGTGGAAGGCATCGGGGCAGCATGGAGATTTAGAATTGCTAAAATAGTTTGGTTCTGATTTCCAAGATGGCCACCATGGCAGCCATCTTGAAAATCTTCAAATCACATCTGCTCCAGAACGGTAAGTCTGATTGAGTTTAAACTTGATAGGAAGCACTGGGGTGTTATGGAAATTCAGAATTGCTAAAATCGTTCTGTTCCAATATGCAAGATGGCCGTGGCCATCTTTAAATTATTCAAACCACATCTCCTACCAAACAGTAAGTCAGATTAAGCCGAAACTAGAAAAGAGGCATCCGGTTGACATGGAGATTTAGAATAACTAAATCGTGAAGTGTCAGTATCCAAGATGGCGACTGTGGTGGCAATCTTGAAACCCTTCAAACAACATCAGATTCTGGATTGCTAAAGGCAACCCGATCTGACAGCCAAGATGACCGCCTTTGCACAGTGTAACATATCATGGTCAGTCTAATCTAGGTAAGCGATTTATGGCCCACTTGAGCCTCTACTATTTTATTGTTTTGCCTTTCACGTTTTGATGTATAAGCTTTTTATCAGAGGGAGTCAATAAAAAGTCTCTGTCATAACAAACAAAAGACAAAAAGGGTAGGATTTTATTTCCCGTCGGATTCCATATTTAAGTTTTCATGTTTCGTATCGTATCCCCAGGGCGCTTACACGCATCACCTAATTGTTTACAGTCGGTTCCAATATAGAAACGATTAAACAATCAAAACGAATAATATCGGCTGCAATAATATAAAAACGACAGAAATAAATCTCTGTATCGAGAATTTATTCGTGATGAATTTACAATCGAGTTAATGATCATTTTCTTTAGTTATTGTTTGGTATGACGTCAACGAGTATGATGGTTGATGACAGTAACCAGTTTGCTGGTTCAGGTATTTAGAGAGAGATGTTTGTAATTCTGTGTTTCCGTCTAAAAAAAAAACAAAAACTAAATTGTAGCAGAGGTAAAAATAGGACGTCGTTATAATATATATATATATATATATATATATATATATATATGTGTGTGTGTGTGTGTGTGTGTGTGTGTGTGTGTGTGTGTGTGTGTGTCTGTGTGTGTGTGTGTGTATGTGTGAAAAAAAAAAGATTGCTGCATATACGAAATGCGGTAATAAAATGCATTTGTGTCGTATAAACTGATGTGATTTTTACGTAGATGTCCATTATCCCTACTCCACCCTGGATTGTTTTGGCTTATGTGCTATCCCATGACTCCAAATTCAAGAAAGAGCTTTTAAATAAATTGTAATATTGCCTATTTGCGGTCTTTATTATATATGTCTTGTGTAACTGCATTTGTGTTTTAAATTATTATATAGCTATAATGAGTCTGAAGTCAATATACCAAAATCGTATTTGGGAAAATTACCCAGTAAGCTTTCTTTATAAATCTATAGCGGGCCGTTATCGGCCCGTCAGGGTAGCTGACGGGCCGATAACGGTCCGTTATAGATTTACAAAAAATGCTAGCTGGGTATATGGTCGATATATACAAATGCAAAATTAGGAATATTCAGGCAGACAGACATGGACCCAAAATAAATGGGGTGTAATTCACGGGAAATGAGCATTGCTTGGTAAGCACGCTGCGACTACGATGCCTATCAACCTGATCAGAGATATAGACTATTAAATATTGAATGGTTAAAATGTGCGATAAAATGTTAGGCTAATAAAGTATGCTCACAAGCTTGCGGCCTTTGATAGCCCAACTAGGGACAATATTTACTAGTATCAATACAATAACCCTAAAGTATCAAGTTTCAATCGCGACCATAGGCTGGTAAAGTATTTGGGTATTGTATGCAGTATTGTTTTGTTTTCTTGGTCTACGTAGTGGTGATGTTAAACTGGGATTGTGGCGTGATAAGAAAATTGTCATGAAATATCATTTTTGTGACAGTATTGAATGGATCGGAAGATTGAAGACTGGTAATAAACTGTATTGCTCTGGGACCAATGATTAACTTCACATTTATTATCAGATTAGCTTTGGTTGAGCAGTCTTTTGGTTCCGCCTACGTAAATCAATGCACAAAGGCAGCATAACGAAGGAAGTATAAATGGAAACAAGTAGAGTTTAATCTTGTTTTACTGCTAAGAGCAATTCAAGTCGAAGTTCAGTATAAAGTAATAATAATGCACGTTCAAATATTAGTTAATATAATTCCTAGGATTGTAACAAATAATATAAAACACCTCACCTAATGACGTCACATTTTATCAGGGCAAATTTTACACAAGAAATATGCGTTACCGGCGGAGAGGTTCAGACAAAGTACGAGCGAAACGCTACAAACGACCACAGGTAAAAATATATATTTACACTGTGATGTCTAGCAAATTAGTACAATATATAACGGTTGCCCTTGGAAACAAAGAACAAATAAAAAAACAAATATTGCAGTCTCAATGAGCAGCCCAATTTCATTACCAATTTACATATGACAACATTGTAGATTGCGGGACATCCTTAAACACCCGCCATACTACTTCAGGAGGGCAATGACTCAGAGATATAAAGAAAGACGAAGCATTCGTATTATTTGGGGTCGATTGAAAACCTTAGTGGACACCTGTGTCTGTGTGTGTGTATATGTGTGTGTGTGTGTGTGTGTGTGTGTGTGTGTGTGTGCGCGCGCGCGCGCGCTATTCGTTGTGGTTTGTATACTCTTCCTCTTCGTGCTATTTGTAGGATAATTATGGCCTGTGATTGTAACTCTTCCTTGACATTTTCGTTACTATTTCCAAGCTATGAAGTACCGAGTATATACTTTAATAATTAAACAATAAAAATGACAAGTAAAATCAATATTGCAGGTTCGTCGTCTACATTAAGTTATTCAAAACCTTCAGTTGTTAAAATGCCTTAGTTGTAGATGAGTTGCATTTCAGGATATTGACATAAGTGAGTCAGTTTAAAGGTTATGATTTTGTATGTATCGAAAACAGAAAAGGTTTTATACAATGCGTTTCCATTAGTAGTAATAAACCAAAGTTTATCATGTAAAATAAATCAAGTAACTTGCAGAAACGCTTGCTGACAGGCAAAGTATCTTGCGTCTGTGTCTCATTTCGAAAAGTGATGTTAGAAAGATTATAAGATTGGAATACCATTTTATACAGGCCACAATCAATTGACACTGTGCTACCTAAATGTGCAAAATAGTATAGAATACATCCAAGAAATGTATCAATCATAAAGCATAGCCTACTAATGCCACCAAGCCTACTTTCAAGTGAGCGTGGATTGTCACTCCTCATTGTTTCATTTCTGTTAAGAAAACAGTTAATCTAAATTTCGGATCCTTATCACACAATATTGAATTGACGTAATTATTTTCATTTAAATCACCAAATCACGTTAAGGCTTCTACAAATGGAAGGCACCTAGACAAGCTGTTTTAGAATAAGAATAGATCGGCATTCAGGAGAGGCAACTATGCCAAACACTCTAAACTGAAAGTATGGAATGGAGCAATTATATTCCCTTTATAGGTGACCTTTTTGCAGGAGGCGTTTGACACTTTATACGGAAACAGTAGAATATAGGTGACCGTGTGTGAATTCACGCATATCAAAATTATCGCCGAATTAAACTAAACAATAACAACTTCATTTACAGAGCAAAAATATTTCGGTTTGACAAAATATGTGATTTTGGTGGACTTTGAAAAAAGGACCTGGGTTGAACTCCAGCTCAGTATCGACCATGTCTGTACACATGGTGTTATCATGTTTTTGAATGCTGTGTGCAAAAATTATGGGATACATGAAGGAAAAGTTAAGGAGTTTAAGAACAAATAGTATTGAAAAATTCAAACAGAAAAAGTAGCATTTTAGAAAAAAAAATGAATTTGCGATATTCCGCAAATTTTATAAACAGGCTGATCATTCAATAGAAATATTCATACATTTCGAAATCCTAGAAATGTGGATTCGTCCCTATGTATAGAGATTTACCCACGATTCAACTGAGCAACAAAACTCAAGCATATAGAAAAAGGAGAAGATCAAAAATGGTAAGAGGAAAGTCCAGGGAGTGCCACAATCACAAACCGCAGCCCTTTCCAGACACCAAGAGGAAGGGGAAACAGACAAAACCAAAAAATCGCAAATTGAACAAACGTATGAAAAGCGCTAAGATTAGCTCTTTTTTTCCAAAGCGATGCAATCGTAATGCTAAAAAGACTGAAAAACACAAGAATAAAATAACACAAGGGAAGACATAAAACAAATCGCGTCGTAGAATAAACCACAAAGCAACAAAGAATAAGACTAACATCGGGAAGACACAGAAAGTGGTAATAATTAACACAGTGAGTATATCAGTTTAAATACTATTTCATTATTTGCTAACATGAAATAAATGAATAATGAGAAAGTGGATACACAGAGATAAATCCACATGTTGAAGTAAAACATAATGTTAAAAGATTTAAATATATTGTGCCTAGATGATATAAAGTGCATGCTAAAATTATCATTTCAATATCTTATTAGATGTTCATAGCCAATTAGCATATTTCTGCAAAATAATTGCACACGTAATGGGCCTTAAAACGTTCTCGTTTTTTCTTTTTCTGAGCCTAAACTGAATAGGAGTAATAGATGGGAGTGATCTGATCAACAGCTTCCAATGCACACGCAGAAACAATAACAATGCGGGATAAAAACGCTGTGACTCCTATGACGTTCTAAATTTAATTACGAGGTCTAAGAGGTGCAGAAAAATGTTCTCGACTGACATATAAAGAAAATAGGTTCTGGTTTGATTTGAGATATAATATAACTAAATCAACCCCTTTATATGTATAAATCCACATTTTGGCGTTACAAGCTGGACACACAAACTGATATCCGATAAACTTCTTTACCTTCTTATAAAAATAGCCTGACGGGAACATACCGTTTACGTGCCTGAACGACATGTTTTGTTACTTTTTGTTCACACCAGAGGGTCTAAAACATTATATTCCATAGTTTTGTCAATACGTTTCTTATGTTGTTACCTTTCTTCTTAATCATATGTATATATTTTTTAGTACTTAAATATATAGACTAAATGAGTGTATCAATATGTACTGTTTTATGCACCGTTTGTTCTTATTTTTTTACGAGAGAGATTTTATGTTGTCTGTTTCTGCAAAAATCAATGCCAATGTTTAAAGTTCAACATTTAGGTATTTAGGCGATTTGTTTACTATTGACAACATATATTTTGAAGAAAAATTCTATTAAAATAACCTTTAAAGATCTTCAGCGTAACAAAGAATACTCTCATGATACCGCAGGGCCATTTCTGGATTTTAGATTTATCGTTATCTAATGTTATTATTTTATTAAATGTTTTGACAAACGAGATATATTTGAATTTGTAAACATTTCCTTTCTTGACGATGGCGTCCCACGTACTATGTCATATAAGTAATGTTTATCTAAGCGCATTCGTTTTACCGGAGCATCTAGTAACGCTAGTGATTTAAACGGCCGTAATTAACGATTAACTGCTAAACAATGCTGTCGGTATAATATTCGAAAAACATTTTTTTTTATTTTTTTCTCCTCAAAAACACTGAAATGATTTCTAAATTGTAATTATTATATTGACCTGAAATCACTTTTTCATCAGGGCATATCGGAGCATGAGATTTAAGGTAGTTTAGTTAAGAAACTCAGGTAAATGTTTTGTAATCCTGTTGTTTTTTTTTCTCTCCGAACTATTACAACATACTATCAACTGATATAACAGGATGAACCGACTATATGTTAAGTGCAAACGCAATCAAATTTAACAACATTGCTATGCACTCTAATTGGGGGTCGGGCTGCAGATCCAATAATGGAACAATCTTTAATCTATTATAGGTAGCTTGTGCATTCTTCAAGTCCCTCTTCTACCTCATTCCTTTTTACAGTCCTGGGGCAGCTTTTCGAATGCAGTTTCTACAGGATACCTCCGTTTCTTTCTAGTTAGAAAGCTGTTCTCTGACGTCGATTTGTATCATTGTAAACTTATTTGGTGCCTTTGGAGGGCTGTGTTCCTTAATTGTGGCTTTTCTTGGATATCCAATATCTGTATTATTAGACAAACAATATTCACATTACTTGCATAACTATACCTTGATTTTGTATTCATATGCACAACTTCTTCACTAGACGGATTGGTGTGCTTGGTGACCGCACTGGTTTCTTTCAGAAAGACTGTTGTGTTAAAGATGTTGAAACGTGCTGAACCTCATCAAATAATTTTGCCCTTGACAATGGTTTGATGTGTCTAAACACCATCAACATACTTTGTTGTTATTATATTGCTCAGATTTGCATCAAAATGCATGGTTTATTAATAGCTGTAATAATGCACCAATTCGTTTGCTACATATCTTTCCAATTTAAGAGTTGATATATTTCCAACGTCAATAATTCTGATAAAACATAATTGCCTTTTTTTCTTAGTTCTTAGTTGGGACTTCTTTTAATAAAAGTTGTCTACTACTCGTACATCTATTTTTTGCGTTAAAAATAAGCTATATTTTATGAAAAGTTTTAAATGCACGATTTGCAATTTTATAAGCTAAAATACATGTATCAGCGAATACAAATTAAATGCCATCGTCACGCGACGCACCGAGTAAAATATGATAAAAGGAACCAACTTTGATCGCATGAATTGGAATTAAGGGTGATAATTTGCGGACGTTAATTTGATTTAAGCCTCCCTGCACTACCGCCACCAGAAGTTATTCTAATATCGTTCGAAGGTGGTTCCTCTGTTATAGTTCGCCTTTGTTTGTGCGTAAGTGCTTTCACTATGTGTGGCTTTTGTTTTATCGTTATTTGTACCTCATTTCTCTTCCTTTTGATGCCTCGGGAAGGTTGCGCCTCGTGATTGCAGGATTTCCTGAGTATCTTCAGTACTTTGTTAAGTTATATGTGAAACATTACGGGGCTACATACATAATCACAAAAACTATGATGCGAAAAAACAAATGTCGATTGCGATATGAAACCAGAACGAGAAAATCATAAAAAATGACCACGATGGGCCTGGTCACAGACACTGATAGTCAGGCCACAGTAACTCTGACGACCGCAAAGATACCAACAATAATTAAGTTAACAGTCATGCATGCAGATCGACCCAGAATATTCAGGTTGTAACACTGATTTTGAAGCGAGTAATAATCTTGTTATTTTTTCCGTAGACTCAGTTTTGTCAACTTTTGCTCTCAATTTAAAACTAAGTCACCATAAAAAAGCAGATTACGATAGACCTTCTTGCAGAAGTATTTTCAAACTCAAATTATATTTGGATAGTAATACAAAATGACGGCGGTAAAACTTAGAAAACGTTTAACGTGGTTTCTGATAATGGTGTCTTTGTTTAAGTAGTTAGCAGTTAAAGGTAAAGAGGGAAGAAAGAGTACCAGCCATAATTTGGCCAACAACCATGAAGGGACTTTGCCGCAGAATGTCCGCTTTAGAATGTAGATAAAATGAACAGCACAAAACGAATGTACGAATACCAGATTTAGCAAGTAAGTTTAAATAGAAATTTTACGATACTAAGTAATGAAAGTCACACCGAGGCAAATAATCTAATTTGACAAACTGGAATGAATTTAATCAGCAGAAACGCGACCCCGCTATGAAAATGGGAACAGGTGTAGTGAAATCATTTAGTTAATTTGATATAATTAATGTGTATTCACTTTGGTTCGTTTTGAAACCAAACACCAGAGGTACGACAATCCGTCGATGACCATGCTCTGTTTTCTTCTCTGCCTCTTAAAATTGATTTTTATTTTGAAATGTCATCAAAGTTGCGTCATGTGCTCAAGTTAGGTAACGTGTAACCAAATTCAATACCTTAAATACCTACCGTTTTAAAGGCAAACATACGATGCATGTATCATTTCTAAAGACCGGATTTATAAAACACAAAATAGTTTCTTTTCCCAATTTTAATTGTGAAACCAATATTGTAATTTAGGTGTCAGGATGAATGTCTACCTGTATAATCGCGCTGTCTAGCCAGCATACTTCACCGTGCACTTGTATTGTATAACCTCATGCTATGTTTTTCTCTTAGAGGATTTGACCCCCACCCCGAAGTACACTATATCAAATCGGGTTAGTGAGGTATTGCATTTTCACATGTTTTATAGGCTTGAGACCATAAAACTCTGCCCAGAGATGCCAATAGAATGGTACTCTGTTACGCAGTCAGTAAGTAATACTGATAAGACAGTTAACTAGAAACCCACGCGAAAAATTAATATACGAGAGTTGAGGGCAGTGGTCATAAAATATTTGGTTAAATTATCAGTTGAGCATGATTTTTTTTTGTCATTTTTTTTTTCTAAGAAACATTTTTATCATGATTCGATGCTACGGGAAGAGTTTTCTGCACTGGGCACCTGAATCTGCACTGTTCGCATATAATCAAATATTAATGTCTGTTATTTTGTAAACACTGGGTGGATATTACTCTTTGTATAATTTGTCTTCGAGTGTATCATTAGCTCTTCCTAGTACTTGAGAGCTGGTATTAGCTTGGCCTGTGACTGCAATCTGGATAATATAATACTTTAGGAGAGATAACTCTGTCACTATTAATGTGTTCCTATTTGTTCCCATAGCAAGCATTTTGTCCTTACTGAGCAGGAAAGTAAACAGGAGGTCACAAAAGTAGTTTTCCTTGTGAAAGAAGAGCTGCCAAATTGTGTTTCCTCCCCCTTTAACAAACACAATCTATGTAATGAAATATGCCACTAACACTAGGATGACTTAATTAAAAAAAAAACATTCTGGTTTAATGAAGAGACACAATCTAACCGAGTCTCCGATTTTCGATTTTTTGTATGTTCTTTGTTTCCAGATGAATCCTTTTTTGACATTTATTTTACTCTACTGTAGCTGGTGTTGTGCCGTTTGGCGGCCGTAAAAAGTCTCCCGTATATCATCATAATGCAGGTTATGTTTTATTTCCGTTGGGGTCATTGAGCCCATCCTGGTTATTTTGAAAATCAAATACCGCTTAAGCCTCCGAGGGGGAGGGGATGGGGGGGGGGGTTGGGGAGGGTATGCAGCCTTGCAAACTAAACTGTTGCATATGAAGAGACTCAATCTAACCGAGTCTCTAAATTTTGTGATTTTGTGTGTTCTTTGTTTCCAAAGACAATCCTTTTTTTTTTGTTTTACTTTTATTAAGCGCTCCATGTATTTTTAACTCTGACGTTTCAATGCGAATCCTTTGTGAGGCGCTTGTGTCACATGTGGCGTTTGTTTTGTCAGTGTTTGTTTCTCATCTCTCCATTTTTTTGTAGCTCTGGAGAGCTATACTTCGTCATCGACGCATTAACTGGGTATCTTCGCTTATATTTAGCCTTTTTTCAGACACGCTGCAGTGTGCATGTTCTACTTTAAGGATGCATCTTTTCTGTTTCGCAGATCATGGCAGCTGATGTTTGGTTGGATTGATACTACAACAGAGGTGTTAGGATCTTGGCGCCAAAGTCACGTTAACGTTATAGTGTTTCCAGACGTCTTAACGTTCTAACATGCTTTGACTGAGGTTGCTATTGTGTTGAGTCTTGAGCAATACAATTTATAGAGAGAAGACGTACCTTTTATTGTGTTCAATTCATTTCTAAGATAAGAGGCATCTGTTGCCTTGTATCTGTATCTGCTGTGTGTTGGAGGTCAAGGCAGTTGACATTAGTTCCGTGGATTACGCGGGTGTGTGTTGCTAGGCACTGCTTACAATTTGCGGGGTTCTTGATATATGTCATCATAATATCATGGTGTGCAGTAATACTGATACGAAGTGCATTTAGATATTTGTGTTACAGATAAGTCAACCATTTAAGTATGCATCTCCCTTACTTAGTCAAACAACATCTGTTCTCATCAATGCGACTAGGCTCATTACCAATTTCAATTTCTAGCAGTGACGCTGATTTTGACACTTTACTATCTAAAGTGTCATAATGATGACGTAACAAAGGATCGGGCTTTTATAAAACATATTAGAGTCACCAATGAGGCCTTATTAGCCGAACCTAGCTAGTTTAGTCCTAAAAATGTCCTCCCTATTTACAGTTTACCGTTGCAAGCAAACAAAACAAAAAAAAAAAAAAAAAAAAAAAAAAAAAACAACAAAAAAACGGAAATCGGAGTCTCGGTATTATTGCATACAGTGTCGCCCGTTATTAACAGCCGTTCATCAACCGGCGAAAAGCCGTGTATGAACAGGACAATTCACGCGCTGTTAATACACGGCTACGCAACTTTCAATATGATCATACCGGGGCCACAGATCTGCTGCCGTTCCGTGATGTGTACTGTCCGGCCCTAGAACGAGCCTAGTCCGTGGAAATTACGTTCGCGAGACATCGGTGAAAAGGCGAAACAAAATAGTGCAAGAAATAATGCGAAATGTAGCAAATGTTTTCAGTTTTTATGCAATAATAGCGATCGAACATGTTTTTTCAATGCATTTACATTCGCCAGGTCCTTGGGCGCTGCATCAGAATTAAGGACAATGTTTCGCGCAAGTAAAATTGGATCAGTCCTCTTTAATTAAACAACAGTTGGTCGGTCCTCAGACTAAATGACAGCTCTCTCCTCCTGTTTCAGATGGTTGATTGGTGTCTGACTATTAATGTTTGAGGTCGGGCCATCGTGATCCTGTTTGTGGTTTTCTTGTGGCCTGGCTTCCGATCGCCATTTGTTTCATTACAATGTTTATCATTTTATTTGTTTTACTGCGACTGTCCATAGATGAGTTGAAGGACCCCGATGTGGACCGAATATATTTTTTCTAATTTGGAGCTGCTTCAGGGTAAGGGTAAAGTTTCGCCAGGTAGTTTTTCTACTGATATTTCCTAGGTGGTTTCTCTATTGCAGTTAATCTCGTGTCAAAGGTTTCTTGTGTGGCTTTTTTTTTTTTTTTTCCTTTCTTGTTCCTAATTACTCCCTCCTGCGGTGTCTCGGGAATGCTGTGCTTCATGCTTTGGCATTCTGGGTATGTCCATTTATGTTGTTAAGGCGGTTTATCTGTTTGGTCTTTTAGTTCGTGTGTTATGATTGGATATGTGGCGGTTTATTATTGCCCGTTCTTCTTTTTTTCTGTCGTCGCCTCGGAGGGGCTGTTTTGCTTGATCGTGACATTTTCTCGATATCTTCACTTTTTAGCTTGGACATTATGGAAAGCTTAATGCACGTTGTTGCACCTGACATATGTTTTTTTTTTTTTTTTTTGGCTTTTTTTTGTGTGTTTTTTTTTTTTGCATAAACGTGTAGATAATATAATGGAACTTCACTCATGCTATGCAATGATCAGTTTAAAAAAACTGCTGCAAACGCTGCTGATTATTGTTTCTATCTGAAAACCGAAATTCTGACCTGTTTTACTTTCCTGCACACACCACCACTTCGTAACTAGATATAACAAGCAAATTCCATAGGGAATTTATGTCCCCCGCCTTATTTTTATTTGAGCTGTTAAAAATGGGCAAGTTAACCAGAGGACCATTGGTCTTATATGACTTACCTAAGTATTAAAGCAAGAAAATGATTGAAGCTAACAATGTGGAAAAAATGAAAAAAATAAAAATAAATAAATGATAAAAAAAAACAACATAATTTCAATTTTCCCAGAGCACACATATATCCTCAGGCCACAAGCAAAATGCCTGTAAAGTTTCAGAAGATTTTGCTTAAAGCTGTGGGAGGAGTTTTTTTGCACAAGGTACCCACTATATGCACTTTCATAGAATTGAAGCATGAAAAATGTCTATGTTAAAAGAAAATAAAATGAAAAAAAAAAAAAAAAAAAAAAAAAAAAAAAAAAAAAGTAACTTCAAGATTCTGTAAAACGCATATGCATATCTTCAGACTATGGTTATAACATCTGTATAGTTTTAGTGGGAATGGTATAAAACTGTAGGAGGAGTTGCACTCAAAAGTACCTACTAAATAAATATACACTTTCACAGTATTGAAGCATGAAAAAAAAGCCTAAGTTAAAAATGTGAAAACATTGAAACAAATTATATCAAGATTCTGTAAAAACAACATGCATATTTTTTCAGATCATGATTAAGATACCTGTGAAGTTTCAGAAGGATCCTTATAAAACTGTAAGAGGAGTTGCGCTCACAAGGTCCCCACTACAAACTCGGAACCACTGCAAAAAAGTCTAAGTTAAAAATATAAAAAAAAGTAAAAACAATAATTTAAGGATTTTGTAAAAACCACATGCATATCTTCAGACCATAATTAAAACACCTGTAAAGTTTTAAATTGATCGGTTTAAAACTGTAGGGGGAGTTGCGCTCACAAGGTACCTACTACATATACAATTTCATAGTATTGAAGCATGAAAAAAGTCTAAGATAAAAATGTAAAAAAGCTGAAAACAAATTAATTAAAGATTCTGTTAAAAGCACATGCATATCTTCAGACCATGGTTAAGATAAATATGAAGTTTCAGAAAGATCGATATAAAACTGTAGGAGGAGTTATGCTCACAAGGTCCCCACTACAAACTCGGAACTATGAAAAAGTCTGAGTTAAAAATGTGAAAAAAAAGTGAAAAAATAAAATAATTTAAGGATTCTGTAAAAAGTACATTCAAATTTTCAGACCATGATTAAAACAGCTGCAAAGTTTCAAAAGGATCGGTCTTAAACTGTAGGAGGAGTTCCACTCACAAGGTACCTACTACAAACTTGGAACCATGCATCACGCACCACGGAAAAAAGGTAAGAGAAAAGTCCAGGGAGTGCCACAATCACAAACCGCAGCCCTTCCCAGACCCCAAGAGGAAGAGGAAACCGACAAATCTAAACAAGCACAAACCGAACAAACGTACGAAAAGCACTAAGATTAGCTCTCTCTTCCCCAAGCGAGGTAATCGCAATACTAAAAGGACTGAAAAACACAAGACTAAAATGACACACGGAAAGACATACAACAAATCGCCTCATAGAATAAACCACAAAGCAACAAAGAGTAAGACTAACACCGGGACCACCGCCTTAGAACGGTCGGTAGAGCAAACCACCGGGGGGCGGGGGGGGGGGGGGGCGGGGGTTTAAAGCACTTTTACAGCTAGCCAACTTCACCCTGGGTCCCGATGCTACTCTTAATACAGAAATACATAAAAATTCGGTTCTCACAAAGACTCCCAACTCAGTCAATGCATCAAAGCGAAAACATAAAAATCAAATTAATCACTATAATAAACAAAGACGAGTACTCATGGCTAATTCTACTGTATGCCAGAGTAAATGAAAACCAATAGTTGAACCACGGCGGGCCAAGCCAAAGACATATCGTCAAGCCCCAACCCACTGGTTAAAGTTTTACGAAGAGGCCGTCATTGAGTCTGAGGCCCGAACCGCCGTCGTGCAATTAAAGAGTGAAGCATAGCCATCAAAAATGACTGGGTTGACAACTAGGCATGCAGTCTGCCGCATAATATCCAGGCTAGCCAATTCTTTTATAACGGTAAATAAGTTTTCTGAATTGCTCCGTAAAGTTAGATTTACCTACAATTTTTCTAAATCTGTACAAAAGTCACCGTAAAATTCGGGTTCCGATATACCTTGTTGCAGAAGTGTTTTCAGACTGACGCAATATTTTTCTAACAAGGCACTGTGTCTGCGATAAAATTTCGAAAACGCCTCATCAAGTTTAAAATAACGACAGCCCTGCCCAAGAAGTTTGCGGTAAGGGCTTTATTACGGTAGTTGAAGTCATTAAGATTTGAAGAAGCTCTGGCGAATCTTATGCCGAATACTATGTCCCCTCGCTTTTCTTCGAAAAGGCGGGGGACAATTAAAAGAAAAAAGTTTTATCCCTATGGGCGCGTATTCTTTCCTCTTATAGTAGACCTTATTAGAAAGAAGATAAAAAATTTAACAGAGTTATCTCCCTTAAAAGTTTGAATGTACTTATCAAGTCGCTTATATGGCTACATGGATACTTTTGATAAAATAATGATTGCAAAATCTATACCACATCCGGACCACATTTTTCTTGAAACCAATTCAACCAATCTTGTGTTTAAACGATGAGAACATTGATAAGTATAATCTACAAGGTAATTTCCCAACGGGCACACAACGTCAAAATAAGTTGATTCAACCTTGATTCAACGTCTTGACGTCGAATCAATGTTAAATCGACGTTTTGTCAATGTTGTGTGCCTGCAGGGAACATATAAGTGTTGAATATATGCCTTAGAACAATCAGAAATTTAAGCTGCCTAGAAACGGTCACAACTATCATCGTGTGTGTATGCTTTTGTCTTGTTAAAAAAACGGTCGAAAATAATATTAACTGGTTATTGGTGACCTGTATCTGTAAGGAGCATACAGAATGTGCGCGTAATAAAACATATCATCTGAACATATACTAACAATACACTACCAACATCCCCCCCGCCCAACTCTGCGCGCACACACACACCACCACCACACCACCACCATCACCAAATCAACCAGCGAAGGTCTATAAAATACATTAATACATTTTACAGGATTCATTCGTAGCGGCAGCGGTGATTACTCTGCGTGAATACACAAGCGGATCTAGACATAAACCGTATGCATGTGCCGAAACGATACATTTTCACATGGCGTGTTTCAAATATTATCCGAGAAAAAAAAAAACTTAAAAGCGATCTGCCCATCACAGTCAGAGAAAGCACAAAGTCATACTTTGACCGCCTTTAATTTTATTCAGTCAACCGCATTATGTGTTGTTCAGTGTGTTCTTTGATTGTGGCCTTTTCTGGACATCTTCTCGGCTGTTTTTTTTTTTTTTTTTTTTTTTTTTTTTTTTCGTATCAAAACATGTTTATTTCTTTGTAATCATGGTGAAAAGTCGGAACTACAGTAAAACCTCAACAGCTCGAACACCGATGGCTCGTTTACCAGAGATCATTCGAACGCGTTTTTGAGTCCCTATGAAATTCTACCGATAGGTCTAGAAAACAAATATTAAGGAAAATGTTCTGATTTTATCATGAAAGTGTATATTGTGTGTACACATTAGAATCACCTCATCGAGGCGATTCTAATGAGTACACTCAACATACAATTATTTTATAGAACATCAAAAACAATTCCCTAATTTATCACTATTTGCTTCCTGACCTTGCATCATAACCGTCAGCGACTCGAACTACCCGTATCTCGAACAAATTTCCATGGTCCCAATGATGTTGGAGCCATTGAAGATCGACTGTATGTGTTAGAAACACACGTGAGACATCCTGCTGTCCGTTCGTATATCAATCGATTAGCGGTTCTGTTATGAAATACCCTTATTTATGAGTGTTTCTGTTAGGAATGCAAAATACCGATTTTTATCCGACCCGTTTCTCTTATTTGTAGGTTAAATCCAAACGGCACATTAGTTTGTTGAGATTAATGTGGCACAATCCAAAGAAACGAAGCCAATGCAAACACGTATTACACATCCGCCGGCTATATCTATTCTTTGTATTCACACATACGCATTAATTGGAGAACCGAAATCAATTCCACTGTTTAATGAGTATCAATGAGGCTATCTGACATCTAGAAAATCAACATTATCGGATCTTCGGAAAGCAGAATACTCGTATTTAAGTTGAAATCTAGATTTCGTATAGTCAAGGTTCATATGTTATTCACAGTAGCTTTGTCACATACACCAAATAGCTTGTGATTCAATTTCTAAACAGCTCCAAATAGAAAGCCGACAGAATGTTCAAACTGGTCTAGGTCTTGACCATATAAGATTAAAAGCATGTTGGATGCTTTAGAGAGACAGCACATGCGCTATTAAACCTGACGTTTTCTACCATAATTGATTTGGTACAGAGTCATAAAGAGTTTCAGTTATCAGTTATAGTCTGAATAAGCAGTTTAACCCGGCTTCAGGCATTCTCTCCCTTCCGCTGATTCAAGAAGGGCAGTTGTCAGTTTCTGGCGAAAGAGTGTGCACCATAATGGTTAACCGCTTAGAGGACTAAACCTGCCCAGTAAACGTGTGGTTAGGTAAACTGACCGCGCTCAACATGACCCCATTGGGTTGACTGGGCCGTAAAACCTCAACACAAACAAACAAAACACGGCTTCAGGATATTTAACAAGGCATTTTCGTTTTATATATAGACAGGGAATAGATTATCGTTCGTTCAGCTTTATTGGATATGTACATCACGCGACGCAATTGGCTAGGCCATTTACTGTCTTGTAAAAAGTTCCCTTACATCACCATTGTATATTTTATACGTTCTTGTTCTTTGGGATAAATGAGTCAATTTGAAATAATTTGAACATGGGTTATCGGTCAAGTCGGTGCTAGAAAGCGCGAGCAGTGCTACAAATTACATTTCTGTTCATGAAAAGAATCAATATAGTATAGAAGATCAAGGAATAGCTACAATAACAGAAACTAGCTTACCAATTACACTAAGAGGAAAAGCAAACAAACCATCACGAAAACATACCTGTATAATATTGACCCCCTTAAACCCCACTTTTATGTAGTAAAACTGGGGTTTACAGGGGTATACATTAATTTTCTTATTTTTGCTCAAAAACATAAATTGTGGGTACTCGTTAGAACCGCCTCGCCGAGGCGGTTCTAACGAGTACCCACAATCTATGCTTTGAGCTGAAATATGAAAAAATATCAGAGTTTTCTTATCCGAAAATTTTCAGTTTTTGCAGGTGAAATTTTCTACATATTTGAATAGGCATGTTTTGGTAATGCCATGATAGACAGTACACTAGCCAAAAACCAAAGAAAAGCAAAGCGATCAGCTCAGTTCCATGTAGTCCGGTAAAGTAATCATAATGTTAGACAGAATCAATTCAACACATTCAGTAAGACAACGAGCAGAGCAAAACATAACATGGTCCAGCAGCGAGCAGCCACAAGGCCAAACAAAAACAATACATAAAGAAAAAAAAAAAAAGAAAAAAAGAAAAAAAAGAAAACACCAGAAACACCGCCGTAGGATGGTCAATAGGAAAACTACCAGGCGTGAGGGCAGGTTGAAGCGATATTAATCATGATGCTCAGTGCACATGCCACAAGCAAATTTTCATTTTATTACTTGGTCTCTTCTATACTTGATTTTTTTCAAACTTGTGACTTTATACTCAGAGATGTCATATTAAATAAATGACTGATCATTGAGCCCATTCTGGTTATTTTGAAAATCGAATACCGCTTAAGCCGGCACCAGGGGGGGCGTATGTAGCCTACAGTGCTGCATATGAAGAGACTCGATCAAACCGAGTCTCCGATTTTTGTGATTTTGTGTGTTCTTTGTTTCCAAAGGAATCCTTTTTGACTTTCATTTTACTCTGCTGTAGCCGATGTTACGCCGTGTGGCGGCCGTAAAAAGTCTCTCCGTACATCATCATAGTACAGGTTACATTGTTTTTCTTTTGGGATCATGGAGGCCATCCTGGTTATTTTAAAAATCGAATACCGCTTAAGCCGGCGCGCGAGGGGGAGGGTGGGGGGCCGGGGCGTATGCAGCCTTGCAAACTACAGTGTTGCATATGGAGAGACTCAATCTAACCGAGTCTACGATTTTAGTGATTTTGTGTGTTCTTTGTTTACAAAGGCAATCCTTTTCGACTTTTATTATATAGTCAACTCTCATTGTCTTAGTCTCCAAGGACTAAAAACTTCCATTTGAGATGACAGTGTTATCTAGAAGAAGAAGGCTGAGTTGTAAGAAATATGTGGCAAACTAAACTTATATTGCCTTTCGATTAGTGTGGTCTATGTATTGGCTTGAGTTATCAGTGTTTGAGATAATGAGACTGGACTGTATTTGATTTATCAGAAAAGTGTTAACTTCTTAATTACATCACGGACCATGTTAACTTCGTTTTTACTTTAAAACTTGCTATATGCTTACAAAGTTGATTTTGTATGGAGAAGGACTATATAAGCTGGTATGCTTTCGTTCTAATCCTGTATTTCATTATCTACAATATTCAATGTCTATTGATAGTTCTGAATAAAATATGCTTAAACCAAACGATTTTACTGTTATCAAATCTTCATTCTAAGCCAGCGCAAGACAAAAAACTACAATAAGACTTGTTCGACCAGCGAAGACTCAGATTAGCCTGTACAGCCACTTAGTATGGAAAAGGACACGTTTATCTCCCTTTGGACAGCCTTGAGACTGCAGAAGGCATATACGATCAGCACGGACTCTGATCAGACGGCGCAAATAGGTTGTGCGATATAGATTTTGGGTTGTGTAATATAGGGATCAAACATGGTTATGCATTAACATTCGCCAGATTTTTCATGCATTAACATTCGCCATGTCCCGAGGGAGGTGTTGAAAACCGAGGCCAGAGGCCGCGGTTTTCAACACCTCCCTAGGGACCTGGCGAATGTTAATGCATTGAAAATCCATGTCCGATCGCTATTATTGCATAATCTGAAAACATTTTGCTACATTTCGCGTTATTTCTTGCACTATTTTGTTTCGCCTTTTCACTGGTGTCTCGCGAACGCAATTTCCACAGACTATGCTCGTTCTAGGGCCGGGCAGTACACATCATGTAACGGCAGCAAATCTGTGGCCAAAGTACGATCATATTGAATGTTGCGTAGATGTGCATTAACAGCGCGTGAATTGCCTTGTTAATACATGACTTTTCGCCGGTTAATGCACGGCTGTTAATAACGTGCGACACTGCTTTTTATGCAGTAATGGGATATGCTGTATGGCATCACGGGGCAACGCCTCTGCTAATGCGAGTGTTCTGCAGATTGTGACGTCAGAGGTATGATATGGCTTTTAGCAGTGTTGCAAACCTCATTTCCGCTTATGAAGACTTAATAAAATCGAGATTCCAATTTTCTAATCTGTAGTGTGTTCTTTATTTCCAAGAGCAGTCTTTTCGACGTTTATTTTAGAGTTCAATATATATTTACCATCTCCTGCCAGGGACTAGAAGACCATGGTCATAAAAAAGGGAATGTAATTTTAAAGTTTTTGGCCAAATACTCGCCTCTTAAGTCCTGAACGGGTCTACATAATGTCTGCATTAAAGATATGTGTTGGTCCAATGTTTGACATAGTACCAAATTAAAGTTTGATCCTGGGACCGATAGATAATGGTCAATCATTTTATCGCTTACAAACCTTATATTCCTCACATACACTTGCAGAACCTTCACGAAATGTATTGTATATGACATACATTACGAAACCACGCCTATTCAAATATATAGACAATTTCACCTCCAAAAACGGGAAATTTTCAGATAAAAAATAACTCTGATATTTTTCATATTTCGGCTCAAAACATAGATTGTGGGGTACTCGTTAGAACCGCCTCGGCGAGGCGGTTCTAACGAGCACCCACAATCTATTTTTTTGAGCGGAAATACGAAAAATAATGTATAGCCCTGTAAACCCCAGTTTTACTATATAAAAGTGGGGTTTAAAGGGGTCAAAATTATATAGGCAATGTTTTCGTGATGCATAGGCTAATTAGTCGAAAAGGATCAGAATTTCACAAATGCAGCTACATATATACCAAAATAAGGCGCAACATTTTACAGACTCGGATAGATTCGGTTTGATTTACTGCCAAACTCTGTTTGATGGAGTCTACTTTTGAAAATTAATGAATATTTCCCTTATCCCTCATCTACTCTAGCAGCGCCTGAGCAGAATTGATTTCTATACACTGGTAAGCGCTAAACGACAACTGCAAGAATAAAATAAATAGAGAAACATTTGAATTTTCTTTTTATTATATACAAAAAGGGGGAAGTCGACGTCGACGTCGACGCCATGACGTTCTGCTTTGTTTGGTGACGTTAGATATGACGTCAGAAACGCGCATTGGCCTATAAACAATAAAATGAACAGAAAACTTACTCTTTTTCAGTGAATACCATAAAAATGTTCATCTTGTATAATGAAAACATTAAAAAAAAAGTAGTTCCAGATCTTATATTTTTCACTGCTCAGAGGAGTGAAAATATAAGTTTTTTGTTTGTGTTGAGGTTTTACGGCCCAGTCAACCCAGTGGGGTCATGTCGAGCGCGGTCAGTTTACCTAACCACACGTTTACTGGGCAGGCTTAGTCCTCTAAGCGGTTAACCAGTAATGTGCACATTCTTTCGCCAGAAACTGACAACTGCCCTTCTTGAATCAGCGGAAGGGAGAGAATGACCGTAGAAAATATTTCATGATCAATCTCCACGAAAGAATGTTGCCGACCTCGGCGGGGGTTGAACCCGCGACCTCCTGGTCTCCAGTCGGACGGCGCATCCAACTGAGCCACCGAGGCCGGCGAAAATATAAGTTTTATATTTTCACTAGTGAAAATATAACTTTTTCGAAATATGCATTTTATTTCATTAATAATTCTCTGTATTTCATTACTTTGTATATAATAAATGTTAGATCGTCACTCCATACACAAAGATTTATAACTTGGATATTCTGTGGCAAACTGCATGAATGGTTTTTAATCAAATTATGGTTGATAGCTTTGCTTCCTTCTTTAATTGTACGACGGTTGGTCGGTTCTCAGACTAAATTAGGGTTCTCTCCTCAGTGTGTTTCAGATGGTCGGTGCCTAACTATCGATATCTGTGTTCGGGCTCATCGTGGTCTAGTTTTGTGGTTTTCTTGTGTTCTGGCTTCAGATCGCAAAGGAGCCCTTTGCTTTATTTCATCACATTTTTTTTATTATATGTCTTTCACTGTAATGTTTCACAAATAACTTAGGCCTTTCTGCGGACCAAACATACGGTATTTGTTTGAGCTGCATTAAGATTAAGGATGAGGTTTCGCGCGATCAAAACTAATTCCAAGTCACCACACCTCCTACTTTTCCAATTGACTGTTCCAAGGCAGTTCCTCTGTTGCAGTTCTTCCTGTTTTTGTTTGTGCGTCTGTGGTTTCATATGTGGCCTCTCATTGCAAAAACACGCCTATACAAATATATAGAAAATTTCCTCTCCAAAAACGGAAAATTTTCAGATAAAAAACTGATATTTTTTCCTATTTCTACTCAAAACATAGATTGTGGGTACTCGTTAGAACCGCCTCGACGCCCCGCGAGGCGGTTCTAACGAGTACCGCAATCTATGTTTTGAGCAGAAATAAGAAAAATAATATATACCCCTGTAAACCTCAGTTTTACTATATAAAAGTGGGGTTTGATGGGGTCAAAATTATATAGGTATGTTTTCGTGATGATACAACTTTTAATCAATGGATGATGAATAAAACAAAAAAAAAAAAAAAAAAAACAACAAAAAAACAGCAGAACTAAATGACAAACATCAAGACTGCGAGCTCGCCGTAACTTTGTCAACACAAATCGCAATTAATGGATTCTGAATAAAACAAAGATACAGCAGCGCTATATGGCAAACGTTTTGACTGCAAGCTCGGCCTAATTAATCAATATAACCCTTTATTAACGGATATATATATGAACATCGTCAAGCTACAGAGTAAATCGACCTCAGAATGCCTTGACTATTTTCCTGCAGTTTGTTCCAATACGCTCTCTCTCTCTCTCTCTCTCTCTCTCTCTCTCTCTCTCTCTCTCTCTCTCTAGCTCGGTTGCTCGCTGTAAACAACAAAAATAAGCCAGACTGCCTTTAATTCAGAGACAAATTTATAGTTTTGTTGGCACCATATGGCCTAAGGAATGTTTTGCGAGGAACAGACACACGCATATACTTTCTATGCAATAAGACGATTCATCAACTACAGTGATTGCGTTATTTATTCCTCGTCTAGTGAAATCGGTGGACAAGGGATTGTGCACAATACTTAAAGTAAGCCCATCCTGCGTATTAGTGCAACCTACTTTGGGTCTTTACTGTTACATTCTACAGTTTCTATTGCTTTTATAAACGGCGCAAGCGACCCGATCAGTCTGCGCTGAATCGCAGGCTGACCTAAGCCTTCGAAGGCACCGGTAAGGCACCATTTTGCATGGCTTTGTATATGTGGAAAGAGCGTCAAATTTGTAAGCTTCATTTAGTAAGCGTCCAATAAAACAGAATATATTTAATTTAAACTAATTGTCTGGCAGACAAGTTTGGTGTGAAACAGCCACAAAATGTAATACGCAAGAAAATATTGGCATGCTTATACGCGTGTATATGTTTAAGTGGACAGTCTGAACATTACTTCCATTAGTTCATCGTATACACTAGTTGTTTGCTGAATAGAATATTAACGTAACGAGCTCAGACTACAACGAGCAAAAAAGTGTGGAAACATTGCTCTTCCTTGTTGAGTCACTGAATTCAGCATATTTCAGTGGTTAGATGGAAATTCGTATATGCGGACAAAGGAGTTATTGATAAAGTTATGCATTCGCACATTCTGCTCAGGATTATATTTTCCGCTTACAGAATTTATGGATTCTATCGAATACGGTATGCAGACACCGATCGTATATTGATAACGACCCATTTATCACATTGCACGCCATTTATTATGCAGGTTCTGTTGTATTCTACTTAGCTCATTACTAATTCATAAGCTACAAAATTACAAAATAGGGCTTATGGCTGAAATATGAACCCCCAGACACACGATCAGCGATTAGCGACAGCTAGCTATTCATCAGTCAGTCAGTGGTCGATGCAGTCGCAGCCTGAACATCGATTCACCCGATCCCCCCTCTGATCCACAAAGTGTTCACGGGTCGGAGCATGAGCCTGAGGTTTTTGGAAATGAAAATCCTGAACAAAATCTAGTACAACCCAAATTGTACTTGAAACATTACGAAAACACGCCTATTCAAATATATAGACAATTTCGCCTCCAAAAACTGAAAATTTTAGATAAAAAACTCTGATTTTTTTTTTTTTTTTTTTTTTTTTTTTTTTTCATATTTCTGCTCAAAACATAGATTGTGGGTACTTGTTAGAACCGCCTCAGCGAGGCGATTCTAACCAGTACGCATAATCAATGTTTTGATCAGAAATATGAAAAAATATTGTATACCCCTGTAAACTCCAGTTTTACTATATAAGGATGTCAAAATTACATGGGGCGTGTTTTCGTGATGACATACATTTGTTAAGCGCATGAACAAAAATTGACAGCTTAGATACAAAAAAAAAAAAAAAAAAAAAAAAAACAACAACAAAAACTGAAAGAACTAAGAAAGACAACAAGAAATTTAAACATAAAAATAAAAACCTTTTAAAACAAGTAACTGAACTAATGACGACAGTTATTTGTTTAGAATCATGGATTAAACAAAGTGAGGTGCAAACTGAACGAATTGAAGAACAGTCTAAGAGGCATAATTTGAAATTTTACGGTATCGACGAAGAATCAAATGAAATTTGGGATCAATCTGAACAAAAGGTACATAACTACTTGGGCGATGAGCTCGATACTGATCATCCTAACATTTAAATTGAACGCGAACATAGGATGTCCAGCAAGATTTTCCACGTCCTGTTAATGTCAATTTTTCCCACTTTAAGGACAAGGAACAGGTACTTAAAACGTATCGCATAAAACTTACACAGCGACAGGATGCAGCAAATGCAAGTGTTCAGGCAGATAAAATGCAGACAATGCAGATGACGCAAGAAATAATGTAGTCAGACTGGTGCGGGCCAGTGAGGACTTCCCCCTGAGAGTTACAAAAGCACGCACAAATCTGCACACCTTCCTTAAATCTTGTCACGATAAGGAGAAGGAATATCTGATATAAGACTCTGCTTGCAGACGGCCAGGCAAATATGTTCGATGAAGCTTGTGGTAGGCCAGTGCCACTGAAGCAGGAACATGGTCAAATCCCATGTGTTACTCGTAACCATATCATACTCTATCCAAATAATACAACAAAACTGAAAACAAATTATTTGAATACACAGAGTTTACAGATATACTCGGATAATGCTGTTTTTAGAGAATACTGCAAACCAATAATTGCACTATACGAAACTTGGCAAGACGATGAAACAGATTTTAAAGCAATTGTAGATGGGTATGACAATTTTGGAACAATGCGAAAGAAAAAAACATCTTGCGTCTTGGGGTCTGGTAAGGTTTCCGCTTTTGTCAAAGATTTGGTAATTCCTAATTTCTTGATTTCAACATATGTTTTAAGCGTTTAATGGATGCGTCGTGTTTTTATTTAAAGCATATATTTTCCACAGAAACGAATATCCGATTATGATGGGGTCGTTTTATTGAATGAGAAAATTTGGATGATTTTGTCTGAATATCCTACTGCAGAGCTATTGTTAGCAGGATATTTGAATGCTGGAATTAGTAATATGCAAGATTACAGCTCTTTTGATGATTAAGAATTCGTGTTTGATGATACTGACTACCCAACAGACCCACTCGACATGAAGATGCAATCGAAGGATGACAAATATATAATCGTTTTTTTTTTTGTTTTTTTTTTTTATCTCACTTTTAGAGCTATGCTGTACCTATAATGTACATTACCTGGATAGAAGAAAATTTGGCGACAAAAAAGGGCAGATAACCTTGCATCTAATACTTCATTTGATTCCAGTTACAGTTTTTGTTCAGCAATTTGTTTAGAAAATACATTACACTTTTGCATTTTCAAGCAAAATTTGGCAGGTTTCGGAATCTTTTTATACAATTATAAATGAAAATACTGGACAAAGTTTAAATTGAGCGGTATTTTGACAGCTGAATGTTCTCAGCTCTTTTCAAGATTATTCTGTCATTTTATAAATAAAATCTCAGCTGTAAGCAACAAAAAGGTAAGAGAAAAGTCCAGGGAGTGCCACAGTCACGCAGCCCTTCCCAGACACTAAGAGGAAAAGGAAACAGACAAAACCAAACAAGCGCAAATCGAACAAACGTTCGAAAAGCACTAAGATTAAGTCTCTCTTCCCCAAGTGAAGTAATCGCAATGTTAAAAGGACTGAAAAACACAAGAACAAAATAACACAAGGTAAGACATAAAACAAATTGCCTCGTAGAATGAACCACAAAGCAACAAAGAGTAACACTAACACCGGGGCCACCGCCTTAGAACGATCAGTAGAATGAACAATCGGGGGCTTTAAAAACACTTTTACAGGTAGCCAACTTCACCCGGTATTATCACCAGGTCCTGTGTCACAGTTTTATAAATATTTACAAAAATGTAAGTCAAATGGTAAGACTATTTCATTTGAAAAAGAAAACAGCCTGAGGTCGGGATAACGAAAGTGAGACTGGAAAAATAAATATATTTACTTCAAAACTTTCGACGTACAAGCGCAAATTATGAAAATATTCTAATCGATGTATAGTTCCTTCCAGCTGACTGCTAGGGTTGGGATCCTGTAAAGCTAGCTTATGTGCCTTCCCGCCCCCTCCCCTTCCCTACGACGCTTCCTGAATTTCTTCATCATTTTATTGTATCTCTGTAAATGAATGTGCCCACACGGGTCTCGTTTATTGTGTTTTTTTTTTTCAATTATGCTTTGCGACAATAGCGATTCTGATTAGACGTATTCTATACTATATTATTCATTGTGCTTTTATTTATTCATTCTTCTCGTGTTTCAGAATATATCAAACATATCTACATTCGGTCCGGAAAGTGGATAAATAGATACATTAACCGCAACAATAACCCTCTCTTCTTATTTAGAGATGATTACATTTGCGTTTGCTGCATGCTGCATGCTAACCGTATATTTCACAACGGTATTTTATTTGTAACAGCATGTTAATATAGATATGCTGTCACATAAATCAACAAATAGCATAAAGTTCTGTGTGCATTTTACGTTAGCAGAAAACAAACTGTTAAAGAAATGAAAAAGCGCATAAATCATGAACATTCCAGTTTTAATGAAAAGAAAAGCAAATATTGAAAACGAAAATATAGGAGATCTTGCGCAAGGCACTCTTATAGAAATTACAACCTGAACGAAATTAGCTTAAAGGGGACTCTGTGTGTGTGTGTGTGTGTGTGTGTGTGTGTGTGTGTGTGTGTGTGTTAAATTAACTTTATCAAAAAACAAATCGGGATTACCAGTGTCAGACAGTTTGAATTTGCTCCCCGTCGAGTTTTTTTATCTGAAAACTTTCTGTTTTTGGTGGTGAAATTTTCAATATAATTCAATAGGCGTGTTTTCGTTATAAGATATACCCTCTTGAAATGCCGGTTTGAAATAGTTTGATCAAGTTGTATGAATTTAAATGAAATGAATACACATTTAGGGAGGCAAATGTAATAAAAGTGTTTTGTCCTCCCTATTTAAAAAAGATATGCCGTAACAGGAAACAATGTTTTCCCATAGCAACAATTTTCTCATTTGAGTAGACCCCTGATTGGAAGTGTCATGGTGATCAGAAAGCAAACATAAAGTCACAGAATTTGTGTTCCTTCTTATAATGACAAGAAGCCTATTAAGTGTATTTAGTGTCCTTAATGTTATTTATTCAAAATCGTAGGAGAAGAATAGTTGTAGAATATTTGGAAGGCACTTATGCAATACGCCATTGAAACGCCATAAAACCCACACGATAATGGTGTTAATGCATTTCTCAGACCGTAGTGAAAGCCTTTTATGCTAGTTCTTTCATAAAAGTGCATTTAGGATATTTATAAAGTGCGGTAAGTGCATCCCTTACTAGGTATCTTCATATTTATGATTTCGCATCTAGAGAAGTAGCGGAGATAATAATCAGCTACGTACCATGAAGATGAAATCTAATGCATGCATATAAATTCATAAGTGAGGGAGACCTGATTCATAGATTTGCTGTAGCAGAGACAGACAGACAGAGAGAGATAGCTATCATAGGAACTTTTAAAGTAAATTGGAAAACAGTTCTAATCTGAGGAAGAATAACATATCTTGCACAGGTTACTGACATGTATAGTTCCTAGGTCAATATTCCCACCATAGCGACTGTAATGGACGGCATTGTCGCCAGCGAATTATGGTAACAGTAATCTTACATAAAAATGCTTGTAGTGCCAGCATTTCGATTGGCGGATTCGTTCTTGATTGACTCTAACGTTCTTTGTATTGGTATCAGATGCGCAGATATATATATATATATATATATATATATATATATATATATATATATATATATATATATATATATATATATATATATATATATATATATATATTTGTTCGTGTCACATCCTACATGTCTATTGCGTTAGTGTGTTTATGGGAAATATGCTGTTCTGCTTCATGGAACATATATCTCCACTATATAGATATAAAGGAGAATGTGATTATTTGTTTCATTAGATTAGTGTTGTAAAATAGAATACATTGGTATTAATAACACATTTGAACTTCGTTGAAAAGCAAAATCATGAAAAATCGCTATTAAAGTATGCCACGTGTAAAGCCTTTCTTCCAATATTTGATAAATAGTTTCAATAAAACTTGGTAAAGGACATGAGGTAGAGGCAATGACGCATGGTGTTCATAATAAATAAAGAATACACAACAAAGTGTCAAAACTAGTATGGGATTCTTTCGTAATTTGTCACAGCTAAAATGAGCCTAAACGTAAGAAAATGTAGCTTTGGCCATGAGCACCCAGCGCAGTATCAGATCAACCTGCATTCTCGCGCAGTCATATCATTACATAGCAACAGATAAGGCGCTTTTTCATCCAAAAAATGCTGATATCTTTCTTATTTCTCAACAAAAACATATGTTGTGGGTACTCATTAGAAGCGCCTCGGCGAGGCGCTTCTAATGAGTACCCACAACATATGTTTTCATCGAGAAATAAGAAAAAATATTATGTGAATACCACCTCTTATCGCCGGCCTCGGTGGCTCATTTGGATGTGCCGTCCGACTGGAGACCAGGAGGTCGCGGGTTCAACCCCCGCCGAGGTCGGCAACATTCTTTCCTGGAGATCGATCATGAAATATTTTCTGCGGTCATTCTCTCCCTTCCGCTGTTTCAAGAAGGGCAGTTGTCAGTTTCTGGCGAAAGAATGTGCACAATACTGGTTAACCGCTTAGAGGACTAAGCCTGCCCAGTAAACGTGTGGCTAGGTAAACTGACCGCGCTCGACATGACCCCATTGGGTTGACTGGGCCGTAAAACCGCAACACAAACAAAAATCACCTCTTATCTGTAGCTATGTCATTATCTTCACTTGGCTCATATTTGATAGCCAAGGATCCAATCTTTTTTTCTTTTTTTTTTTTTGTGGACAATGAAGACTCTGATCAGACTTCGTTGGGCGCACATGTCAGCAGGTACATTTTCTCACATTGCAGCTGAAATGTACTAACCTCTCTATTCATGCTTTAATGAAATTCAATGAATCACGTACATATCCAAAGTTTTATAACCATGACTGCCAGACTAGTTTCCTGGTTCGTCAGTAAATTAGTAAAACGTCAAACGAAACGCAAACGGTAATCTTATGTTCATTATACCCCCGACATACGAAGTATGTGGGGGTATATAGTTTTCGCTTTTCCGTTCGTCCGTTCGTTCGTACGTACGTTCGTTCGTACGTTCGTTCGTTCGTTCGTCTTTCCGTCACAGGGTCAAAGTTTTTGCGTTAAAGTTTATAAGACCTCATATTTTGAAGACCCTTTGATGGATTTCGTTTATATTTGGCATGATGGTAGATATAGGTCTAAAGTTTTTATCAGCACCATCCCCACCCCGGGGGTGACCTTGGGGTCAAGGTCACGGACTTAGAATTTACATAAAAAAGTCACAGGGTCAAAGTTTTTGTGTTAAAGTTTATAAGACCTCATATTCTAAAGACCCTTTAATGGATTTGGTTCATATATGGCATGACGGTAGATATAGGTCTAAAGTTTTTATCGACACCATCCCCACCCCGGGGGTGACCTTGGGGTAAAGGTAACGGACTTAAAATTTTCGTGAAAAAGTCAAAGTTTTTTGTGTTTAAGTTTATATAGCTATATCATCAAGACCCTTGAGGAATTTCATTTATATTTGACATGTTGGTAGATATCAGCCTAGCGTCTTACTCGGCATGATCCCCACCCTGGATGTGACCGAGATCAAGGTCACGAACTTAGAATTTTCATATAAAAGTAAAACTTTTTGCGTTTAAGTTTATATAGCCATATCATCAAGACCTTTTTATTAAATTTCATTATCCTCTAACTAAAAGGTTGAGCTGATATAGCTATCAGCAAGGAATCTGTTTGTCTGTCCGTCAGTCCGTTGAAGTATTATTCGTTTATACTTTATTTTTGTCTTAGGGTCAAAGTTTTTGCGTTAAAGTTTATAAGACCTCATATTTTGAAGACCCTTTGATCGATTTCATTCATATTTGGCATGATGGTAGATATAAGTCTAACGTTGTTTTCAGCACCATCCCCACCCCGGGGTAGGTGACCTTGCGGTCAAGGTCACAGACTTAGAATTTTTATAAAAAAGTCAAAGTTTTTTGTGTTTAAGTTTATATAGCTATACCATCAAGACCCTTTGAGGAATTTCATCTTTATTTGACTTGTTGGTAGATATAGGTCAAGAGTTTTACTCAGCATCATCCCCATCCCGGGGTATGACCTTGAGGTCAAGGTCACAGACTTAGAAATTTCATAAAAAAGTAAACAAAAATGCATATAAGTTTATATAACTATACCATTAAGACCTTTTGTTGAATTTCGTTATCCTCCTACCGAGAGGTTTAAGGGATATAGCTATCAGCATGGAATTCATCCATCTATATGTCTGTCCATAAATGCATTATTGTGCACACCATAACTCCTAACTACCCTTTGAGCTATTTTCAGGAAACTGTCAGGTTGTAGATGGCATTTGGTAGAGTGTCGAGTACAAGAAAGACAACTCTAATTGACTTGGTCTATGAGTTATCTCCCCTTGTCTCCAGAATTGTAAACATTTTGTGCAAACCATAACTTTAAGACATGTTAAGATATTTTCATGATACCTCACCAGTATGTATAAGACATTGAGTAGGCATATCGCATTCAAAAATAAATTTCTGACTCCATTCTGCAGTTTTCTCCCATGGTTATTTAAATCTTGTGCAGGCAATAACTCTAAAAATTCTTTAATATATTTTTGTGATACTTTACCGATATGTAGAGGGCATTGAGTAGCAGGTGACCTATATTATGAAGACCCTTTTGTTGGTTTCATTAATATTAAGCATGATGGCATATATAGGTCTAAAGTTTTTCTCGGCACCATCCCCAAGTTGGGGCATGGCTTTTAAGTCAAGGTCACAGACTTTTCATACAAATGTCATTTTTGCTTATATTATAAAGACTGATTGATTTCACTAGTATATGGTGATAGTTATAGGGCTAAAGTTTTATTAAGCTCAATCCCTGCACCTGTGCCTGATCTTTGAGGTCAAGGGCTTCATATTATGTGTGATTGAAGTTTTTCAATGTTAAAACATATAGCATATAACTGCCATCTCCAGAGTCAAAGCTACATACTTTGTGCTCTTTAAAAACTGGCGGTAGCGCTGGTCGGGCATATACGTGCCCCACTGGGCACTTTGTCTAGTTAGGTATAACTGACACAGAGCACAGCATTTGTTCTTGTACTTCATTATAGTGAAGTTTATTTTCACTGGCCCTTCCTGATCACTGACTCCAGTCCTGAAATTTTGAAAAATTATATGTGGGTCACTGATTAGGCCTAAATGGCCGAAACTAGGTTGGCTGGCGCAAGCAACTTGGTTCTTCAGTTGTTCCCAGTTTTGTTCTGTGCCCGTTGCTGTCAAGGGTCGTTAATTTTAGATCCTATAGATATACAGTATGGCTCGTTTACCGAGGATAATTCGAACTCGTTTTTGGGTCCCTAATAAATCCTTTTGATAGCTCAAGAAAACAAATAATTATAGAAATTTTCTTATTTTATCATAAATTTGTATGTTGTGAGTACTCATTTGATTTCGCCTCATCAAGGCGATTCTAATGAGTACGCTAAACGTACCATTATTGTATAGAAAATCAAAACGACTTCTCTTAATTATATCCATTTGCTTCCTAACCTGTTGTCATGATTAACTCTCAGTGGCTCGAACTACCCATATCTCGAATAGATTTCCAAGGTCCCAAAGATGTTCAAGCCGTCGAGGTTTATCTGTATGTAGATCTCTGTAGAAATGGATGTTCTGACTGTTATAACACAATAATTGAATATAATGAAACGTACCCTACTTTGTCCTTAAACTGAAAAGAAACGTGTTTGGAGAAGACAACACTGTAAAAATATGTTTGCCTCCTTTCTGATGTGGGTCTACTATACAAATATTCGGACACTTCAGCTCCTTACCATAACTGTTCTATAATTGGAACCAGTACAATTTACTACCGGGTGTTGTGACTAAAAATTGCTGGATAGTGGCAAACAGTGAAGACCCTGATGAGACGCCGCATTCTGCGTTGTTTGCTCAGGCCTGTCTTTCCGAATACAAACGGTAAATACGGTAGTGTGGGCCCAGACATTAAAGTTCCCTATCCGCAGTTGGGGTTTGATCGGCGTTAAATATCATTACGAAAATGAGCATATTCAAATATACTGAACATTTTACCACGACAACAATGAAAATTTTCAGATAAAAATTCTGATATTTTTCATATTTCGGCTCAAAACATAGATTGTGGGTACTCGTTAGAACAATCTATGTTTTGAGCAGAAATAAGAAAAAGAAAATAATGTTTACCCCTGAAAAGCCGAGTTTTACTATGTAAAAATGGTTTTCAGGGGGTCAAAAGTATATAGGTATGTTTTCGTGCTTGCGGTATCATTATATCTGTCCTAAATAAGCCTTGGTACGGTGCTAACGAAAAACGTTTTTGTAATTTTCATCTACACAAGACGTTAAAAGATTGTGTGTAAAGCAAATAGATGTAACTTGGCATATGTTAAATATGAAAATGACGGATTATCTTGCGAGGAGACAGAGTACTAGAAACATTGAGGTGTACGGTTCAGGTCGAGATCCTTACGAAAGGTCCACGGACAACAATTCGTTCACAATACTGTATCTGCAGATCCCGTCGCAAAATAATAATAGCTGCTAATCTCGCTGTCACACTCAAATATAATTAACATCGTATCGATCGCGAATAATTTGAGCCACAACGTCAGATATCGGCCTTCTGACATATGCTCCTAGCTGATATTCAGGTCTGATGGTGTGGAACACACATTCTTCTTTCCTTTGCAAATGTTCATATTTTGAAAACCTTGCCAGGCCAAAACATGCTAACACCATCAGGGAAACGTCAAAAAAAAGACAACAATTGCTATATTGTAGACAGTCTCTCTTTAAATGTCAGTTATCTTATTTACAAAACGTTATCCATGGTACTAGCTGAAAAGTCAACTGAAAGAAAAGCAATACCAGACACCAACTGTTGCGAGTGTACTGTCGATTCACTTGTTTTTACAAATGGGCCGGTGGCTGAGAAAAAAGACCTTAGAACATATGTGAACAGCAAAGATCCAGACTAGCCTGCGTTTCCGCGCAGTCTGGTTAGGGTCTTTGCTGTTCGCCTACACAATATGGACTTGTTGTTGAAAATGTAGGACTAACAGCGATGATCTTGGCTCGATCGTGGCTGCGCAAACTGGTCTGATGCTTCGCCATTTGTATAAGACTAAAGGCCTTCTTGACAGCGGCCGAAATGAATCAGACGGTGACATGGTTAATAGGCCTGTTTCTGGCATGTAGTTGTGAACGGCATTTATATTTCTTCCGATCGATCATGCTTCTAAATATGAATGAACGCGTTCAGTACGACACGTGCGACCCGATATGACATTTGACATTTAAAGATGTTGAATCGCCTTGTGTTATATGAATAGGGATTGTCTAAACAGTTTTAATTCATTGTAGTCAGGAGACCCCTAAAAGGGTAACTGGCAAACAGTGCAGACCCAGATCAGACGCCGCAGAACGCGGCGTCTAATCTGGATCGTCACTGTTTCCAAATAGTTTAGCCATTTTTCTCTAAGAATATCTAAATCTCATAACCTGACCTACCTAAACTTGAAATTGGATTCTCCCGATATATAGTGTGGGTGAGTTCATTCCGTCTACACTGGGTTAAAAATTCTCAATGCAAACTGATACGCCCTCAGAGGAGGGAACTGTCAAATGTGTTTGCCTAGCTTTGAAAACATGGTCTGCTCTACAAGGAAATAATTTCTTACCTTTGGGAGCAAATTCTTTATTTTAGAGTACAGCTCTTTTCAGAAAGGACTTGGCACAAAAGCGGTATCCTTTGTAGAATTCAGCCCCCGGAAATGGTTTTGGAAAATAATGATAATAAAAAAAGATATCATTATTATAGATTCTTGGCAGTACTTCCCTGCTGTAAATGCAATAGAAAAGTAACGGCATTGTACATTTTTTCAGGATTATAAGAAATCAGTCCTCATGTCAATATTTGAAGTTAGCTAAACACCGATTCTCGGTGTCCATGCTTGCATAAAACGTCGACTTCCTGAATGTTTACCGAAGTTGATTAGTTTTATTGTGGTAATAACACTTCAATGATCAGCCATTATAGGTTTATAATTAAGCTGTCACTGCGATGTTGTTACGTACAACACATATTTTGATCAGTCATCAAATCAGAAGTCGTAAAACACCGCTCTCATGATATATAAGGACTTTTCAAATATTGATAGAAAATTTATGAATGTGATAAAAATGTTCCGTCTGTTTCATGTACGTTTATGTTTGAAGACAGTCATTACGAAAACATGCCTATTCAAATATACTGAAAATTTTACCACCACAAAATGAAATTTTCAGATAAAAATTCTGATAGTTTTCATGTTTCTGCTCAAAACATAGATTCTGCGTACTCGTTAGAACCGCCACATCGAGGCGGTTCTAACGAGTATCCACAATCTATGTTTTTGAGCAGAAAAAAAGAAAAATAATGTATACCCCTGTAAACCCCAGTTTTACTATATAAAAGTGGGGTTTTAAATGAGTCAAAATTATATAGACATGTTTTCGAGATGAAACGGACAAATGAAAAATGAATTAACTCAGGGAATGGCACGTTGAGTTATTACCCAGTCAGCATTCTACGTAAATCTATATCGGGCCGTCATCGGCCCGTCAGCTACCTTGACGGGCCGATGACGGCCCGATATAGATTTACGTAGAATGCTGACTTAGTAAGATGTAAATAAAGTTACCCAAGAACTGCAACAGTCATTAAGCTCAGAGTTTCACAGGAATCGAAAGAAGAAAGAATGAGGACTAGATATGAAATAACTAAACAATGTTTTCGTTATAAATAACATGCGAGCAAAAAACAAATCCAACAGACGAACCGCTTTGGAACTTTCACCAGAAAATTGCTGGTGGAAGGTGGAAGGGTTGCTTAAATTTGTTTTAATCCACGTATTAACGTCATCCCTATTTCAGATGCAGAGCCAAATGACAAATATGCGCCTCGTCCAGTTAGAGGTCCGCTGACGCATCAGTGGAACACACAGCATTATGAAACACACATCAGAAAATGTATGATGGAACAACACAGAGGGCTGGATCGCGATATGAGGCCAGAGCAAGGAAGTCACATATAGAGCCCCGATGGAACCGACCACAGACAATGAAACAGATTGAGAAAGAAGCCGCTATTGTACTGTCGAACAATTAAAAAGAGAAACAACCATATATCATTTAAAAACATTTTCTTAGCATTAAAGTAGTTGCGGTCATGGTACCTAAGCCGTAATCCAAACTCATAAATACATAAACGAATGACGAATCAGAATGTTTATACCAACAGACATGGACCCCAGAATAAAGGGTGTAATCAGTCGTCCGCGGATAGTAAGCATTACTCGGTAAGCAAGCTTCGCCCACCATGCCCATAGGCCTGAACGAAGAAAATATCGGTAGAAGCGTATGTCCGGGGTTTGGGAAGTCAATTTATGGCGCGTCAGTGGCAAAAACATCAGAAACAATTCTGGAAACTGCCACATTATAGGGATTGGCGAGATTATGATGTCTCCCATAGAACTTTTTAAGTTTTGCTACCAGTTTGGTTTTTTGATACCTCTGGCTCAAAAACTTTGTAGTGAGCACTTTCCCACGCTCCATGAAGTCCTGATAATTTGAACAGGTTCTGACATAACGGATAAACTGTGAAACGTAAACGCCGTATGCTGGTGCAGAAGGGATATTACTGCTCAGGAATGGAAAGTTAATAATAAGAAAATTGAAGTCATTCCGTATTTCGTAAAGCCTAGTAGAAAGCTTTCCTTTGTCAATGTAGAGATAACAATCCAAGTATGAGGCTGCAGTTTCCGTTGTTTCTTTTATTTCAAGTTCACGTTGATAGATGAATTCTAAATACTCTGCAAATTTTGTGTTTTTCAGAGACAATACATCATCTATATATCTGTAGGTGAAATTTAATTGTTGTGCGAGGTGTTTCTTGCCTGCTTGGAGGAGACTTTGTACAAACTTCCCCTCATAAGAGTATAAAAACAAGTTAGCAAGTGCACAGTTAGTACTCATCGGTATGCCGATTGTTTGCTGAAATATCTGTCCGCAGAACTCCACAAAAATATTGTCGATTAGATATTCCAGCATCTTTATGACATCTGCATCTGAGTATTTTTGTGGCGCATCAGAGTTATCCGGATCGAAGTATGTGTCTTTGTAGCCAATGACAACATACTGAAATCGACGGTTACCATTCTTGTGGAAGAAACACGTTGATAATTTCTTATAATTTAGATTTCAATTTATCATGAGGAATAGTAATGTAAAGAGTAGAGAAATCAAAAGATTTTATACGGTTGATAGAATCACGAGATTGTGCCTTTAGGTTTTCTAAAAGCTCTTTGGAGTTTTTCAGGATCCACATATGATTAACACCACTTCTGGCATATGCAGTGTTACAATACTTCTGAAGTCCTTCTTTAACTGCGGTTAGGATTCGTGCTAGAATCTGAGAAAGAGGCACTTCCCGTACCTCAAATTTCCGAAGGATTCCGTGCAACTACGAATAACTACGAAGAAAATATTGTGCGGAGTATTGGGACATTTACTACGAAGCAATTTTTTACTGAAAAATGGAAAACAGAGCGGAGAATGCGTAAATCTCTACGATTGTCAACACATTCGGAATGAGCTACGCACTTTCGTAACAAGCGGAGTATTGGGATGAAATTTCCGCATGCTTACGCAAACTTACCATTCGTATCTTGCGTAAAGGTTCGTAGAAAATGTCCCAATACTCCGCTGGTTTGTAATCAGCTCCGCATGACTGCGTAATTGTTCGTAACTAGCTCCGCATGCTTACCATTCATATGTTGCGTAAAGTTTCGTAGAAAATGTCTCAATACTCCGCTGGTTTGTAATCATCTCCGCATGACTGCGTAGTTGTTCGTAACTAGCTCCGCATGCTTACGCAGGCTTACCATTTGTATGTTGCGTAAAGTTTCGTAGAAAATGTCCCAATACTCCGCTGGTTTGTTATCATCTCCGCATGACTGCGTAGTTGTTCGTAACTAGCTCCGCATGCTTTCGCACACTTACCATTAGTATCTTGCGTAAAGGTTTGTAGAAAATGTCCCAATACTCCGCTTGTTTGTAATCAGCTCCGCATGACTACCTATTTGTCTCCAAATGAACATTTTTTGTGTTGACGTTTTACGGCCCAGTCAACCTAATGGGGTCATGTAGAGCCTGGTCAGTTTACCTAACCACAATTTTACTGGGCAGCTTAGTCGTCTAAGTGGTTAACCAGTGAGTGTGCACATTCTTTCGCCAGAAACTGACAACTGCCCTTCTTACAGCGGACAGCGGAAGGGAGAGAATGACCATAAAAAGTAACTTCATGATCATATCCCTATGAAATAATGTTGCTGACCTAATGGGGGTCAAACCTGTAACCTAATCACAATTTGGATGTACATCCAACGGAGCCACCTAGGCTGGCCTCCGAATGAACATAGCAAGCACCTCCAGGATTTCAAGATAGGGCAGTAACAAAATTAATATGAAAACTCCATAAAGCATGCTTTTTCTACCACAAAATGAAGCATAACATAAGTTTATTTTGCATTAAAGCATTTTGTATTTACAAAAAGGTTATTAGTCATTGGAATCTACTTATAAGTCATGTACATGTGTGTTTTGTATATCTGTTAACAGTGATGGAAAAAAGATTTTACAGCAATTTTACAGCACTTCTTTTGAAGAAAAGCATTATAATCAATATATTGTGAATGAAAAAATAAAAAGTGCAAGACTTAGAATTCAACTTTTTGATTTGCTTATATTCTATTGAAATACGTGTAATCAAAAGAGACCACCAACCTTCTGTCCAAACCACTGAAATCAGCAATCACATTTCCATGGACTATTAAAGTCATTTAGACTATTCCATTTTAGATGTAAAACACAAAAACCAAGTATATGTATTTCTAATCCATAATTCAAATTCACTAATGAACTAGCTTTATAGTTATATGTTGCCTCAGAGTAGCTCTATAAATGACTGAACTTTTTGGTTTCAAAGCAATAAAGCAGCTACTTTTATGATATCTTAAGTAGTTGCGGTCATGGTACCAAAGCCGTAATTCAAAATCATAAATCCATAAACGAATGACGAATCAGAATGTTCAGACCAACAGACATGGACCCCAGAACAAAGGGTGTAATCAGGCGTCCGCGGATAGTAAGCATTACTTGGTAAGCAAGCTTCGCCCACCATGCCCATGGGCCTGAACGAAGGAAATATTGGTAGAAGCGTATGTCCGGGATTTGGGAAGTTTACTTATGGCGCGTCACTGGCAAAAACATCAGAAACAATTCTGGAAACTGCCACATTGTAGGGATTGACTAGATCATGATGTCTCCCATAGAACTTCTTAAGTGTAGCTACCAGTTTGGTTTTTTGATACCCCTGGCTCAACAACTTTTGAGTGAGCACTTTCCCACGCTCCATGAAGTCCTGATAATTTGAACAAGTTCTGGCATAACGGATTAACTGTGAAACGTAAACGCCGTATGCTGGTGCAGAAGGGATATTACTGCTCAGGAAAGGAAAGTTAACGATGGGAAAATTGAAGTCATCCCGTTTGTCGTAAAGCCTAGTAGTAAGCTTTCCATTGTCGATGTAGAGATAACAATCCAAGTATGAGGAGGAGGCTGAAGTCTCCGTTGTTTCCTTTATTTCAAGTTCACGTGGATAGATGAATTCTAAATACTCTGCAAATTTTGTGTTTTTCAGAGACAATACATCATCTATATATCTGTAGGTGAAATTGAATTGTTGTGCGAGGTGTAGGTGTTTCGAGGTGTTTAATTGATACCATTTTGTATCCATGGCTACAAATTCTTCTGTGAACCTGTTATGCATATGTAATTTCAAAGGTCTCCAAGCACACTCCGAATGCTACGAAAGACTACGAACCAAAAATTGGTTAAGTTATATTCTATGTTCTCATTTGGTCTAAAAAGTTTCTAAGTCCAGTAATCTCCATACATATACAAACTGAAATAAGTGAAAGTCTATATTCTACGAACTGTTCCGCACTGAAAAATGTTAAGTCCACGGTTTTACAAAGGAATCCGTTCAGAGTGCGGGGATTGCTCCGTTTGTTTGTAGACAGCTACGAATATATTTCTACGTATGTACGGAAATTTGTTCGTAAATACGCAGATTTCCACAAACCTTCGTAAGAAACTACAAGAATTAGGCAATCTCCGGACAAAATTACGCAAAAATACGAAAGAATCCACTCATTTACGAAGAGAACTGTCCGTAGTTTTCGTAAATTTGAGGTACGGGTTAGCTGAGCCCGCAATATATCTCTGCTTGTACGGATTTTTGTGAAGTTTAGGAATCCAGTACAGTTTGGGAAGGTCAATATCTTCCTCTGGGAGGGAAATTTCAAATGTCAGCATCACTGAATGGTGGTTTTGTAGAATTTCTTTCTGGAACATAGCAGTAATATTATATGTAGGGTTTCCGGTCATGTTACCCATACCAAGCTCTTCCATTAAGCAGTTAAAATGACACAGATATTTCGTAGGTGTATCTAATGCAGCAGCATTAAAGGAAAACGATTTGCTCCCGATGAGGGGAATGCATTAATGCAGATGTCTTAATATGTATGTTCTCTTCCTTCTGTGCTTATATGAGAGAGTGATATCTACATATATATTGCAAATAAGCCTGCTAACGTAAGTACTATAAATTGCGCACAATAAAACCTTCTATAAGACCTGTGCGACCAGCGAAGACAGCTCAGACTGTGCACCCTCGCAGTCTGATCAGAGCATCCGCTGATCGTATGTGCTTTCTGCATTCTATCCAAAGAGGGGTGAATGAGAACCCTTGCCATGCTTGGTCGATTTACTGGCTGATCTGAGTCTTTGCTAGTCAGAAAAGTCTTATCTTACGTTTTGTCGTGCGCTGGCTCAATTTACGACTGTATAATGGCTTTTTATGGATACCGAAGACTCCAAGAGCTGAGTCTTTGCTGGATGCGTATACCATAAGGTATAGTTTCTCACTTTGCGGGCTATATCATCGAGATTTAATTATCCTTAAGATAAGGGAGACCGATAATTACAACTTCAATTGCAGAGGCAGGAAAATAATATGACGAATTGAACTCAATTATCGATAGGCCTACAATTCAATTTGCTCAGCGTGATAAAAATAAGAAAGTGATTGGGACTGAACACATAATCAAAATATTATGCTCAGTTCACACACACACACACACACACACACACACATACACACACACACACACACACACACACACACACACACACACACATATATATATATATATATATATATATATATATATATATATATATATATATATATATATATATATATATATATATATATATATGGTACAATGTTGTCAATATTGATAATACCTGAGTCGCGCTAAGCAATAACATGTCTTTAACGTACGTAGTGGAAAGCAAAGGTATTGGTCAGCCTGGGAATTTGTTGCGTGCTTTACGGTGAAGGTTTAGTGCCAGTAAAATTCAGTTTAACTTCTTCTAACACCTACGTTTCTGTTCACTACTTGTCGCATAAAGGTGGTAGTTATGGTCTTTTCTGTTATTGTCGTTTTGTGTGTGTGTGTGTGTGTGTGTGTGTGTGTGTATGTGTGTGTGTTTGTGTCTGTGTATGTCCCTGTGGCTGCATACTGAGGAACATTTGGTCATGTTTGATCCTGTTCGTTTCCTTATTGTTGTGATTGATAGATCCTCTCTCAAACAGTGATTGTCTTGTCGTGGAGTGCGGGGGCTGGTTATTTTGCTTTTCTTTGATTTGTGGTGTGTGTGCTGTCTGTCGTGGCTTGTTTGCGCTTTCCCTTCGTGTCATTGGAAGGCTATTTTCTATGATTGTGGCTGTCTGTCTGTACGTAGGGTACATATAATACAGTCCAACGTCTTAAAAGCAGCCAAAACATGTCAAAACTTGCTTGATTAAGCAGGTTTTAGCTTAATGCAAGTTTATAAATGTATTGACAACTTCTGTGGAATATCTTGAGAAGATTAACTTAACAGAGGCACCATTTTAGTTTTGAATGTATATTCCATTTTCTTGTGCTGCAAGCAGAACGAGTCCATTACCTATTAAAGGATATGTTTTTTGTTGATGTTTTTCAGAAACTGACTTTGTCTTATTATTTATCTATTTAGTTTTCTGTTATTTGTTAATATCATGTTAAAGAATGGAACACTGCTCATATACTGTTGGTTTGTGAATGCCCAGTTTGGCATCAGTGGGTTAAGTTATGAATGTAATAGGTTTGGAGAACGTGCAAATCAGTTAACAAATAATGCTTGGGAAACATCCCCAAACCTATAAATGAATCCACAGTGTACCAGTTATATGGAAGATAGAATGTCACTTTGTATGTAAACAATACTTCGTGAATAAAACATATTATTAAAAAACACCTGGGTCATCTTGAACAGAATTACGCTCATTTGAACTAGTTGGTACAGCCAGCCCAATCTCCTGCGTGTGCTTACAATGTACGCGCACGTTCGCGTCACATTACGTTACAGTTTTATTGCCAAGTTATATTTACATGTTTATATCTTAGCAGTCAACAGAATGTTTGGAACCAGGGTGCTTTAGGAGGTCATCTTCAATGCCCAAACCGACAAATGGTGCAATAGTTTATAAATCTTATTTATAAAATGTGCTGATTTTATAACCCGATAACAAACTCCGCTATGTAACCAACTGCGGCGGCGGACTGCATCAGGACACCGTCCGCGATGGTTCACTGATTGCATTCTTTCACGTTAAGTTTTCTGGTTTAATGTATTTCTCTAGAACTTGGAAAAAAGTTGCATCGAATTACATTAATGTAACTTCAGCAAAAACCTGTATCATGGTTTACTGCCTTTGTATACTTTTGAACACGAACCCAGATGACAAGAACCAATAGGAAATAGTATATTCTGTATACTTCGTGCTGCACTGTTAAAGAAAACAGTGTTGGCATGCGGGCGCGCGTCATAGTGTGTACATGCGCATGCATTTGTGAGACTTAGAGACCATATATGGATATTCACTCTGACGTGGTTAAAACTACGCGTTAAATATCAGCACTGTGGACACATTTCGTAATCGTTAGTAAAACGAGTTGCAACTGCAATCAAGTTTGTTACAAAATGCGTTGGGTTAATACAACGTGGATTTACATATTATCATTTGAATAAATGACGAAACTAAAAGACACTCGCGCCTACGAATTTCAGAAGAGGCAGGCAGAGCAACAAAATATCTATACACAGTTATGTACCAGACATCTCTTGTGTAAGAGATAACTACGACACGCTGTTGAGGGGGCTTGATAGACTTGGCAGATTATCGGCCATTTTTACGTGCAAAACACTATTATTTAGTCATTAAAATCACATTAACCTGCTCAAATCCATTATATTTTGTCATTAATTTTTGATTGTTATTTTTATTTGGATTTTGCAATACCATGAAAACAACATTTACTTAACAACAAAATGACAACAAACATTTCATGGCCAGGAAAACACAAATATCATTAAGAGCTGTTTCAGTGCCCTGTTAATGGCCGTTCATGTAACAGCAAATAGTTTAAAAGGCCCTCAAAGTAATGGCTTAACGTTATAATGGGGTTGAATATAAGCAGACAAACTTTGATATGGCTATTAATTAATGCACAAACCCTATTAAGGGTTTGAATTTAATAGCATTGTTAATCTGCTAATCTAATGGTGCTTTAAATTTAAAACGCTGAATTTATAAGTATCGAGTGTTAATAGTATTGGATTTTAAGCAGTTGCATTTAATGGTGATAGATTTCATGTTATAGAATTTTTAAGACAATCAATTACAATTAAGGTAATGCTCTACATTCTTCGTATTTAAATTTGACCACATCTTTTAAGACAGTTTAATAGTGTAAAATAATTAATAATATTAAGCATCTATGTGCACGTTCTAATTTCACAATGATGACATTGATTCCAATGCGGTTTGTAGCTATGAGGCTGGATACACTTTATTTGACAGTAGACATGACAAGTATATAAATGAACTCAGGAACCGATATAATCAGATACACACCAAGCCCGCCAACACCAAATAGAAAGATAGGCAATTAAAATAAAGCAGATACAAAATTAACAAATGGCAAGTAGACTTGGCAACTCTTTCCCAAAAAGGTAGCAACAATCTATTCAGGAATTAAAATCTACATACTGTCTCTCAGCACTACTGCTTCAAGTTGGGCAATCTCCTCTGACATGTATTTCTGTTTCATTTGACCAGCATTTGACCAGCAGAAAAAAATTGTTGTTATATCAGTCAAACTCTTATTCAACTTTCAAAGTTGTTTTTCTGCTTCTTTTATGCTTACAGTATTTACTGTGTGTAAACCACTCAATGGTGTTAAGGTTTGTTGCGCAAAGATAACTAAACTGCTGCTGTAACGTTAGCTTTTCTTTTGATGGATTCTGCTATCATCCTAATCATGCGATAGGTTTCATGTGTGGAACGAGCATGTGCAACTGAAAAGCAATGCATTTGGAGCCCTACATAAACAAACAATTATCAAACTTTATGCCATTTTAACTGTCTCTATTAATTCGTCTTTAAAACAGGTTCCGTGTCATCTTAACCATATGTATATAGTCTATATTAGTTCACGTTGTAATTTTGCAATATTTTTGCACAATTATTTGCATATGGCATGTTTATTGTTTGTTGTTCGTTTTTTTAGTTGAACATGTCAGTATATTGGAGATGAATAGCTATTTCAACTTTCCCGCAAAGCGTGAATGCAAATATATAAATGTAATCATCCCATTAACAACCAGATGAATACCGGTCTGTGTCCCATAGACTGACAGTTTTCGTTGAGTAAATTTCCAAGCGGGTAAATTATTTTATTTCATATGTTTTTGATGTCAGATATTTTCTGCTTGGAATCTTACTCAACGGATTTGACCCCACAGAACTTGCCCAGTATTCATTCAGTATTTGACGACCAAAATGCATTTATCTTCGCATGTTTGCTGAAATGCGGAGTGACTGAACAGATTTATTTATTTATTTAACACAGAAAAATGGCAATATCAAAAAAAAAAAAATAAAAATAATAATAATAATAGGCAAAATGTCTCAAAAAATACAAAAAAAAACAAAAAAAAAACTCAGAATTTAAAATACGCGAAATAATTGTTAAAAAGGTCAAAGAAAATGTTTAAAGAAGGAAGTAATCGAAGGTAGGCAAAATAACAAAAAAGGAAGAAAGAAGAGAATAAAATGGCGGTTCCAGGTTTATGTAGTATCCGATTTTTATTTTTATTCGTGCTTTTTCCCCACCAACATTTTATTCACTATGAATCAGACATAGCCGCTTTGAATCTACTCATATGATAAGGGTAGTAAAACACTAAGCAGTTGTAGACTCTGCAAAATCCAACTAAACTCTGTCAACAAGGTTTTCCTTTGTTTTGCCTGGTGACCCCTTTTTCCCCAAGTGACCCAGTTTCGAACTTGATCTTGAAATCATCAAGACACAAAACATTTGAGCAAGATTCATGATGATTATTTAAAACTGTGACCTTTAGATTAGCAACAAGGCTTTCTTATGGTTTGGCCTGGTAACCTAGTTTTTGAACCCAACTTTTGAACTTAACCTCTGTTTCACAGAGACAAACATTCTGAGCAAGTTCCATTAAGATTGGGTCAAACTGTGGCTTCTAGTGCACTAAAAACTACCTGTTGACGACGGACGACAGACAGAGGGTGAATACGATAGCTCACCCTAAGCAATAGCTCATGTCAGCTAAAATAACAATATTACAATACAGTAAAACCTCGATGAACACCGATGGCTTGCTTACTTTGGATGACCCGAACTCATTTTTAGTGCCTATGGAATTCTTCCGATAGCTCAAAAAATATTTAGGGAATTTTTTTCTTTTTATCATGGAATTGTATGTTTTGTGTACTCATCAGAATCGCCATATTGAGGCGGTTCTTATAAGTTCGTACACTCAAAATACCTTTATTGTATAGAAGATCAAAAAGACTTTCCTACATTATCACCATTATCTTCAGTACCTGGCGCCATGATTAACCCTCGTGTTAACTACCCATGTCGCGAATAAACGTTCATGGTCCAAAAATGGTTCGAGCCACTTAGAGGTAACTGTAGATGGTTCCAATTGCATTTTTTTATTTTGTAAATTTGTTTTGGTAAAACATTAAAAAAATAACAATAAAGTGCTCAGGAAAATTGTGTGCGACCAGCCAGAGTAGGGTCAATACGATTTGCCATACTGTTCACAATTAACCCTTTGCCAAAACAATAAATTAGTTTGAGTTTTAGGATAATTAAAGCTCATGTTCAATATGTCCTAAGTTTTAGAAAGTAAGAACGTAGTTCATTTGATGTCACCAGTGACCTGTTCAGTGACGTCTGTCTAAGTCTGATAAAATCTCGTCTGAAGTATGCCAGGCAAGGAAAAGCCAAATTCAGATGCTAGATGTGTCCGAAGGACTAAAAGGCTGGCTGAGAATAGGATTTCTGCAGGAGTTGATTCAAAAGAAGCAGTGGCAGGTTGATCTTGCTGTGGGCTATGAGAAATACATTTCTTTATATTAGATGGAAATGCAACTGAGGAACCATGTATAGATATGGTTGATAAAGACGCAAGCAGTTATTATCCATTTTGTTGATATATCTATGAAAATGTGCATTTGGAAATGCAAAATTCCGTAGGTCTACAATATACAGAGCCTTTAAGACGTGGTCTTTCAGACCTTAATATCCATATTCCAAAAACAATTAGGGCAAACTCCTAAAGCATACATACATCAACGCATCAAATTGCCTCTCTTGCTGAAAATAAATTCGCCAGTATTTTAAGCATAAATCCAGACACTGTGATATAGTTTAAGTATCACAATGTCACTATTGTGGTCTCCTTGCGTCCGTAGTGCATCGTTCGTCGTGAATTTCAGTAAACAAATGGACCCATTTCCACCAAACTAAATTGTCTCAAGAGCTACAATTAGAAAAAAAAAATCTTAACTGACATCTCCTAGGCCGGTGGCCCGATTTAAAATCAATTTACATAAAAGTTTCTCTTATGCCCCTTTACCAAATTGCTCAAAATGGTTCCACTCCGCTGTCAAGGTGGCCGGCAGAGCTAAAAACAGAAAATTGTTGAACGTTAAACAACTTCTCCTCCAAGGCCGGTGACCCGATTTCAAAACAACTTTTCAGAAATGTTTCTCTTATGCCCCTTTACCAAATTGCCTCAACTGATTTCATCTTACTTAACAGTATCGCCGACAGAGCCAAAACTAGAAAAAAAAAAAAAAAAAAAAAAAAAAAAAAAACAGAACAAGAAATCTTTTAATGACATCTCCTCGTAGGCCAGTATTCCAGTTTCAAAATAATCTCATAGAAATATTGCTCTCATGCTCTTTTACCAAAATTGCTAAAACGGTTCTGCTCCGCTTAGCTGAATGAGCTGGCTTCCAGACTTAAAAGTCGAAAAAAAATTAAACGATATCTCCCCGTAGGCCAGTGGCCAGATTTCAATTGCATCTCACAGAAATGTTTGAGTCATTGCCCTTTATTAAAACTGTTTAAATAGTTCCACTCCGCTAAGCACGATGGCCACCACAGCTAAAAGTAGAAAACCTTTAAACTACCTCTTCTCCTAGGCCAATGGCACGATTCGAATATAATTTCAATGCAATGTATCTTTTCTTCCCTTTTCACCAAAATTGCTAAAATAATTCAGCTCCGCCACTAGTTGAAATACGAGTATGGTATTAAAATGCTACATAATAACGGTTATCAAAACATCAAATTTAATGTAACCGTTGGTACATTGAGCCATTAATTTTATTCCTATTTAAGCCCATCAAATTCATAGTATACAAAAAGTGTTAGTCATTAAATAAATAGTACCATGAACGTTTTAATTCTGGCTGTGCCCATGATTTTTTTAAATGCTCTTAAACTTTACATTTTAAATGGGACCATTTAAGTTTTCAACATGATTTTAAAAATAAATTATTCTGAAATCAATGACCATTAACACTCCATTAAAAGAAATTTCTTTTAATATTTACCAGGGGTTTAATGAAAATTAATGTGGCATATGTAATGGGTTGGTCATGGCCATTAAATTGCTGTTGCATTGTTATTAAAAGAGATTCGTGGCTATTAGTTTCTTTATCAAACTGATGGTAAAAAAAAACATTAATGTGGTTTTCAAGACTATTAATTTCAATTAAAGTCATACTATAAATTTTAACGGCCCCATAAAAGTGCTGTAGTTCATGAGCATTAACAAATTAATGGGCTTACCTGGCATTACAATTCTAATGGTACCATTATTCTGAAGACACGATATTTGTAGGTCATGAATTTAAAAGCCTCAAAAAAGCAATTTAACTAATGGGTTACTATAATAATGTTGTCATTACTAAGACAATTAAATTAATGCCAGTTTAATGTTGGTTTATGAGCATTATTATATAGCATTTTATAGCAATATGTGAAATATTTAATTTGTTTCAAGGCATGAAACCATTAACATAATTTTTAATGTCTCATTACATATAAATGGCCATTTAATGGGACTTTAATGGTGATGTCGCTGTGGTACCTACCTACCAAATAGAGAGCTGTTTGCTCATATAGGGTTTTCCGAAACGCTTGTACTACTCTTCTTACCTTTCCTAAACTTCGAATATGTCCGTTTAGCGACCAGTTTATCAATGTGTAATATGCTGTCTAAACTGCCAATAGTAAAAGCTTATCAAACGAGCAAGAGCAAGAAAAAAAATTATAAAAAGACTTGTGTGACTAGTAAAGATTCGGATCAGCCTGCGTAGTCTGATATGAGTTCGTTGGTCGCGCACGGCTTATTGTAGGTTTTGTCATGTGCTGATTCAAACTTCTTTCAGAGTAAGCTGACAGAAATTGATGCAGAAGGATTGCTCATGCATGTAGTGTAACAATGGTAATCCATTTTCGAATACAGCACAGCCATCTGGTACACTTACATAAAAAGGGCACTTAAATCAATATCAGACAAATGATATTTATAATTCATTGGATGTTCCATCTTATCACAGCAGTTCAATGTCAACAGCTTGCTAACAATATATGTGGAATGCAAGTAACGTGTAACAGGTGACTTCAATCACAGTCATTTTGTTTTATTAAATGGAAATCGAAAAGGTAGAATGTGTTCAATTCTGGAACAAACGAGCACCACACATTTGTGCTCGCACACAACGTTCGCTACAAGGTTACAAGTGCGCCCAGCAAAGATTCATGCTGATCAGAGTTGCATTACAAAAATACGCCCATTCAAATATGCAAACAATTTCACCTCCAAAAACTGAAAATTTTCATACAAAAAAAAAAAACAAACAAAACTCTGATATTTTCTTTTTATATACATTTCTGCTCAAAATATAGATTGTGGGTACTTGTTAGAACCGCCTCAGCTATATTTTTTAGCAGAAATAAGAACAATAATATGTATACCACTGTAAACCCCAGTTTTACTGCGTAAAAGTTGGGTTTAAGGGGGTCATTATCATATTGGCATGTTTTCGTGATCGTGTTCATCTGAAGATGCTTGTGATTTTTTTATATCCTAAAGAGTACCGTGCGAATACTCTGGTCAGAAAATACTAATGCGCAAGCTGATCTGAGTTTTTACTCGGCATATGCAATCTTGTAGCCACGGCTCATTAGAAAAGTCATTAGTTTAGTACGTGGTTGAAACGCCAACATATTTTAATGTTCAACATATGAGCTAGTGCACCATAAAACCTACAAGAACACATGTTGGACAAGCGAAGACTCAGATCAGCCTGTGCATCCTCGAAATCTGATCATTTGCCAACTGTGTGGATCTACTGTCTCCGGGCTCTCCAAAGAGAAATACACGAGAGTTCTTGCCATACTGGATTGGTGTACAGGCTGATCTTTGGTGCTCACACAGGTCTTATTGTAGGTTTTGTCGTGCGCTGGCTCATGTTATATTGTTGCTACAAGTGAGTGCGTCAACTATTATCTCAACATTCTCTTGTCACAAAACAATTCGTTCTCGCATAGATGATATTTTATTGTTTTGACATTTTATCTCGCTGCCTATGGATAATAAGTCGATGCAACAGCTTATACCTTGTTGCTTCCATATACAGTCAAACCTGTGTTAGTGGTCACCTCTATTAAGCAGCCAACCTGTATTAAGGAGCCAGAGGATAGTTGCCCGAAAATTCATAGACTTATATATTTGAACTGTATTAAGCAGCCACCTGCCTTAAGCAGTCACATTTTAAGCTTCCCATTGGTGGCTGCTTGAGACAGGTTTGACTATATTAATTTGTTGCCACAAGAAATTAACCAAGGCAGAAATATAATACGGATCTTGGAAAACTGATATTGTATATGTTTGTAAAAAAGATACTGTTTGAACCAACATATCTTATTCCTTCGACATATCTTGTTGCCACTAGATAATTGGCTGAGCCAACGGCATGATAACTTGTTTTTGTCACAAGACAAAAAGAGAAGTGTTTTGCGTCAAGGATACCAGTAATATATAATATTGGTATTGTTTATTACCTATCAATGATCATCTTCAATACAAACGAACTAAACCTTAACCTGAAAGCTTGGATATAGAGTGGTATTACTCGTGCTTACCTCCGTCATTGAATTGCTCTTGATAAGCTTACAGATCAGGACACTTGTAGTCTCTCTTTCATTTAATTGGATTGTGTTTTTCTTGCTTACGCGAAAAATTATTTTTGTATTATTGCTGTCACTCATTCTGTTGCAAATGACACAAGCTATTAGAGGACATACTTGGCAGTAAATGCCTAGTTGTTTTTGTTGTTTTTTTGTTTTTTTTTATGTGTGTGCGTTTGTTGTTTTTTTTTACATTTCTGTGAGTGTATAAAGGGCCCTTAAGGGTATGGATACGTGTTCAGGGGAGGATAATTCTGTCAACATTATTTAGCTTCCCATCTGAAATGGTTGTATTTAGTTTCTTTCATTACTTAGATTTTTATTGTTACTATTTAATCCCTTCAGCCCTAAAGACCCAAACAGATACTGGTGCAAACAGTGTAGATACAGATAAGATGGCCGTCTCACCACGAACAACATCATTGCCGTTATGTTTTGTTTATTTTTTATTTATTTTTTTTATTTTTATTTTATTTATTTTTTTTTTTTTTTTGTTATTTTTTTTTACTAAAAACCTTATAGGCAACAATGGACATGTCCAATGTCAAACGACGAATGAGTCCATTTCGAGAATTCAGGCGTTAAAGCGTTGACTTACCTTAGATGTTCGTCTTTAGACTTTTATTTTAATTTTTATATATATATTTTTTATTTATTTTTATACATATATAAATTAAATTAGCCGCAACGTGAGAAAATGTACTGTCATACAGTACACACGAAGAAGACTCAAACCAGCGTGCGCCTCAGAGTGTGATCAGAGTGCGTTGTCCGCATTAAGGAACTACATCCTCGGCTATCCAAACTGTGTGAATGCGGAGACTTAACTGAATCTTCGCTTGGCGCACATATCCGAAGGTACGTTTTTGGATATTGCCACTCAACTTGATATGCTTGGTAAAATATTTTTTTTTTTTTTTATGAATCAGAAATTGAACGAATTATTAATATCTTATGCTTCCTAAAGTGTTTGATCACTTCAATTTTATCTTTTGATGACTCTTTGTTACTTGTTCTCATTGGTAGTATTCATTATACGATGCCACTTAACATTTTTTTTATTTGATATTTGATCTGAAATGTGTGACCCACGCACATATGTGTTCTGCGAAAATTCAGACCAACTTGCGCATTCGCACTGTCTGATCGTAGTCTTCGATGGGCGTGTTTGGATAAACAAGATGGCCGAGGATCCAGTGTTTCTATTGGCAGACAGCCACGACTGACCAGATAGTCTAATCCGAGTCGTCTCATTCGACTCACACTTTATCACAGTGAGGCTCATATATAATTTATTTTCTTGCTCAACTCAGCTGAAAGGGAGGGGGTGTCCTTAAGGCCCTTTTCCGGCCACGTAACAAACATCTTCATTGTTTGCTGATACATTAATTTATTGTGTCCAATGTACTTAAAAGGTATTGATTTTGCAAAGTGAGCCCTAGTTTTGGAGTAACATGATCATGAAAATTGGTTGGGTAATTCAACAAGAACCTGAGGTACCATATTTTAAACACTGTTTCTCTTTTAAAATATATCGCACCCAGTTATACCTTCTTCTGTTTGTTCGACAAATGTCATGCCTTAGGTTATATCCTATCTTACTTACCTCCCTTTAAAAACATATTACATCTACCGATAAAATCTTCATTTTTGTTTGGTACATTTTGCATCTTGGAAGGTGACCTTGACCTTAGTTTCAAGCTCACTTGGACTGTGGGATTGCCAAAAGGACAGGTGCCTATTAGGCTAATTTTATATTACTTAATAAAAGTCTTCATTTTCTCCTTATGTATTGTCTATGATACTCTTTCAGCTTACCTAAGCACAAAGTAATCATGGTGGCATTACGAAAACACCGCTATTCAAATGTACTGAAATTTTTTACCACCACAAAATGAAAATTTTTAGATAGAAATTCTGATATTTTTTCACATTTCTGCTCAAAACGTAGATTGTGGATACTCGTTAGAACAGCCTCGCCGAGGCGGTTCTAGCGAGTACCCACAATCCATGTTTTTGAGCAGAAAGAAGAATAATATATACCCCTGTAAAACCCAGTTTTACTATATAAAAGTGGTTTTAAGGGGGTCAAAATTATATAGGTATGTTTTCGTGATGGGCTATTGTGTCGTTTTGCGTCCTCCGTCGTGTATTGTGCTGCGTCAAATCTTTGCTACACATGACAATTACTCCTCAATTCATGGGCCAATTTCAAACCAACTTCAAGGAATGTTGCCTATGAGACTATCTAAAAAGTAGCTAAAATTGTTTCGCACCAATGAACAAGATGGTCGTCAGAGCTAAAGATTGAAAAACTCTAAATGACAACTTCTGTATCATTTGGCCAATTTTAATCAAACCACATGCATGTGCCCTATGAGTACCAATATAACTAAAATGATTTTCCTATAAAAATCAAAATGGTCACCAGAGCTAAAACTAGAAAAATCTTTACATGACAACTTCTCAACCGTTTGGCCAGTTTCAATCAAACTTCACAAGTATGTTGCGAAGTTTCTGCTCCAATGAAAATATGGCCGCAGAATTAAAAATAGAAAATAGAAAATCTTTAAATTACAATTTCTGCTACACTCTTGGGTCAATTTAAATCAAACATCATAAAAAATGTATATTTTGATATATGTCTTGATGCAGTTGAATAATGGTCATATGGAGTCAGACCATGAAACTCAGGTGAGTGATTTCGGGCTATGTTGGCCCTCTCATATACTAGAAGCATCTTGGTAAAAACAAAAGGTAAGAGAAAAGTCCAGGGAGTGCCACAATCACAAACCGCAGCCCTTCCCAGACCCCAAGAGGAAGAGGAAACCGACAAATCCAAACAAGCACAAATCGAACAAACGTACGAAAAGCATTAAGATTAAGTCAAAGATCTGGAATAACATAATCATGAAAGTGGATGGGGTAATTCAGTATGAACCTTAAGCATCATACTATAAAGTATGAAACTAAAGGGGTGTCTCTTTTAGAATATGCCACATCCAGTTACACCAACTTCCATTAGTTGAACTGATGCCTCAGTTAGTATCCTGCTTCACATTTTTCTGAAGCAATTCTTCCATGAAAATCTCTGATTTGTGTTATTTTTGCATCTTGATATTCACAAAAATATATCATGGATATAATGTTGGAAGACTCCACATGACCCTTACAAAAACAATATCAAGATATCATCAAAACAAACATCATATGATGCTTGATTGATATTGGCCAAAGGTGTAAGAGGAGTTGTCTTTTTTTCTGGTGGCCATCTTGTTCATTGGAGCAGAACCATTCTAGCTACTTTCGTAACAGACAAAAAACATTATTCTTGCGAATTTAGACCTAGCAACATTTTTTTTAATCTGGTGGCATTCTTGTTCATTAGAACGAAGCCTTTTTAGCTATTGTAGTAGAGAGGCACCTTGGCAACATTTCTGTGAAGTTTGATAAAATTGACCCAATTATATACGATGAATTGTCATTCAAATATTTCTTTCTACTTTAAGCTCTGACGGCCATCGTATCCATCGGGGCAAAATTGTTTCAACTGTTTTGGTAGAGAGACAGCTAGCAACATGCCTTTGAATTTTGATTGAAATGCCTTAATGATACAGGAGTATATTTTTTCTGTTTTTAGCTCTTGCAACCATCTTGTTCATTAGCGCAAAACCATTTTTAGCTATTTTGGTAGTGAGTCATCAAGGCAACATTTCTGTAAAGTTTGATTGAAGTTGGCCTAATGGCGCAGAAATTGTTATTTAAATATTGTTTTTTTCTATTTTTAGCTCTGGCAGCCATTGTGTTCATTGGTTCGAAACAATTTTAGCCAATTTGGTAGACAGTCATCTAGGCATCTGTGACGTTTGATTGAAATTGGCTTAGGGATGTAGGAGGAGTTCTCATTAATGACAAATTGTTGATGCCGCACGATGCACGACGTACGACTCACAACGCACATTGACCGATCACAACAGCTCACAATAAGCACCTCCTGCTCATGTGAGTTAAAACGATATTATAGGCAATGCATTACGAAAACACGCCTATTCAAATATATAGAAAATTTCAACTCCAAAAACTGAAAATTTTCAGTTAAAAAATTTCGATATTTTTCATACTTCTGCTCAAAACATAGATTTTGGGTACTCGTTAGAACCGCCTCGGCGAGGCGGTTCTAACGAGTAACCACAATCTATGTTTTTGAGGAAAAATAAGAAAAATAATGTGTACCCCAGTAAACCCCAGTTTTACTATAAAAAAGTGGGGTTTAAGGGGGTCAAAATTATATAGGCAGGTTTTCAAGATGATATTAGGAGAAAATGATGCAAGATGCAAAATTAACAAAAGATGAAGACGAAGATTTCATAAGAAAGATGCTGCAGATGTAACATGTTTCTTTAAAGGGAGGTATTTGAGATAGGATACGAGTATTACCTAAGAAAGTTGTCTAACAAACAGAAGAAAATATAACTGGGTGTGATATGTTTTAAAAGAGAAACGGTGTTTAAAATATGGTACCTCATGTTCATGTTGAATTACCCCACTCACTTAAATGATCATGTTTCTCCAAAACTTACGTTGCAAGTTCAATACTGTTTTAGTAAATGGGACACTATAGGTAATACATCTGCTTTGTTACGGGCAGAAAAAAGGCCTTATGGACCCTATTCCCAATTGCCGCACCATCTTTGTCATGCTAATAAATCTCAAATTACTAATAATTGCAAAGTCTTTCTTGCTAAACATAGTTGAGGATGGACATTTCTCTGCCACCACGAAAACATGCCTATATAATTTTGACCCCATCAAACCCCACTTTTATATAGTAAAACTGGGATTTACAGGGGTATACATTATTTTCTTATTTCTGCTCAAAACATAGATTGTGGGTACTCGATAGAACCGCCTCGTCGAGGCAGTTCTAACGAGTATCCACTATCTATGTTTTTAGCAGAAATAAGAAAAATATTATATATAAAAATATATAAAATTTTCTATATAAAAGTGGGGTTTAAGGGGGTCAATATTATTCAGGCATGTTTTCGTGATGGGATAAACATTCAAGGAAGAAAACTTTGTCAAATTTGTTTTGCACCCATTCTGGTTACGGGGCGACTCTAAAAGAAAATGATATATATGATAATAAGCCGGAAATACCAAAGCTGTCGCCTATATCAACCTCTACTATCTGGGCTAATTCAGCAGACGACATTTTGACGATGTTTTTTTTTTCAAAATTTTCACGGAGGGTGGGTCTTGACATTTCATGCAGCCTGTCTGTTAAGGACACTTTGCAGGGGACGTCGGGACTGGTTCTCTGGGTCTGGAGAAGTGGGAAAAAAGTTACAAATGTGTCTGTTGAAAATTCTGCCTTGCTTGCTAATAGTTTGATATAATTTGTGCAATAAAAGTAAAGATGTAGCGCTTACTTTAGATATTCGGAGACACACAAACGTGGGTAAACAGGGTGAACTCGGATCGGACGGCGTTCGATCAGAGTCTGTGCTGTTTGCAGTATTTACTAACGGACAGGTGTCTGAACAGGTTAATGATATTGAAGAACACGTGAGGTCAGCTAGTCCGTCGTCCAAGTATGTTTTGGTGTGCACAATGGTTAATGCTATCATTTTATACTAGTACGCATGTTTACCGTGTCTGCCCTAGGTGTTCGGGCAGACAGAAGTATGCAAACGTAGTGGGCGCAGATCAGGTGCCAAAGAACACAGCGTCTGATACGGATTTCTCCATTTGGAACATACCCAGTAGTAATGTTGATGCATCAACGGGTAGTGAATGGTTCGACTGGAGGTATTATGCCGACTTGCTTGGTAGGAAACGGTAGGCAATACATTACTGTTTGTACACGTGAAATAAGCACGCAACACTTATTAGATACGCCATACGTCACTCATAAAATAGATACGCTATACGTCACGTCATAAAATAACTCCTCTCTAATGATGTTTTCTATAACTACTTACAAATCACTTTCTTCCTGGTTCAACGGACACACACACACACACACACAAACAAACATACATACATACATACATACATACATATATACATTCTACTATGCCAATACATACATACATACTCAGCATATGAACTTAACTACACATTCTACTAGTCCTTTGTCTTTACATGCATGGCTCTTTAGCCTGCTTTAAATATCACCTATCTGCTTGTCCAAATAGAGCTGCCCAAATATTCAGAACTTCTTACATATATACAAACATATTACTTGCATACCACCTTATTTTCTTACTTATATACATATAATTATCCTACCATCCTACTACCTTATCTACCTCAACATATTTCACACTTCACCACTGTACCTACATATATGCCCCTTTAGCCAGTCTGATCATCTACCTGCATGTCAACACAAAAGCTGCCTAAATACTCGTAACTAATTACATATATATAAACATATTATTTGCATACCCACTTATTTTCTTAATTATGTATATATAAAAAAACTAACCTACCATCCTACTGCCTTATCTGCCTGAATATATTTTACAGTTTACCACTGTACCTACTTATCCTACACTTTCATAACATTCCTTCCAGTTTTCCTTTTTATGATATTATTTCTATATGGAATAAGATTATTGTACCATAAAATTTAGAGTTTTTGGTTTCACCGAGGTCACGTGACCGCAGTTATGTTTGTTGTATGCATTCTGTTTACTTTCGATTTCTTTCTTCAATCTTCTGTGCTCTTGTTGACCAATTTCATCGTTTGTGCAACACGCTTATCTGAAGTGTCCATAATACTGGTGCAATGGTTGAGAATCTGTGATGTTCCGAACTTGCCGACGGGACTTGTCTTGATTTATCTACACTTTCTATTATGCAGCACCTACAATGCCTAGTACTGTTAAATCAGCAGGTCCCGGTGGTTTCTTCGGTATATCGCAGACATTGCGGCTGGGCGCGGATAAGAAAATTACACATAATAAATTCCATATAATTATTCTATTCATGTTCCTGACATTTAAACGAGGCGATCATAACATCAGTACATCATGCTTGAGCATCTCACTAGCACTTCAGCGCAGTAACGAAGCATACAGGTATATTAGGTATCCATACCGGCGCACACAGCAGCCTTTAAACGATAATTTCAAATTTACTAGCTTCACTTGGCAACAAACGTCTCAGTTCTCTTTGTTATTACACTCATTTTACTAAGTGGAAATATTCATCCAAACCCTGGTCCAGACTCTGTCAACGGTGTATCAGATTCCACGTCAACCACCAGCTCCGACAGTTCATTTAGCTACTTGGCTAACCATCTCAGTCTCATGCACCTTAACGTCCAGAGCATACTTCCTAAACTCGACATAATAAAGTGCGAGTCAATAGCATACGACATACTTGTCTTTACCGAGAGCTGGCTGAAACCGGACACACCAAATGAAAAACTTATTATTGATAATTTCAAGTCACCTTTCAGAAAAGACAGGTGTGATCGTCCCGGAGGAGGAGTCCTGATATATACAAGAGACAGTATACAAAGCAAACGCAGAACAGATTTGGAAATACAAGATTTAGAAGCTGTTTGGGTAGAAATAACCATTAAATCCAAAAAGATACTGATTGGGGGATTTTATCGCCCACCACACAGCAATACAGACTACTTTAACAAAATAAATGAAAGCATCGACAGAGCCTACAGTACTAACATAGTAGATATCTTAATCACGGGAGACTTCAACTTTAACATGTTCTCAAACGAAAACAATAAAATGAAAGAGTTAATACAACAGTACAATCTAAACCAGCTGATACGCGAACCAACGCATTTCACCGAACATTCGGCTTCATTGATCGACTTAATATTGGTGCGAAACACAACCAGCATCGTTACTAGTGGAGTTGCAGATTCATTCATACCTGACCAGATAAGATTTCATTGTCCTGTACTTGTGCTCTTAAAGGTTTTACGCCCAACAGTCAAATCGTATAAAAGACGGGTATGGAATTACCCACTTGCTGATTTTAATAAATATCGAGAACAGCTAACTAATTATGATCTCCAAAACAAGATTGAATCAAACTCAAATATTGATGACAACGTTTTATGTATAGCAGACTGCATTATGCAAGCAAGTCAAGAATCTATACCTAACAAAATAGTTACCATCAGGCCAAATGAGAATCCATGGATAACGGGTCATATAAAACGCCTTATTAGAAAAAGAAAACGCACCTTTAAAAAATATAAGAATAGTAGATGAAATAAGAAAATCAAAAAAGGAGTATTTTGATAAACTTGAAGGTCTGCTATCTAGCTCAAGTTCAAACTCGAAATTGTTTTGGAAGACATCTAAACAAGTTCTCAAAAGATGTCGTAACTCAACAAACGTTCCCAATTTGATATATAATAACGAACACGCCGAAAGTGACATTGATAAAGCCAATATGCTAAATAATTACTTTTCATCGTAAGCTAAAGTTGCAGACGACGACAAAAACGTTCCACCTCTACCTCGACCCCAACATACCATTCTATCCTCATTTGTTATAACACATCAAGACGTTTTTGATGTTCTTTCTAAACTGGATGTGAGTAAAGCATGCGGTCCAGACCTTCTTAAGGAAGGCGCTTCTGTTCTTTCGAACCCTCTCTCCACTGTTTTTAACAGATCACTGAGCCAAGGTTATTTCCCATCTTCCTGGAAAGAAGCTAATGTTACACCAATTCACAAGAAGGAAGATAAGTCTCTTCCCCAAAATTACAGACCCATCTCCCTCCTTAGCCCTATAGGAAAAACTATGGAACGTTGTGTGCACAAACACCTTTATAACTACATAGTTGAATATAATCTTTTGACTCCTTTCCAGTCTGGTTTTGTTGCAGGTGATACTACTACTTACCAGTTATTACATACTTACCATACTTTCATTGAAGCGGTTGACAGTGGAAAAGAAGTCAGAGTTGTTTTTTGTGATATAAGCAAAGCCTTTGACAGAGTCTGGCACAAAGGACTTTTACATAAACTCTCGCATATTGGGATTTCTGGAGATCTTCTACAGTGGTTCAAAAGTTACCTCTCTGACAGGAGACAGCGAGTTGTTTTAAATGGTGTAACCTCAGACTGGGCTTCTGTCCTAGCTGGGGTTCCGCAAGGATCTATCCTCGGTCCCTTACTTTTTCTCATTTATATAAACGACATTGTTAATGGTATTACTTCTTCTATACGTTTATTTGCTGATGACACTAGCTTATATATTGTTGTCGATAACCCAGTAACTGCCGCTCATCTTCTGAATACTGATTTAGAAACTATAAGTAAATGGGCAGCTGACTGGTTAGTTGACTTTAATCCTGCAAAGACAACATCCCTTCTTATAACTAGAAAGCTGCAACCTCAACTTCATCCGCCACTTGAAATGAATAGTATTACACTAAAAGAAGCCTCTACCCACAAACATCTAGGTATTACTTTTTCTAGCTCATGTACTTGGTCAGAGCATATAAATAATATTACTGATACTGCTTGGAAGAGATTAAATATTATACGAGCGCTTAAATTTAAAATTAGTAGGCTAGCTCTTGATAAGTTATACACAGCATACGTTCGGCCCTTATTAGAATATAGCGACTCTGTATGGGACAATTGTTCAAACGACTGCAAAAGGCAGTTAGAATCCATTCATAATGAAGCCGCCAGAATCGTATCAGGTGCAACAAAACTCTGCAGCATTGAAAAAATGCTAGCAGACCTAGGGTGGGAATCACTTCACGACAGACGACAGAAACACAAATTAGTTATTTTTTATAAAACTGTTAATAGCCTGGTCCCAGATTACCTAAGTAATCTCTTACCGCCTCTTGTACAAGGACGTACAACTTACAGTCTCAGAAACGCAAATGATATCCGGTCTATTCATGCACATACAAACCTTTTCTTCAACTCTTTTCTTCCTTCTACCATCAGAGCGTGGAACGACCTTCCAAATAATGTCAAAGAAGCCAGCACAGTTTCCTCCTTCAAATACAGACTAAATAGGGATCTAAGGACGCCACCCAAATATTTAGAATAGGACAGATACTTCAGGGCAGACTTCGCATGGAATGCAGCTCACTCAACTCGGATCTCTTCCGTAAAAACATCGTGCCTAGTCCGTCGTGTTCTTGTGGTGGATTCGAAAGTGCATTCCATTTTTTTCTACACATGCCCTAAGTATGCAGATGTCAGGAACAGATACCTATCTGATCTATTACCAACACACAATGTTCATGACTTATTATTTGGAAAAGAAAATGCACCAGATAATGATAACGAGCTCCTTTTCTTAAAAGTACAAGACTTTATTATCAAGTCCAAACGGTTCGTGCAATAGCTCATAATATCACATGCTACAATTATAAGTCCCAGCTTCTAGTAAAATTATCTATTATAATAACACCCGTTGAGTAGCACAAACTGGGATCGGTCAACATCCTTTCTTCCCTTCTTTTTTTTTTTTTTTTTTTTTTTTTTTTTTTTTTGTTCCTCTTTTTTTTTCTTTTTTTTTTTTTTTTTTTTAGAACATTGGCACTGTCTCTTTTCAAAGTAAAATGTCATAATGTTATGCGCACGATGTATATGTTGCTCAGAGATATGTGGTAAGAACTTGCTATAGTTGAAAATCTTCTCACACTGAGACTGTCTATAATCAGTAATAACAAATTTGATTTTAATATCTTACCATATCAAAAACATATTACTAAGTGTTTTGTACCTAGTATTGTTGAAATTGCAAATGTTCTCTCTCTCTCTCCCTCTCTCCCTATCTCTCTCTCTCTCTCTCTCTCTCTCTCTCTCTCTCTCTCTCTCTCTCTCTCTCTATCATTATATATAACAATATCTACCATTCACATATGTTTTGTTCATGTTGTATGATTCAGGAAATGACATGTATAAGCTTTAAGCTTACCGTCTGATCCTGACACATTAATGTTGTGAAACTAATTTTCATGTAATTGAAACAATAAAATATTGTTTAAACCAAAAGAAAATGACTCCCGATGAGAGTTTATTCTTTCATTTTAAAGAACTAATGTAAGTGAAGATACCTAGCATTATGAAAACATACCAAAAACTGAAACTTTTCAGATAAAAATTCTGATTTTTTTTTTTTCATATTTTTTATCAAAACATAGATTGTGGGTACTCGTTAGAACCGCCTCGGTGAGGCGGTTCTAACGGGTACCCACAATCAATGTTTTGAGCAAAAAAAAGAAAACTAATGTATACCCCTGTAAACCCCAGTTTACTATATAAAAGTCGGGTTTAACGGGGTCAAAATTATATAGGTATGTTTTTGTGATGGGAAATGCCAGAGTTATGAAGCACAGCCCTCCCGAGGCACCAAAGGTAAGAGAGAGGATCAACAAATAAGGACACCACAAACGCCACATACGAATTCACGGATGCGCAAATAAGACCTGAAGCAGAAAAACCGCCTTAGAATGGTTGGAGGTGGGGGGAGGGGAGGGGGAGAGAGGGAAGGGTTCTAACAGTTTTACTTGCGCTAGGAAACTACTCGTGGGTCGGGGCGGGGCGGGGCTTAAACTAGTTTTAAGACACCTTCTTCAGAACGCACTTGGTTTACGGCAAAGCAAACTGGAAGTCAAATGTAATATCCCTTGTCCAAAAATGGTAGAAAATCTTCTAAGGGTATCAAGTCCCCTTGGAGTTGAAGACGGCCATCTGATTAACTGATGGTCAGAAATGATAGCTGAATAGTAAAGTGAACAAGCATGCAGTCTGGACTGCGTGTGTAGCATTCTTCCCAGAAGGTCGAGGCTCAAAATTTTATTATTTTTTTTTCAATCCTTTGGATCAAGTGTGTGTATAATTCTACACGTTAATACACCTATACTGTAAGGGCGGGAGAATCATTACGAAAACACGGCTATTCAAATACACTGAAAATTTTACCACCAAAAAATGTCATTTATTCAGATAAAAAAATTCTGATATTTTTCATATTTCTGCTCAAAACATAGATTGTGGGTACTCGTTAGAACCGCCTCGTCGAGGCGGTTCTAACGAGTACCACAATCTATATTTTTGAGCAGAAATAACAAAAATAATGTATATTCCTGTAAACCCAAGCTTTACTACATAAAAGTGGGGTTTTAAGGGGGTCAAAATTATATAGGTATGTTTTCGTGATGATTACAGTTTTTAATATTCCTCTTGATCAGTCACAATGAAACCCAGTCTGTTTCTTTTTTTTTTTTCTTTTTTTTTCAAATGACCCCAGTATTAGCATTATATGTAGTCAGACCGCTAATTAGTTTCAATTTCGCGCATTCTTACAGACCCAGAACAAGTTTCACTATCCAGATCATTAACCTTTTCCATTCTCTAGGTTAATTCAGCAGACGATAAACTGATGATATGTTTATTAGCGTCAAGAAAATAGGTTTTGATATTTCTTGCAAATTGTCTCCTAGGAGAAAATTTGCAAGAAATGTCAAACCAACTTTCTGAAAAAAAAACAAAACAAAACAAAAAAAAAAAAAAAAAAAATAGGTTATGTCTGGTGAAAGTTTTACCTTGCATGGTAAGCATTAATATGTCTCTATGATATTGACATTGCCATACAAATACGTCTTTTTTTCGAAATAAATACTTATTGTACGTAGTTTATACGATTCTGCTGGATAAAATAACCGCTTCATTTTAAGATTAGTGAACCTTAAACAATTAGTTACTTGTTTATCTGTAAGACGCACTTATAACTCGGCTCTACAAGTGCTTGGCTTAGTTGAAAACAGTCTATTATAAAACAGTTAGTGTAACCTTGATACTAGTCAAATATTGCAAAATAAATGATAATATTCTCTAATGAGTCCTCCAGAGGGAAGAAGTAAACAACTATGAGTTTTACACTCTTTTTAAAGAGGCCTTCTTCAGTAAAAACAAATACACTGTTTGTTTTGGATTGTTTTTTGGGTTTTTTTTTTTTTGTTTTTTTTTGTTGTTTTTTTTTTGTTTGTTTTACATTTCAAGAAATCATGTCAGCTCATAAAAGAAAGTAAACGATGAACACGGACGTAACGTTAAAATGATTTTGTGGCGTTACGAGCAAACGTGCAATCAGCGGTCTATTTGTGATGTCAACATACGTTTAAAAACCTAATCATTAAAATAAACATCATGAAATGCAGTGACCATTACCTTTTCGAATATCAACATTACTTATACAGATGAATTTATTCACATAAAGTTTATTGTGCTGGGTAAAACATTCAGCAGACATTTTGAAGTATTTTGTTCTTATTTATCCCAATCGATGGGCTACCCAGTCAGCATTGTTTATAAATCCACAGCGGGCCGTTATCGGCCCGTCAGGGTAGCTGACGGGCCGATAACGACCTGCTGTAGATTTATAAACAATGCTAGCTGGGTAGTGACCGTTCAAAGTCGGTTCCTCTGTTGTGTTGGTGGTTTCATGAAAATTCAAAGCCCATTGTCCTGACAAAAGTAAGAAATAAGTCATCGATTTGTCATCTGCTGATTTGTTCAGAGATTGGTAAAGGTTAAATGTGTTTGCGGCAGTCATACCAAAGTTGATACAGTTATGTTTTGATTTTCGTACACATTATTTGAAACATATATTATATTATTTAATTTAGGAGGACAACACAATAGTTTGGCTTGCGATGTTTTATAAGGTGTTTAGGATATATTTAAATAACACATTTAGTGACTGAGTCCTAGTATACATATATAACAACTCTCTCATAATTCAGCATGTGAATGTGAAAACAGAGAACTAAGCTTTGACGAGCTGCGAGGTCCAGAACAGCCTTTACTTTCGCACAGTCTGACCAGGATATTTGCTGCTTACATTAAGGTTCTACATATCAAATAGAGTTTATGTACTAAGCATTTTGATTATGACCAATCTGCATTGATAATGAACCTGTAAAGAAGATTTCGCTACTGTACCTTGAGATTCTGCATTCAGCTGCATACAATATACGATCGAACCGATATGTCGTGCTGCACTGGTTGAGAAATTCCAAAAGGAATGATCCTCGAGTGCAACGAACACACTCAAGAAATTGAGGTATCATTTTACTGGGTGAAATTATTTCTGCTCAAAAAACATAGATTGTGGGTACTCGTCGAGGCGGTTCTAACAAGTACCCACAATCTATGTTTTGAGCAGAATTATGAAAAATATCAGAACTTTTTATCTGAAAATTTTCATTTTTTGATGGTAAAATTTTCAGTTTATTTAAATAGGCATGTTTTCGTAATGTGGCAACACACCGTCTAGCTAATAATGTATACCCCTGTAAACCCCAGTTTTACTATATAAAAGTGGGATTTAAGGGGGAGGGTTTAAAATTATGTAGGTTTGTTTTCGTGATGAGTGACTAGTAGTTCAAGGCTGTAAACCACAAGACCACTGATATATTCAAGCGTCGATGACTGTAGCTAGGTTATTGGAATGTTGAAATCGCAGTGTAGCGAAATGCAATAGGAAAACTGATTTATCTCCAATTTTAAAAAAGAAGTAGGTCAAATAGTCATGTGAGTATCGGATGTTGCCACTGCAAATTTATTTCCAAACATTTCGAAACACTTGACTATGAGATCATGGATGTAAATATTTTTATCAATGTCATTCCGCTGATAACACCTGTAGGATATACTCTTCGTATAAAATTACATTCAGCATTGATCCCTGAATGCCCAGAAACGTAATGCGCCTTAGCGTGTGCAAACGTACCTTCAGACATTTGTATTCGCGCAGTCTGGAAAGAATCTTCACTGGGCATATTTGGATACTTAGGGATGCAAAGTTTCTTCATACGGACAACAATGACTCTGATCAGACTGCGCGAATGCGCAGGCTAATTTGAGTCTTCGTTGGGCGCACATGTAGGAAGGTACGTTTTCTCTTGTAGCGGCTCTGATATCGGGCTCTTTGTGTGTGCGTACGTGTGTGGTTAATGCAGTAGCAATTAATAATATGTACCATTTAAAGTTTCAGTAAACAATCTCACCGTTGCATACCAGGTGATGGTCGTGTACTTCACGACTCGCAATAACCCTGCAGCCTTTCGCCCTTAACCCCACCCATCCCCTTCTCCCCCGTCCCACCTCCTCACCGCCCCCAAGCACCCCCCCCCCCACACACACACACACACAAAATAAAAAGAAGAAAAAAAAAAAAAAAAAGGATTATCATGTTATATCAAATTGCTTCAGTCTTGATATTCATATCACTCTTAAAAACGTGCTTACACATTTTCTGGGCTTGGCGTGGCATGATAATACGACTTCAGGCACACGAAACGGACGTTTACCAACAGCGGCATTTCTGCATTCAGTTTTTTTTTTTTTTTTTTTTTTTTTTTTTGTTTTTTTTTTTTACGATCGCGAACTAAAGGTACCAAAATCAAAAATATATGTAGTGTGTAGCTAACGTAATGGGCTAATACATTTATGCTGAGTGGATTTTTCTACCTAAATCTTTGGAAAGGTCCGTTACCAAATAGTGTCGGGTCTATTTTTTATGACCATTAATTTTTAACAAAAAATACTGTGTTTAATGCTAATAGTGTAGGTCCTGATCAGAACCTGCGTCTTGTAGCATCTGATCTGGATCTGCACTGTTTGCAAACATCCATTTTATGAGATTCTACGTATAAATGGGTTAACATCACGAAAACACACCTATATAATTAAGACCCCCTTAAATCCCACTTTTATATAGTAAAACTGGGGTTTACAGGGGTGTACATTAATTTTCTTATTTCTGCTCTGAACATAGATTGTGGATACTCGTTAGAACCGCCTCGGCGAGGCGGTTCTCACGAGTACCCACAATCTATGTTTTGAGCAGAAATGTGACAAATATCAGAAGTTTTTACCTGGAAATTTTCAGTATATTTAAATAGACATGTTTTCGTAATAAGAGCTTGCCCGTTGATCTCGTATGATGAGACTGAAGGGAGAATAGTAAGTACTACTGAGTGACCTTTCGAACGCATGCTGGTTGTCGATAAATAAACATGAGCGATTATGCTTACCCCGACCAAACACGCCCCTCCCCCATAAGATAGTTCAGTTTCAAGGCCAGTACGCTAATTCAGCAGATGATAAATTTGGTGATTTTTTTTTCTTATTTTTCACAGAAAAATAGGATTTGACATTTCATGCAAATTTGTCTCCTAAAAACAGGACTTGACATTTCATCCAAATTGTCCCCATTGAAATCCTATTTTCTGTGGAAAAGAAGAAAAATATAAACTGCATATGTAATTTAATCGGTTTGGTGCAGTTATTGATGCTGACCTGAAACCTTTTTTATTTTTTATTTTTTATTTTTTATTTTGTTTTATAATGAGATTAGAATTGCATGCACTAACTTCATTTTGAATGACAGAACTGTTTCTTATTTAACTTTCTATTATATTTGCGTGTTGCTTTACACTCTTCATTTCCAGTTCAGATGCCTTGAGAAGGTTTGAGTTAGTGCTTGTGTACTTCTAGTGTATTTTCACTTGTAGCATTACGAAAACACGCCTATTCAAATATATAGAAAACATTTACAACCAAAAAAGGAAAATTTTCAGATAAAAAAATCTGATATTTTTCATATTTCTGCTCAAAACATAGATTGTGGATAATCATTAGAACTGCCACGGCGAGGCCCTTCTAACGAGTACCCACAATCTATGTTTTTTTAACAAAATAAGAAAAAATATATACCCTTGTAAAACCAAGTTTAACCATATAAAAGTGGGGTTTATGGGGGTCAAATTACATGTATATAGGCGTTTTTTCGAGATGGTATCAGAACATTAAATATGGACATACAGAGCACAGCATTACGAAAACACGCCTATTCAAATATATTGAAAATTGTACAATCAAAAACGGGAAAATTTCCAGACAAAAATTATGATATTTTTCATATATCTGCTCAAAACATAGATTGTGGTACTCGTTAGAACCGTCTCGTCGAGGCGGTTCTAACAAGTACCCACAATCTATGTTTTGAGCAGAAATAAGAAAAATAATGTATACCCCTGTAAACCCCAGATTTATTATATAAAAGTGGGATTTCAGGGGTCAAAATTATATAGGCGTGTTTTCATGATTGAAAGGGTGCATTTACAATTACAATTCACAGAGTACATATTTTTGGAGCTGCATCATAACTGCGGATGTTGTTTTCCGCTAGCGAAACCAGTTTTAACCACCCCAACCTTGCTCTTCCAAAGCATTTCTTTTCTTCTGATATTGCCAATGAGTTTGTTCTGTTGCAATTATTCTCCATTTACGTAACGCTTATTCTTATGTATATTTTGTTACTGTTGACACTTTTGCACGACGGTGAATCGGGCCACAGACCCAATGACAACTCGGTCTTAAACAGTTTCAAGAAGGCTCAGTGCATGTTCTAGGTCGACCGGTCCACCAAAGTTTTTCGTTTTCTCTGACTCTCGGTTTGAAGGCCTCATTTTTGTTTAATCAATTATAGTGGTGACAAGTAAATTTTCATTTTTTATTAAACTATGTTTTTTAGAAATTCCTATACATTTTAGTTAATGCAAACAATGTAAACCCTATGTCTGCAGAGTTTGCCAGTCATCCTTTTGGGATTCTTCCGATTAATATAGGGATCAAACATGGTTTTTCATGCATTAACATTCGCCAGGTCCCTTGGGAGGTGTTGAAAACCGAGGCCGCAACACCTCCCAAGGGAACTGGCGAATGTTAATGCATTTTAAAACCATGTTCGATCGCTATTATTGCATAAACACTGAAAAGATTTGCTATATTTTGCGTTTTTGCTTGCACTATTTTGTTCCGCCTTTTCTACGATGCCGCGCGAACGCTATTTCCACGGACTATGCTCGTTCTAGGCAGTGCAGTACACATAACGTGACGGCAGCAATTCTGTGGCCTCGGTACGAGCATATTGAAAGTTGCGTAGCCGTGCATTAACAGCGCGTGAATTGCCTTGTTAATATACAACTTCGCCGGTTAATGCACGGCTGTACACACTGCTTTTTATGCAGTAAAATGGGTTAAACTGTTGAACGGTATGCAGACAACTTACGAACAACAAAAACTGCAAACACAAAATATGAAAAGGGTCCTCACATCTTTTCGGGCGACGTAATTTTCCACGCAGGCTATATCATCTGGAGTAATTAAATGTATATAAGGACGTTCCAAAATACTTGATATATCTTCTGTTTCCCACCTGCACATCTGGATATTATAAAGAAAAATCAATCGCTTCAAATATGATGAAGATTCTAGCATTGTTGTGCCTTTTAGGTTTAGTCCGAGGGCAACCACAATACCCCTGCTGTTCTGTTCCAGCATGGGAGGCAATAGAAGGTTTCATGATAGGAACGTCAACATCAGGACAAGGAGCCGAAACTGAGGTAACTATTTTTCATGCTTTCAAATGAGATGTTTTTTTGGTTTTTTTTTTTTTTTTTTTTTTTTTTTTTGGTTTTTTTTTATAAACATAAAATGCCAAAGTAAGTTTTACAAAAGAAGGATTAACAAATGGTTAAAATAAGTAGAGAAAGAAAGAAAGAAAAATTAACGTGAAACTACTTCAAGGTATGTCCACGTATGCAGTGTTGAACATCAATACGTAAGCATCGATCTCGAACTATTTGAAATCATGCACTTCTGATTTATGGGAATTTCCCGGTAGTGGGAGTTATTAATTATATGTCAGTTAGGTTACATACTATAAAAGAGTTTGTCAAAGCGAAGCAATATAACAGATCGGCTAGAGCTTTTAACTGCGGTACCGACTGTTGTTTGTTCTAACAGGACGAACCCCAGAAAACATTATGAAAACACGCCTACTCAAATGTACTGAAAATTTTACCACCAAAATAATGAAAACATTCAGATAAACAATTCTGATATTTTGCATATTTCTGCTCAAAAAAAAGATTGTGGGTACTCGTTAGAACCGCCTCACTGAGGCGGTTCTAACGAGTACCCACAATCAATGTTTTCGAGCAGAAATAAGAAACATAATGTATACCCATGTTTAACTATAAAAAAGTGGGGTTTAAGGGGGTTAAAATTATATAGGCGTGTTTTCGTGATGAACAACTGTTTCTGCTCACCTTACGTGAATGTCCGTCCTTTGAAGACAAGAGGTGTTCTCCACGTTTTAGTTCACCTGAACCGACGGCTCAAGATGATCTGTTGTGATCACTCTTCTTCCGTCGTCCGTCAGTCCGTCCGTCTGTCCGTCTGTTCACACATTTGAACAACTTCTCCTCTGAAACCCCTGATAATGAGGGGTTAAAATTTGTACAAATGGTCTCGGCCTGTTAAACAAGATGGCCGTCATGCCCATATATGGTAAAAACACTTAAAAATCTTCTTCTCCAGAACCAAGAAAGCTTTAAGGATGAATATTGGTATATAGCATCAGGGACTCAAGGTCTAGCAAGTTTATCTAATGATGACCCTAGGATGACATTTGACCTTTTTACGGCATGGCCAAATTTGCGTCCCTATGCATTTGTTTGGGGAATATACTGAAACTTCAAATTCTCAAAATATATTCAAGACCAAGGGCTGAAACTTACAATGTGTGATCAAAGTAGGAAACACTTTCAGATACAATCAAACTTTTGTCCCCCATGGTTATATGCCTTTGCCCCTGGACTATAAACCTGTATAATATCTTGTAATCTCTAAACGTCTTCTCTGAAACAGCTTGACCAATTTTCACCAGATTTCACATTGGGCCTTCTGTCAAGACGTATTATCAATTTGTTCAAACGGTTCTGCATTATTAAACAAGATGGCCGCCATGCCCACATATGGTGAAAACACTGAAAAATCTTCTTCTTGAGAACAAAAAAAAACTTTAAGGCTGAATCTTGTTACAGAGCATTTGGGATTCAAGATCATCCAAGTTTGTTCAAATGATCCAAGTTTGACATTTCACCTTTTTACGGCACGGTCAAATTAACGTCTCTATGCATTTGTATGGGGAAAATATTGAAAATTCAGTTTCTAAAAATGTATTAAAGACCAATGGCTGAAACATACATTGAGCCCATTCGGGTTATTTTGAAAATCGAATACCGCTTAAGCCGGCGCTACGGGGGGGGGGGGGGGTGGGAGGGGGGGGCGTATGCAGCCTCGCAAACTACAATGTTGCATATGAAGAGACTCAATCAAACCGAGTCTCCGATTTTCGTGATTTTGTGTGTTCTTTATTTCCAAAGGCAATCAATTTTTGACTTTTATTTTACAATGTATTATCAAAGTAGCAAACACTTTTAGTGACAATAAAATTTTGTTCCCGGGGTTATCTGCCCTTGCTCCTGGGCTATATACATGTATAAAATATCGTCATCTTTAACCGTCTTCTTCTCTGAAACAGTTTGACCAATTTTCACATTGGGCTTTCTGTCGAAAGGGTATTATTAATTTGTTCAAACGGTTCTGCATCATTAAACAAGATGTCCACCATACCCATATATGATTAAAAATATACGCTTAAAAATCTACTTCTCCAGAATCAAGAAAGCTTCAAGGCTGAATCCTGGTATACAGCATCGGGGACTTAAGGTCTACCAAGTTGATTCAAACGATGATTCTAAGTTGACCATTGACCTTTCAATGGCAGGGTCAAATAAGCATTTCCATATTCTTGTATGGGGAAAATGTTGTAAAATGGTTTTCTGAAATGTATTAAAAACCGCTGGCTAAAACTTACAATGTATGATCAAGCTAGCAAACCTTTTAGTTACAATCAAAATTTTGTCCTTCTGGGTTATCTGTAATTGCCCCATGGCTATATTCATGTATAAAATCTCGTAATCTTAAACATCTACTTCTCTGAAACAGTTGACCAATTTTCACCAGATTACACTTTGGGCCTTTTTTCGAAGGCATCTTATCAATTCATTCAAATTGTTCTGCATCATTAAACAAGATGGCTGTCATGCCCATATATGGTAAACAAATACCTAAAATCTTCTCACGAACCAAGAAAGCTTCAAGGCTGAATCTTGGTTTATAGCATCCGGGACTTAAGGTCCACCAAGTTAAGTCAAATGATGATCCTAGGATGACCATTGACTTTTCTATGGAAAGGTCAAATTTGCACTTGTATGGGGAAAATGTGACAATACTTGAAGAAAGTAGTATGGCATCTGCAGATATGCAATGGACATTTTACTCAGGTGAGCGAGTCGTGGCCCATGGGCCTCTTGTTATCTATTTAAATACTACATTTTGATATAAGCATATTGCATGTTTAAGTAAATTCTTACTCTTCCCGACTTGACATCTTATGCGACTCTCCTGAGAAGAGAATTTGCATGAAATATCAAGCTCCTATTTTCTGAAACAAAAAATAAAATAAATAAAATAAGCTAGGAAATACAATGTATTCGTTGCCTGCTTATTTTATGGGTTAAAAGGTTTTTGTTGACTTCTCTTATCAGAAGCTTTTTAAGATATAATCAAACCTAATTGATCATTTACTCTTCTACAATTAGACGCTTATCATGATATAATCATACCTAATTTATCAGTTATTTAGCTTTTTTAAAATATAATCAGACCTAATTGACTTTTACTTTTTTACATTTAAACGCTTATCCCAGTCAGCATTCTACGTAAATCTATATCGGACCGTCATCAGCCCGTCAGGGTAGCTGAGGGGCCGATGACGGTCCGATATAGATTTACGTAGAATGCTAGCTGGGATTAAGATATACCGAATTTATCAGTTATCCATCTACAGTTAGAAGCATATCAATAAATGGGCCTCACCAAGCGAAAAAAGCGTCTTCGAACATGTGAGCAGAATGCGCAGATCCACATAATCCTGCGCAAGATCTCATCCGGGCCTTTGCTCTCCATTGATACATTCCATAGTATCCAATGATTATGATAGCGTACCGCGAGGTCTTATCTTGGCCTTCGCTGTCCGCGCATGCCCTGAAGTCACAGTACCGATTAAGCCAAATGGCAGATATGAATAGTATTATGTGCTTCACATATTTTGTCCCTTCTATTACACTGCAATAACTATTCCCATGCACTCTGTCGCTCATCTGACCTCCAGTTACAACACCCCAACAGCTATGAAAACACATATATTCGTACATGTAAGTATCATGTTTTTTATTCAACCTTTGTGAATTAACTATGGTTTACAGAAATTCAGAATATTAAATTAGTGCATAAAATTCAGGGACATGCGGACTTTCGAATTACCGGGCTTCTGAAACGTAACGGATATTCAGACACTTCGACCACTGACATTTAATAATTCCTATCCCTTAAGCGTAATTCGCCGATTTATCTACAATAACTAGAATGCGTATGGGGTTACATTTTGTGATGAAAGACAGTATCAAACTAGTCATGTTTGGTACACTAAGTGATTTTTCATTGCATTTTGATCTGTTCATGATTTTGGCATAAATCCGTACAAATGATACAGTCGCAACTCTGTGCATGTCACAATATTCATGAAGTGGGTTGTTGCCCCTGAACACAATAATCAAAACTGACTTCAGAGAATCAGCACCTGCAGATATAAAATGACCTTATCACATATGCGACAAGCGTAGACTCAGATGAGGCTGCGCACCCGCTAGCATAAAGTATGGACTTTAATAAGGGGAAGGGATACACTTTCAAGGGAGTCAAATCTGGCAAATTATGTTGTTTTTTTTTGTTGTTGTTTTCTAATCACTTCATTTACCAAGGAACACGACGTTTCGGTCAGCAAGTGGCCTTTCTCAAGAAGACCAATTCAATTTGATATCAATTTGAAATACAGTACTTTAATACATACTAAACTTATTTTTAAGATTAGATTTCTTAAAATACTGATGAATCTTATGATAGTTACCAAACAACATTATCAAACAACATGAGCGAAGATTCAGGTCAGCCTGCGCATTTGCGCATTTTTGTCAGAATCTGCACTACACATATTTTTGATAGCTGAGGATGCAATTTTTCTTTACTCGGACAACGAAGACTCTGATCAGCCTGTGGGTTTCCCGTCCAAAATTCCATAGGGTGCAATGCAAATTTGAGGACCCATTTTCAGCAGGACGCCTTGCCTCGAGTCCCTTGACTACCCTTTACGTTTGTAGACATTAATGATCTGCGCATGCGCATAAATTTGCAGCACCGAGGGTGCTTTTCTTTGGCTGCTATAGGCGTAAAAAGGTTTATTTATTGAATATTTGGCGCCCCATAGTGCACGTGCTATTCCATTGAGCGCATCAGGGATTACGCAGGTATGTGTGTATGGATGGGCTCTACAAACGTTCCAAATTTCAGCTTAATCGGATGAAAAACAGACGAGTTATTAGGGGTCAAAGTTTCAGACATTCCCTACTAACTTTGGACTGCAAGTTTGAGTCTAATGTGACCTTCACCGATCGGGATGAAACTGGTGCCAGACGAAAGGTCTGGACCAATGACTCCCTCGGGCCAAGTGCCCAAAATTTCTTATCGCCCCTTTTTCGAGTTATGGCCCATGAAAGTTGATATTTGCTAATGTTTGACCTCTAATAACTTACTAACGCACAGTCCGAATTTTCTGACAAATATTGTTTTATGTACTATGGTACTAGGACAATGTTTGGTGCTAGTTTCAGCTCGATCGGTGAAGGTCACCTTTGAATCTTTGTTAGGTGCACATGTCAGAAGGTACTTTTTTCTCTCGTCACGATTCAAATCGTTCCATATAATTACATGATTGTCATTTTCAGGGTGGAGCCAAACTTTCTTTTGATGGAGACAAAAAGATGATCAACTCATATATTGAGTCCATTACAAGTGGCGTAGCAACTAAATTGAGAGTTTTGGAAGATTTTAATCAGGTCTGTACTTGGAGTACTTGCTATGCTGAATAAATTAGGATACCAAGCCCACTTCTAACTTTAAGTCAATCAGATTACTTGATCTATATTTTTATATAAATTCACATACTTAATGACAACCAGTGTTGATCAGATAAATCAGTTTAATATTCAGATATTTCAGCTCTTTACCATACTTACACTTGAATTGTATCATTTGACTGTGCCTTAATGCTAAATGATTGGTACATGTACACATTGTACGTCATGATCATAATTCATGTTCTGCGGCATCTAATACAGATCTACATCGCTTGCTCAGGACTGTCAGTCCGAAAACTTAGACAAGTACAGTTTAGTTACTATCCGTATCCGAAATAAGGTACTCGTAATTGTCTGGTTGTTAACAACGACGTTATCGCCATCTTTCGGCAACAGACGTCGCGCCTTGTTATGTATCCAAAACATATACAATTGCAACATTTTAAAAAAAAGTAAAAGGAAAGTCCAGGGAGTGCCACAATCACAAACCGAAGCCCTTTCCAGACACCAAGAGGAAGTAAAAACCGATAAAACCAAACAAGCACAAATCGAACAAACGTACGAAAATCACTAAGATTAGCTCTCTCTTCCCCAAGCGAGGTAATCGCAATGCTAAAAGGACTGAAAAACACAAGAACAAAATAACACAAGGTTAAGACATAAAACAAATCGCCTCGTAGAATAAACCACATTGCAACAAAAAGTAAGATTAACACCGGGACAACCGCCTTAGAACAGTCAGCAGTCAGGTGGCTTTAAAGCACTTTTACAGCTAGCCAACTTCACCCTGGGTCCCGATGCTACTCTTAATACAGAAACACATAAAAAATCGGTTCGCATAAAGGCTCCCAACTCAGTCAATGCATCAAAGCGAAAACACAAAAATCAAATTAATCACTATAATAAACAAAGACGAGTACTCATGGCTAATTCTACTGTATGCCAGAGTAAATGAAAACCCATAGTTGAACCACGGTGGATCAAGCCAAAGACATATCGTCAAGCCCCAACCCACTGGTTAAAACTTTACGAAGAGGCCGTCATTGAGTCTGAGGCTCGAACCGCCGTCGTGCAATTAAGGAGTGAAGCATAACCATCAACAATGATTTGGTTGACAACTAGGCATGCAGTCTGCCACATAATATCCAGGATATAGCCAATTCTTTTATAATGGTTAATAAGTTTTCTGAATTGCTCCGAAAAGTTAGATTTTCCTACAATTTTTCTAAATCTATACACTAAGTCACAGTAAAAGTCAGGTTCCGATATACCTTGTTGCAGAAGTGTTTTCAGACTGACGCTATATTTTTCTACTAAGGCACTATGTCTGGGATAAAATTTCGAAATCGCTTTACGAAGTTTAAAATAACCGCCGAAGAAGTTTAGCAGTAAGGGCTTTATTACGTGAGAGAGACTTCATGAAATCTGAATACCAATAATTTGCCTATAAAGTTTAGTTCTAAATCTAATAAAAATATTATCCAAAAGATAAACAAGGTCATCACAGACTTTTTGACACGACCATATATTGTGATTATTGTATACATCAGAAGTGAAAAAAGCACATTCTTCGTTGCAAGCCAAATATTGGGCATTCTCCCGAATAAACGTTCGGTTAATTAAATCGATAAATTTGTCTTTCATAAGAGGATGAGGTAACGTAGTATACAGTGTAGAAAAATCATATGTAGACAATTTAGAAGCCTGAAAGTTTTTAGATTTAAATTTATTGAGAACTCCATTGGAATTTTTAATTGACCAAAAAAAAGTTAATTCCGTCCCTTTCGTAAACAGTATCATAGTATCTAATCCAATTTTTTTTAACAGCAGCAATGCATGAAGTTAGCAGTTTGGACGAAACAGTAGTCGTACATGAACTAGAATTAGCAATGAAACGTGCTTAATTACATGGGTGAAGATGCACTTTCTCACCTTGCGGCTTATATTATTATAACCTCATGGAAGACCTTTTTATATATACCCGTCACGAAAACATACCTATATAATTTTGACCCCCTTAAACCCCACTTTTATAAGTAAACCTGGGGTTTACAGGGGTATACATTATTTTTCTTATTTCTGCTCAAAACAGATTGTGGGTACTCGTTAGAACCGCCTCCGCAAGGCGGTTCTAATGCGTACCGACAATCTCTGTTTTGAGCAGAAATATGAAAAATATCAGAATTTGTATCTGGAAACTTTCAGCTTTTGGTGGTGAAACTTTCATTATATTTGAATAGGTGTGTTTTCGTAATGATACACCTATGAAAGAATTGATTTGTTTTCTTTCACTTATGTACAATTGAAAGATATATCATTTGTATTAAAACGTCTTCCAAAGCAATGTTTTTCTAAATGTTGTCCTTTTTTTGCTATTTTCAGAAAATCCGGTACACAATTGATGCTCAGCAAACGTGTACCAAAACTACAGTTACCGAAGCATGGCGTCCATCGTGTGTTCCAGGTACGAAGTAGCCGTGCTGTGCTTCGGAAATATGAATGATCGAGTATCTTCTCATGCAAATAATCTTAACAATTGGAATACATTCCTGACTGCTAAACCGTGTGTGTGTGTGTGTGTGTGTGTGTGTGTGTGTGTGTGTGTGTGTGTGTGTGTGTGTGTCAATCTGGATATGCATGTACGTGTGCGTTTAGGAAGTTTAACATCAATCAGATTGAAACGTTTGCCCTGCCAATGCCTGTCCGTTCTGTTATACTATGTTTCGGGAATCATGGCGATTAATTTGTGCCGTGTAATTCCTTGCCATCAGGAAAACACGCCTATATAATTTTGACCCCCTTAAACCCCACTTTTATATAGTAAAACTGGGGTTTACAGGGGTATACATTATTTTTCATATTTCTGCTCAAACATAGATTGTGGGTAATATTAGAATTTTTTATCTGAAAAGTTTCCTTTTTTGGTCGTAAAATTTTCAATATATTTTAATAGGAGTGTTTTCGTAATGCTCCTTGCTTACACCTGGTAGTACTCTGAGTAAAATTTTCTGCAGACGACATATTGGAATATATTTCTTATTTTTCCACTGGAGACAATTTGCATGAAATTTCAAATCCTTTGTTCAGAGAATACTAAGAAAGTTATCACCGATTCGTCGTCTGCTGCTTTAGATCCGAGAGTGGCAAAGTTTAATATGCTTTCAACAATTTGATGTTTAATGTCAAGTACAAAAAAGGGGTGCGTCTAGTAAAGTATTTGTATAGTATGCTGCATATAAATTCCAGAGTATAACTGAAATAGATTTGTTTAAATCTGTCATTGCAGCTGGTTCTGAAAAAGTTTCAAGCCAATACTTTGGGTCTGAGACAAGTCCATTAGAGGTGAATAGCTACAGAATCCCTGAAATAATGGGTCTCCGTGGATACATTTCCGTAACAAATGATGGCTGCATACCAGTTGCAGAGGCGTTGTATGGCACAATAGGCAGTAGTAAGTATTTACAGATTACAGTCATATCACTTGCTTATTTAGTTTTTTTGTTTTTTTTGTTTTTTTTAGCTTTTGTTTATTTATTGATTAATTTATCTGAATTGGACTTGATATATTTGGTTAACTTTAGGTTATGTTTTATAAGGAAGACGAAAGGCTACCTGTTTGCTTCCTAGCAAATATCTACTTCTAAAAGGAGTCAAATTTATGCGGTGAGTTAATTCTTTCCTTTTAGAGTTGATTCCGTTTAGAAGAAAGTCCGAACCTTTTGACATAGTTACCTGCCCTGTAAAAATGTCCATAACTCTTAATGCGATTGGTAGTATTAAACATTCTAATAATATTAACTTATACAAGCATTGGCGTCATTTCTAGCACAAACGTTTTGAAGACACTGTTCAAGCAGTTTATTGTTTCATTGATTTGTTTCAGCGTCGGAAGTTTTAAATCTACATTTTACCAATTTCACCGCTGGGATCAAAGACCCGTCTGTATTTGTAGTACCACCTGAATGCCAAAGTGCAAGATTTACACCTATGGTAGGCATGCCCCTTTCTTGTTTTAATTTGTACATTTGTTAATGGTTATATCACAGTAGATACATTATTACAAATACAGAACATTACGAATCATTTTATGTTCCATCCGTCTTGGACCCAGTACTACTGAAAAGTCTTTCTGTTAAACGTTTTGTTCTATATATTTTTTCCTATTAAGCGTTAAACATTAAGTACGTTTGTTATGTGTGGTTTCTGCGTTACATTTTAACGTTATCATTTATTTTTGTTTTCAATATGCTTGTCTGAAAATCAGCATTAGCTGTGAAAGTGCTCACAAAAAATAAACAACAAAATGTAGACTTATTCTGTTCATTATTATTTTTGTGACGTTTTTCTATATATATATATATATATATATATATATATATATATATATATATATATATATATATATATATAACGTGAAAAGAGTGAAAAGAATCAACACAAGGTTGCCTCAGACTTAATCCAAATTCCAAACTCAGTTTCTTAATGCGTTTCACTATTATACAATGTAGATCATCAGAGTATGAATGAATATATTGTATGACACAAGATTGTCTCAGATTGTTTGCGTCAAAAGCAACAACGTTGCCTGTATACAATGGCCGAAAAGATAAACGGACGCCAGTATAAAAAAGACCAAATGGATTAAACGTTAATGCCTTTCCTGTCGGCTTGTCTTAGGAAATGTGTTTTTGAAAATGTTTTACTTCATGTGCATTATTTAATTTCAGGCACATAGCCCTGCTAAACGTTTCCGACGATCTGTGCTTTACTAACGGAAAATAAAACGATAGACCAGCTGCGAGGACTACGAAAATGGAGACTTTATACCAAGTGCTGTTATAAGTCGCGCCATGAGGAAAAGGCCTTCGGGGCATATGCGGACCAGCCTGCGCAATCTGATCAGAGCCTTTGCTGTCAGCTATGATTAGAGGATTTGTCATCCAATTACAAACTAATTGGATACAATAGAATATACCTACGAACAACGAAGGTCCTTATTAGTTTTCTCGGCTTCGCTAGAGGATTAAGATTTTAAGCATATGTTCCGATAACTCATTTTCTGATGGTGCGAATAATCTATCAATATATAGTCTGTAATTAAACGATAAATCTTTTTTGATAGTAGTGCTTACTTAAAATGAGCCGCAACGTCAGGAAAAGTACATTCGGATATGTGCGCCCATCGCATTACGAAAACACGCCTATTCAAATATACTGTAAATTTTACCACCAAAACTGAAAATTTTCAGATAAAAAATTCAGATATTTTTTTCCTATTTCTGCTCAAAAAATAGATTATGAGTACTCGTTAGAACCGCTTCGAAGAGGCGGTTCTAACGAGTACCCACAATCTATGTTTTGAGCAGACATAAGAAAAATAATACAGTTTTACTATATAAAAGTGGGGTTTAAGGGGTCAGAATTATATAGGCATGTTTTCGTGATGGAGTATTCAGATTAACCTGCGCATTCGTGCAGTCTGATCAGAATCTTCACTGGACGTATTACGGAAAGCCGAGGATGCAAGGTTTTGTCATGCGGACAACAAAGCTCTGATCACACTGCGCGAATGCACAATCTAATTTGAGTCTGTTTGGTGCACAATTCAGAAGGTACGTTTCCTCAAGTTACGGCTGTAGTAGTTCTTGCCCGTTCTCCTTCCGATAAGAGTAAAACCTCGACGACTCGAACACCGATGGCTCGTTCACCGTGGATGATTCGAACTCATTTTTGTGTCCCTATGAAATTCTTCCGATAGCTGAAGAAAACAATTATTTAGGGATTTTTGTTTACTTTATCATGAAACTGTAAGGTTGTATGTACTCATTAGAATCGCCTTATCGAGGTGATACAAGTGAATACACTCAACATACCACTATTGTATAGAAAATACAAAAATACCTAAATTATCACCATTTGCATCCTGACATGGCGCCATGATTAACTCTCAGTGGCTTAAACTATCCATATTTCGAATAAATTTTCATGCGCCCAGAGATGTTTGAGTCACTGAGGTTTTACTGTATATGCAAAACAATTTTCTGTAACGCTTCTATGTAGGTGCATTTCTTCAATGCATTGTAATTTAGGTTGCTCCTATGTGAAAACATAAATACCATCACGAAAACATACCAATATAATTCTGATCCCCTTAAACCCCACTTTTATATACGAGTAGTAAAACTGGGGTTTACATGGGTATACATTATTTTTTTTATTTCTGCTCAAAAATATAAATTGTGGGTACTCTAACGACAGTCTCTGTTTTGAGTAGAAATATGTAAAGATATCAGAATTTTTATCTGAAAACAGTCAGTTTGTGGTAGAGAAATTATCAATACATTTGAATTGGCGTGTTTTGGTAATGCATAATACTAGGCATTTATATTGTTATATGTTTTCTTTAATAAAGACCATCTTCTTGCAACTGCGTTCTGATATGATAATAAAGACTGTTTTAGCAAACATTTTGTATTCCCTTTGAATTTTTCAGCCTTCTAGTAGCTTTATAAAAGAACATCATTAGGATGTCTGCTGAGTATTTGCTTGTGTCAGTGCTGTGTGGCGGCTGAAACATGTCTCCTCTACTTCGTTATAGTGTACTTATATTTTCTGGTCGTTTGTTCTCACTGAACCCGTTCTGAGATTTCACGAGATCTATGAGGGTTACTGACCTTGCCTAACTAGCACAGAGACTGGCCTGGCACTGGGAACTTGACATTTGAGGGATTTTTGATTTTCTGTGTGGATTTATTCTTTGCCTTGTGAAGATGCGTTATACTCGTATATTCACTGTATAACGCGGCGATCGAAAAATTATATGCAGTTTGACATTCCATCAGTATTAAGAATAATAACACTTTCAATTATATGTCTAGTCGGCATGTTTATAAGGAAACATTTATGAATCTGTTTGTAAAGAATATTTGAGTTCAAAATATACTACACCCAACAATAAGTAAATGCTATAAGGGAATTATTACTTTTATATCAAAACCAACACAATGTCCGGAAGATAACAGTCAGTCAAAGAAATCTGCAAACCTGTAGTATTCTACAAACCAACATTTAAGGTGCAGCTGAACATATTACCCCAGCAGCAGAAATGCATGTTTACGCCAAATGTTGCTTTGTTGTTTTAGAAAGCCCTCTTACAAAACATACCCATAAATGTGTCTTAAAATAATTACGAAACAAAGATGAATGTGGTATTACAGATCGATATTCAGAGCAAAAGGAAACCACTATCTGACCCAATAAAGACTGAATAAACTCGCCCACACTATATATTGGAAGAGTCCATTTTCGATTTTAGGTATGTCAGGCTGTATGTTAGATATTCCTAAAGAAAAATGGTTGAACTATGCAAACAGTGGAGACCCTTATATGGGGCTGCGTTCTGCGGCGTCTGATCTGGGTCTGCAATGTTTACCAGTTACCCGTTTAGAGGTCTCAAGTCTTCAATGGTTTAAACCCTGCTGGAGTTCGATCGTAGACAACAACGGTTAAGCATAAATCGTCTAGAAATAGTTGTAAATTTATCTGTCATGTAGTCTGCGGCCTGACCCAGCATCATACAATTTAAGAGGGCAGCACATGTGTTAACCATGATTGCGTTAATCACTAAATTTGCTGTCTGTCCAATATAGTTGTATGTTAATTTTCCTGCTTAACCCGGATATGCCTTACCTTTGCAAACAGTGTGATCCAGATCAGTGAAGAAGCCAACTGATCTGGCTGGATCTGCACTGTTTATCATTTAGTATGTGAATTTGTATCAACAACCTGGATCAAGCAAACTGATCGGCTGACAATTAAAAGAGGGCCTGGCATCTAAATTTATTCAGCATGACAAGGGTTGAGGACGGTGAATATAATTCATGGGGAGGAAATTCTGTCTACATGTATTTGCATTCCATCTGAAAAGCTAACTATCTATTACAAAAGCAAAGCCTTTGTACATATACATACACACATATATACACACATACATATATCAAACGTATGTAGTGTACAGTTTTGCTTTATTTAGTATTAAGTACATATGGTGTACATTTGACTGTAAAATATTTAATATACAAGAGAGAGAGAGAGAGAGAGAGAGAGAGAGAGAGAGAGAGAGAGAGAGAGAAGAATCTTTAGATCTTTCGTCTCAGCAATCAAAATGTTTGCTTTCAGCAATAATTTTTTGTAATTCACGGAATATTGTTTCATTTAAATGGTTATCAAGCTGACAATCACCATGAAGTAAAACATTCGGACTCGGGTTACGAATTGCCGAAATATTTATTTAGCATCACAATACGTATTTCATCATAATGTGAACAGTTAAATAGGAAATGTCTTGTTGATTCGACTTCTCCGCAGATGCGTAATGGATTATCAACAATATGTTTTCAGAAAATAGATGCTGGTTCAAATAGAGCAAATTCTTCCGATACCGAGGCACCATTTTTGGGTTTGAATCTATGTATATCTAATGGTACATTTTCCACCAAAATTTATGATAAACGGGACGATTTTCATTTTGAGATGGTCAGTTTCGCTTTTCTGGATGGCGATGACCCCCGGCGTACCTCATATGGGGTATACATATCTCATCTTATTAGATTCGCCAGAGCTTCTACAAATCTTAATGACTTTAACTACCGTAATAAAGCCCTTACTGCCAAACTTCTTAAGCAGGGCTATCGTTATTTTAAACTTCGTAAGGCGTTTCCGAAATTTTTATCGCAGACACAGTGCCTTGTTAGAAAATATAGCGTCAGTCTGAAAACACTTCTGCAACAAGGTATATCGGAACCAGAATTTTACGGTGACTTAGTGTACAGGTTTAGAAAAATTGTAGGTAAATCTAACTTTTCGGAGCAATTCAGAAAACTTATTAACCGTTATAAAAGAATTGGCTATAGCCTGGATATTATGCGGCAGACTGCATGCCCAGTTGTCTCCCAATCATTGTTGATGGATATGCTTCACTCTTTAATTGCACGACGGCGGTTCGGGCCTCAGACTCAATGACGGCCTCTTCGTAAAACTTTAACCAGTGGGTTGGGGCTTGACGATATGTCTTTGGCTTGGCCCGCCGTGGTTCAACTATTGGTTTTCATTTACTCTGGCATACAGTAGAATTAGCCATGAGTACTCGTCTTTATTTATTATAGTGATTAATTTGATTTTTATGTTTTCGCTTTGATGCATTGACTGAGTTGGGAGCCTTTAAGCGAATCGAATTTTTATGTGTTTCTCTATTAAGAGTAGCATCGAGACCCAGGGTGAAGTTAGCTAGCTGTAAAAGTGCTTTAAACCCCCCGGTAGTTTGCTCTACTGACCGTTCTAAGGCGGTGGTCCCGGTGTTAGTCTTATTCTTTGTTGCTTTGTGGTTTATTCTATGAGGCGATTTGTTGTATGTCTTTCCGTGTGTCATTTTGTTCTTGTGTTTTTCAGTCCTTTTAGCATTGCGATTACCTCGCTTGGGGAAGAGAGAGCTAATCTTAGTGCTTTTCGTACGTTTGTTCGGTTTGTGCTTGTTTGGATTTGTCGGTTTCCTCTTTCTCTTGGGGTCTGGGAAGTGCTGCGGTTTGTGATTGTGGCACTCCCTGGACTTTTCTCTTACCTTTTTTCTACATGCAGTTCTCAGTCTAGTGTATTGTATTTGTAAGTTGCTAGGTCCATATGAGTAGTAATAAGGGAATTAATAATGTAATTTTTGATAATCCCTATTTAACTGATGCTTGAAACTTGTAACAGAATCACTGTTATGTTATTCAATAGGTAGTTCGTTGACCCTGATAAAACTACTGTGTCTACACGCTTTGCTGGGTCAAAGTGAAGCATTTTTTTTTTTTTTTTTTTTTTTAAATTAGACCGTTTTGCAGAAGGGAACTAAACTAATTTTGTAAGAATCTTATCAATTCCTCTTAAAATCAAGAGGTGTACGTTTGTAATAATAAGACACGGGATGAACCTCATTTCTTCTGAATATAAGGCTTGGCTACAGTACCGATCAGTCAATACTGCGAAAGGTTAAACCATTCCGAGGTTGTCTTCATTGTATCATACGCTACAGGATCTGTTAATGTTCATGCACTGCTGCTTCAGTTCCGCATTATTGCTAATCTGCTATAACCCAGTCAGCATTCTACGTAAATCTATATCGGGCCGTCATCGGCCCGTCAGGGATGCTGACGGGCCGATGACGGCCCGATGTAGATTTACGTAGAATGCTAGCTGGGAAGTATAATCGCCTGCAAATATTTGCGCGACCAACAGTCGGATTTATCTGCCATGTCTGCCATGTTGTGTTTGCTCTTCTACAAATTGTAGTCATTGGTAGGCTATGTTTTGTAATTCTGGCCCTTCTTGGATATTGTCTATACTATTACTCACTTTCGTATATACACCTTTATTTTGTCTATCAGTGGTCTTTGCAAACAGTCAATAATGTTCAAATAAATAAATAAGAAATTAATAATGTACATAAATTTATGATGTCGTCTATCAGTGGTCTGAGCAAATAAGTAATAATGTAAGGCATTTATAGGCTAATACGCCTATAAAACATTAGTTAAAGATATTACTTGCTTGTGATTAGCCATGATTTTGCGGCCATGCAAAGTGAGAGGAAATGATTTGTTTAAAAATGTTGATACCCCGTCTGCTGCCTATATCCTTTACGTTTTTACTTGGGACTTATATACCACGATGCAACTCTTCAACTAAATCAGCCGCAATGTACTTTCTGATATATGCGCCCAAAGAAGACTCTAATCAGACTGTGCATTCGTGCAGTCTGATTAGAGTCTTCGTTGTTCGCATGAAGAAACTTTGCATCCATAGTTATCCAAACTGGAGCAAAGGTACTGATCAGACTGCGCGAATGCGTAAATTGAATTGAACTGCTAGGCGAAAAATATCTGAATGTACCTTTTTCTGACGTTGTAGCCCATATGTGTTTCAATAAATATGTCTGTAAAAATAAACAAATGCATTTTCACATTCTGGACCCAGTTGTTCAAAGCGTCGTTAGCTTAACGAGCTCGTTAAGGGTCATTTCGTTAACTGTTTTAGCAGATTTAATATACAATATTCTGATATTTTTTGCTGAAAAAATGTGAGTAGCTTTTGCACTGCAAAAGCTACTCACATTTTTTCAGCAAAAAATTTCAGCATATTTGCGTATCACTCGATGTAAATTTTAACGAATCGTTAACTAACGATAGCGTTAGCTTTGAACAACTGGGCCCAGATTTACCAAAACTCATGTGTTGTTGCTTATGCCACACTGGCACAGTATTCTGATCACAATCTTTTCTTCTTCTTTAACTTTTGTCTCACATGCTTAATTGATCATCTGTCTGATTCAAATAGGTGTGAATAACAAATAAAGACATTTTATAAGTACAAAAAGGTAAAAGTAAATCTCTGAGTTGTTTAAGTCATAAAGTTTCAGTAGTACAAAATGTGTTAAAACAAAGCTACAAAGGACATTTCTTAAGGTCTTCTTTATTTGTATTTATCTGTGAGTGAAGTGAACATGTGTATACAATATGACTATTTACGTAAAAATTCAGGATCAGAAAGAAAAATTCTATGATTTTTATTTATTTTTTTTTTTTATCCGTAATGTTCTGCGCACGAGAACTATACGCGTCATCAGATAAAGTGTTACAAGCATAATAGCTAGAATGCAGAACAAAGTGTGATCACGCACATGCTTAATTGATCAACTGTCTGATTCAAATACGCGTGAATAACAGTTAAAGACATTTTTATAAGTACAAAGGGTAAAAGTAAATATCTTAGTTGTTTAAGTCATAAAGTTTTAGTAGTACAAAAGATGTTAAAAACAATCCTACAAAGGACATTTCTTAAGGTCTTCTTCATTTGTATGTATCTGAGAGTGAAGTGAACATGTGTATAGTGAGTGACTATTTACGTAAAAATTCAGGGTCATAAAGAAAAATTCTATGATTTTGTATCAGCATTGTTCTGCGCACGAGCAAAAATACCCGTCATCACCCAGGACTTGTAAGATAAAGTCTTTACAAGCATTACAGCTAGAATGCAGAGAAAAGTGTGATCACGGTGCAAAATTCAACACTAACGCATTTTAATCAATTCAAAGCCTTATGCTAAAATCAATATATGAAATCCCTCGTATCACATTTCTGAAAGGGTATGCTATGCTTTATCATATTTAAACATAAAACAAGAGGCCCATGGGCCACTCCGCTCACCAGAGCGAAGTGGACAAGCAAGTCCGCTTTTGCAACCTTAACCCATTCGCACTCAGAACTTGCATTTTGTACTTTTAACGTTCTGTTTTTAGTATTTAAATTTTGATACCGTACATTTCATATATAAATATTTTAAAAGTCAGCCAATGGTCACCATTTGAATAAACCTGGTAGGGCATAGACTCCAGTGCTGCTTACAAAGTTTCTTCGGCTTTTCAAGTCCTGAGAAGAAAAGCGTTTTTACCATATACGGGCATGGCGAGTATCTTGATCATTTGATCTTAATCCCATGAACAGACTTTTATTCCCCGATCCCACAGGGGCTCCAAATGTAGTTTGGTTTCAATCGGCCCAGCAGTTTTGGAGAAAAAGACAAAATTACCGAACATAAAGCATCCAGGACAAAGGTTAGTAAATGACCTGACCTTTGGTAGTTATAAAAGTTCAGTTAGGTGATTGCATATATCAACTTTGGATGTCATAGGCTACAATAGCTTCACGTTAATTAACAGTATGCCTTTTTCACATACAAATGCCTAAATGACCCCCAAATTTGACCTTGCCGTAAAATAGGTCAAACGTCAACCAAGTGTCACTTGGTAAACTTGGTAGAACCCAAGCACCAAAAGCTGCATACTAAGTGTCAGGGTTATCGGCCATTCGGTTCCTGTTAAGAAGATTTTCAAAGCTTTTTTTACCATATACTGGCAGGGCGGCCAGCTTGATCATGTAACTTAGATCCCATAACAAACTTTCATTCCCCCAACCAAGGCTCCACGTGTAATTTGGTTTCAATCAGCCCGCAGTTTTATAGGAGAAGAAAAATACTGAATCTGAGGTATCAAGGACAAAGGTCAATAAATTACCTTGACCTTTGGTATTTATTACAAAATCATTTTGCTGACTGCAATATCAACTTTGATGTCATAAGCTTCAATAACTTCAGAAAAATCCACTGTTTGCCCCTTTCCCATACAAAAGCCCAAGTGACCGAATTTGATCTTGCTGTAAAATAGGTCAAGGTCAACCAAGAGTCATCATTTGAACGAATTTTATAGAACCTAATGCTGCATATCAAGTGTCAAGGTCATCGGCCATTCGGTTCCTGCGTAGTAGATTTTAAAAGGTTTTTATCACGTTTGGGCAAGGCGGCCATCTTGGGTATGTGATTCAGACATTATGAACAAACTGTTGTTCCCCATCCCATGTAATTTGGTTTCAATTGGCTCAGCGATTTCAGAGGAGATGTCATTTGAAAATGTTGACATCGATTCCAACGACGGACTCCGGAGCCTTCGGTTATGGCGCTCAGAGAAAACAAATACTCCCTACCACGATTAATCAAATAGATTTTAGAAACAAATGTATTCAGTCATACCTTATTCAGAAAGCTCCAAGATACCTATTTTGTACAGGCAAAGTACTTACTGCCATAAATGATTATTAATTTTCTGCTCAAAACATATCTCTGAGGAATACCCACTGCAGACAATACATCAAAACCGATAAAAGCCCGTTACATTATAACGAGATTCCTATTTGGCCAAGCCGAATCTAGAACTTGACTTGGCAGAAAGGAATTCTTATCTGGAGTAAACAAGTTTAGCCAGATCCGGAATCTGGCTAAGCTAAATAAGAATTTAGCCAGATCGGAATCTGGCAAAGCCAGATAAGAATTCCTATTTGGCCTAGCCAGATTGCGGATCTGGCTAAATTCCTATTTGGACTACGATATATATATATATATATATATATATATATATATATATATATATATGTGTGTGTGTGTGTGTGTGTGTGTGTGTGTGTGTGTGTGATTCCGTTTTTGAGTCCTTCAAGAAAATAAATAAGGATATTTCAGGAAGATTTTCTTATTTTGTCATTAAAATGTATGTTAATGAATACACACAACATACTATATTTTTAAAGACGATCTAAAAGATATACCAGAATCATCTCCCATTTGACAAACACCTGACGCGAAGATTAACCCTTATAGCTCGAACTACCCATGACTTTATCAAATTTCTATGGTCCTAAAACAGTTCAAACCATTAGACCTACTGTTAGTCAGAAACTACGTTACTATTCGTACAATGCGCATGAAAATTTAATGTCTACGGTAAAGGGAATAAATATACATTCGGGGTAGGCAATGTGAAAGCTGGTTTGCTTACTCCTGAAAAGAGGTCAGCTGTAAAACAGAACAAATAATTTCCTTTTATAGAGTTGAAATTATGTATCTCCCATTTCAAAGATGTGCATAGGCCCCACTGATAAAATGATCTTAACTCAGGTACGTCTGCTCCTACAGAAAAATCTATCAGATGCAAGGGTAAACTCTTTCTTTTAAGGTGAATGGATTCACCTTTAGGGGAGGTAACGTTGTCAAATTTGAGTTTGCTCCCTCTTAAAGGTCTACTTTAAAAGGAATGAATTTGCTCCCCGTGGAAGCGAAGCCTTTCCTTTTAGAGTAGACCATTTTAGACGGGACTTGGTGTGTAGAAAAGCAAACTTAAAGTCATACAATTTGCATCACGCAAACACGCCTATATTGTTTTGTCCCCCTTAAACCCCACTTTTATACAGCAAAACAGGTGGTTCTAACAATTACCTATAATCTTTGTTTTGAGAAGAAATATGAAAACTACTAGATTTTTTTTATCTGAAAGTTTTCAGTTTTTGGTGGTAAAATTCTCAATATATTTGAATAGGCGTGTTTTCGTAATGGTCTCCTCTGTAAAGAATATGGTGAACAAAGCACCAAGTATAACCAGTCCTCTTAATATATATGTGCATTTTATTGTTTACAATTTTTATTTTCGTGACTTATTTATCGAGCCCGTTATTTTGTCAACACATTTTTTCCACTTGCCGTAGACCTAGTAATTAAGAGTTATTTCTTTGACGTCAGTTTATTGTTTCAACAAATCAATTGCGCAAAACTGTATAATGCCAGTCGAAAACCTGATAATTGCAAACGCGTATTGGCGAAGACTAATTTGTCACTATCATAGTCAATGGCGTAGTCAAATAAATACTCCAGACGAACAATTTTTAGGAACAAACTGCACTCTTTCCCATTCTGTTACTACCATAAAGAAAAAGAACTGTTACCTTTCCAAGAATAAATGCATAATTGCGTTATTTTGTTTGTAGACCAGCCTGTTTCTTGACTAAAATAACATGTTTGCTGCGTAGCCATCTGCTATCCTTGTGGTATGGGAAAGCTACGATAAATAATTCATTTACAACTGACATTTTAGATCCCTCTGTGCATTATAAACAATGTATTGTTAGATATAACGAAGCCAATGAAAGACGAATCGTGGACTTCCTGCAGGTACTGTCAACGTTTGAGGATAATTTATCTATGAAAAGCCTTAGGGAAATACAAGTGTTGGCAGAGCAAGTGTCTGAATGTGAGTAGGTATACTTCCGATGGATAGCTCTTTAACAGTAATAACCGTGCTTACATCGCCAAGTAAGGAGCGTATTTGCAGTCAGTGCGAGTTGGCGTATTAAGACTTTCAAACTCGATTTAACTTTCAAACTCGATTTATCTTTCATATGAGATTTTTAGGTTTGGAAGTATTACGAAACAGAAGCTCGGCTTCCTACCTTTCCCGTATTTGGATGACATACTTCGAGATATTTTCTGTAGCAACGACCAACGACAAAACGGCTTATTAAAAAAAAGAAAAAAAGCATATTTATTTTTAAAATATATACCGTACGTATCCTTTGGAAATATAGAACAAATCAAAACAGAAAGAGCAGTTTGACTGCAACTTTCAGACTTTCATGAGGAAAATATAACAAACATGCATATCTCTCGTGTCCGTTAGTAGCTTTCAGAGGATCGCAGTTTGTGCATATAATGTATGAGTCTAATAGTAGCAAAAAATCAAACAATTTAATAATGTATGAGTCTTATAGTAACAAAGAATCAAAGAATCAAATAATGTATGAGTCTAATAGTAGCAAAGAATCAAAGAACCAAATAATGTATGAGTCTAATAGTAGCAAAGAATCAAATAATGTCGGCTCTGTACCAAAGTGATTGGCAAATTTTAGCAACATCTAACACTAAAAGACAGCTGCTACGGTTAGAAAATACAAACATATAAAAGAAGGAACTTTTTATGTCTGTTTCTTGGCTTATCGGGTCCACTTTCTAAAGTTTTTATTTTCAATTATATAAGTTAAAAATACAATTATGTAAGGCCAAGATATGTTCAGTTAAAGTTAGGTAACAGAACTGCCACCTTTTTTTGGGAAAGAGTTGCCAATTGCTTGACATGTGTTCATTTTGTAGCTTCTTAATTGTATTTGTCTACCTTTCTCTTTGTTGTTGGGGGCTTGATGTGGATCTGATTTTATCACTTCCTGAGTTCACTTATTTACTTTGATTTGAGTCTCTTATTGAGAAATAATTAAACAAACTGCAACATCCTTCACGTCTACCAGCACCTTTGGGTGTAACTAGATTTTCGCAATATAAATTTCAAGCTAAAACAAAATAATATAACCACGTGCTCGAACTACGGGCGACGTTTTACGGCCTCCACTCAAGCACATGACGTCACATTATAATTCGAAGATGGGGGCCTTTGTAAAACAGAACGAAACTAAACGTAAATATCAAACACGTCTTGATTGAAGATATACATAAAGACTAACGGAACACTGCTGTATCACACATGTCCACTAGCATGTTTGAGCGGAACCTGTTTTCACATATAATGTGTGCGACTAATACTTGCAAAGATCAGACAGTTAACATTAAGAAAACACGCCTATATAATTTTGATCCCCTTAAACCCCACTTTTATATGGTAAAACTGGGGTTTACAGGGGTATATATTATTTTTCTTATTTATGCTCAAAAACATAAATTGTGGGTACTCGTTAGAACCGCCTCGGCGAGGCAGTTCTAACGAATACCCACAATCTATGTTTTGAGCAGAAATATGAAAAATATCAGAGTTTTTTTAACTGAAAATTTTCAGTTGTTTGAGGTGAAATTGTCTATATATTTGAATAGGCGTGTTTTCGTAATGAAATGATATCAACAACATGTCGAAGTACGGGCGATGATTTATTACTGCCTTTCACACAAGCACTTAACGGAAGCTGCTGTTATCATAAAATAGTCCGAAGCAGAGATTATTTAACAATGCCGAATAATTATCAAACAGAAAACAACAGACTATTTGATTGGCTACATTCATTAGGAATCGTGGTAAATGCAACATCATTTTCATCCTCTACCAGATCTGAGCGGAACTCGATTTTTTGCATAAAATGCATGGGTCCGATAGTTCCAAAAGACAAAAACATTAAATAATATCAACATAATATAGAAGTAGTAGGCACCTTTTACGGCCCTTAATTGTTAACCCAGTTGTGTTTGACAATTTTTCTTCCCTCTTCAATTGCATGATGTTGGTCGGTCCATAGACTTTATAAGGATTTCCTCCTCAATCTGTTTCAGATGATTTGCGCCTGACTATCAGTGTCTGTGGTCGAACTCATCGTGGCCTTGTTTCTGGTTTTCTTGTGTTCTGGCTTCAGATCACAACTGGGCCCTTTGCTTCGTTTCCTCAAAGTGTTTTGATTATATATCCTTTCCCCCAACCCACAACACACACACACACACACACACACACACACACACACACATACACACACACACGCCCCTTACCACCATATTATTTTCCTACTGACGGTTTCGCGGCTCCTCTGTTGCAGTTCTTCTTTGTTTTGTACTTCAGTGGTTTCATATGTGGAGTTTGTTTTATCATTTTTTGTTCCCCTTTTCACCTTTTATTGCTTCGAAAAAAAGCTGCGCTTCATGATAGTGGACATTACGAAAACCTGCCTATTCAAATATACTGAAAATTTTACCACCAAAAGAATGAAAATTTTCAGATAAAAAATTCTGATATTTTTCATATTTCTGCTCAAAACATAGATTGTGGGTATTCGTTAGAACCGCCTCGACGAGGCGGTTCTAACGAGTACCCACAATTTGTGTTTTGAGCAGAAAAAAGAAAAATAATGTATACCCCTGTAAACCCCAGTTTTACTATATAAAAGTGGGGTTTAAGGGGGTAAAAATTATACAGGCATGTTTTCGTGATGCTGTTTTAGTAAACGCGAAAATGTGAAATATGTTTAGGCCACATAACGATATAATGTGTAGTATTTATAAGCGTGGTTCCTTCATCGTGTCAGTTAAGTTCGTCTGCTTCTTCTCTTATTTATCGTTGTTTTTCAAAGATTTGTATTTGGCAATAGTAGTGATCTATCAATGATACATCAAATTTCCGTTTCGCTTTTCAACTGTTTTGAAACGCGTCAAATGGATATAAGGAACACCTTCACATAAGCATAAACGGTTCGTATTTGTTATTAAACATCCTGGCTTTTATGTGTTCTTTGTTCCCAAAGGCAATCCTTTTGACTTTAATTGTAATCAGCTTACTTAAACGCCCACGTGCTCATTGTTGAATACTTTATATTTAGAAATATTGAGAGAAAACGACATTTACGCCATATACGAACAGCAAAGACATGTAAACTAAACGTCAAAAAGATTGCCTTTGAAAGCAAAGAACACACTATGGATCAGTAAATGAGACTCTTCATAAACATTAATGAAGTTTGCAACACTGCTTAAGCCCTGTAGTGTATACATGAGCAGAACTCCATTTTCAAATATACCACAATGGGCTCAATGATCCCAAAAGAAATGAAATATTATGTGCAATATGGTGATGTATGGGGAGACGTTCTACTACCGCTACACGACACTAACATCAGCTGCAGAGTAGTAAAATAAACGTCAAAAAGATTGCCTTTGGAAACAAAGAACACATTACGGATCAGTAAATGGAAGTCTCGGAAAACACGCCTATATAGTTTTGTCCCCCTTAAACCCCACTTTTATACAGCAAAACAGGCGGTTCTAACAATTACCTACAATCTATGTTTCGAGCAGAAATATGAAAACTACCAGATTTCTTTTATCTGAAAATGAGAGTGTCGGTTTTATTGAGACTCTTTCATAAACAGTAATGAAGTTTGCAACACTGCTTAAGCCCTGTAGTGTATAAATGAGCAGAACTCCATTTTCAAATATACCACAATGGGCTCAATGATCCCAAAAGAAATGGAATATAATTTGCAATATGGTGATGTACGGGGAGACGTTCTACCGCCGCTACACGGCACTAACATCAGCTACAGAGTAGTAAAATAAACGTCAAAAAGATTGCCTTTGGAAACAAAGAACACACTACGGATCAGTAAATGGAAGTCTCGGTTTTATTGAGACTCTGCACAAGTAGTAATGAAGTTTGCAACGCTTACGCTCTCTAGCGTATACATGAGCAGAACTTCATTTTCAAATATCCCACAATAGGCCAAATGATCCTGAGTGAATTAGCAGTTACATCAGGCATTTTCTATTTGAAAATTCACCCTTTTTTCGCATTTTCGTCTATTTTATGTTTATGTTGCAGTTTATATTGCAGTTTATGTTTTGTGTGTGTGTGTGTGTGTGTGTGTGTGTGTGTGTGTGTGTGTGTGTGTGTGTGTGTGTGTGTGTGTTTGTTTTCATTTTCTTTTATTTTCTTTTATCAACTATGTTAGTTGATTATATATTCAGTTACGTTTGGGTAACAGAGTTCCTACCGTTTTTGGAAAGAGTTGCTCTGCTTGATGTCTGTTCTTTTTGTGGCTGCTTTATTGTTTTGTCTGTTTTTCCCTTTGGTGTTGGGGGTTTGGTGGTAATCTGTTTGTATCAGTTTCTGGGTTCTATTATTTACTTCATGTCGTCATTTTATAAGCTGCGACGGCCCGAAGAAGTACGAATATGCACACTGATATGGGTAGTTACGAAGACACTTCTATCCTATCGCGACACAATTGTAATCGAATAATCAGACAATTATGGATCATCCTAACTGCTTGTGTCTCAAGATGCTTTATCGCGACACAACTGTAAATGGCGTGACAGACCATTTTCAGTGCAATATGTCGTACGATGGGCTCCAAAATATTCGCCTACCCATGTGAATTGGAAGTTCGAATCATATGAAGGCCCAAATATATCTTCTATTCGTAATTGTATCTTTATATTGCGAATTAATCTAATATGGTTCATGCATTTGTACATAGAAATAACGAGAAAATGCTCCAATCAGACAAACTGGGTACGTATCTGCTGTTTGCGAAAATACTTAAAGTCTCTTATTTTATGGTAAGGATCTAGCTCACGTTGTCATCATTATCGATAACGACCCGTTCAGTGAAGGACAATGTCATTGTCGCATTGCTAGTGGAGAAATAAAAGAGGATAATTCGCCATTGAGATTTCTGATGGCTTCATTATAAGATGTCCTTGAAACAATATCATTTTAGACTCAAGGCGAAACATGTATCCTTCAATGTCTGTTTGACGATTATTCTATACATATCGCACTTTTTTAAGGATTGCTTGGTAGACAAGCGGTCATGTTACAGTTAACCGGTCGTCGAAGTAATCATGTACTAACATGGCCCTTGAAGAATAGTTCTGCGACTACCCGTAATTTCCAGTATTTGCTAGGAAATATATCAAAGCAAATATCTACTGTCCTTTCGACATCTCTTGGAAAGACATGTTTGCTTGGCGTTGTATTTTAAATGAAATTATTTTATTCTGATTGACCATATCTTATCAGAAACCATCTGTCTTTTCTGTTTCTGTGGTTTGTTCTCAAATATTCACACTAAATTTAAATTTACGGCCAAAAGTTTGTCTGACCTATGCAATGTCTGTAGTAAAGTGATTTTTTGGAATTTTTGTCTAAGAAAATATTTTTACTCTTCTTTGCTGAATTTCAATTTTTGATGTTTCACAACAATATTACGAAAATTTCAGAAAAATGAACAAGTGGAACGTGTTGCAAATCTGGCTCCAAATTACCTACCCTACAGATTTCTGCATGATTTGGCTTCATTTTTACTATGGAAAAACGTGAAAAACGTGAAAATATTTGAATTTTTAAAAACCAATGGCTAGAATAAGACTTTTTGTACACAGGTGGTTACGAGAAATGGTTTTGCATTTTATCACGACAAAAGTTTGCAAAATTACTTCTGTGTAAAGCGTCAAGCACAAAAACGACTTTCTGAAAGATGTCGAAAGCACAGCAGGTACATATTAATATTGGTGAAGCTATTGCATTCCCCTATTAACAAATGTTCTTCGCTTCATGCTGACTTAATGTCTTTTAGGCATCCACGCTCTTGTTTATTCAAACGGTCTGGAGCTGCTGCGCTCGTTTTCATATATATATATATATATATATATATATATATATATATATATATAGAGAGAGAGAGAGAGAGAGAGAGAGAGAGAGAGAGAGAGAGAGAGATTTCCTTGTGTCGGAGAAATATATGAAAAAATAAATAACAGTCACAGCTTTCCCATTAATGATTTATAAATCCTGAAGCACTTTCACAAATGATCTTCAGCAGATTAAATGTACAAATACTTGATAGATTTTCTGCCAGTAGTTACAAGTGAGACAACTTTGTAACAGTTTTACTTCCCTATACACTAAGCTCCTTCTTGAAAGGAGTTTCTCTGGAGGGAAAGCGTTTGCTCCTGATGGAAGTAAACTCTTTATTTTAGAGTAAACCCCTTTTCAAAAGAGAAGCAAAACAATTTTGACAGCGTTGTTGTTCTTAACATTGCATCTATCCTCACCCCGTCCTCCCCCCGCCCCCGCCCTAAAATCTCACTAGTTTGATTTATATTTGAGCTTCTTTAAGCAGCGCGTATGCGCTGGTTGATCTAAGTCTTCGCTGGGCGAACGTCTTGGAGGAAATATTGTGTCCCGGAATATCTTTTCTTCGGTGAACATCGGTCTTTTTGTTCAGCTTATGATCAGAAGTCATTAATGGAATTTGACACCAGTTAACTGAGGCCATGTCAAAGACAGACAACTCTTATTTAATAGCTGCATTCGCCTTTCAAGATTTAATCGGATTTGTCACTACTTCCTATCTAAGAACTACGGTCGAACTTCAATGGCTCAAGCATCTTTGGAACAATAGTAATTTGTTCTAGACATAGGCATTTTAAGCATTCAGGTTATTAATAGCGCCAGGTCAGGAGGCAAATGGGGATCAGTTCCCAGTAAACATTTTTTTATAAATCTATAGCGGGCCGTTATCGGCCCGTCAGGGTAGCTGACGGGCCGATAACGGCCCGCTATAGATTTATATAGAATGTTGGCTGGGTTTAGAATGTCTTTTTGATGTTCTATAAAATAATAGTAAGTTGAGTGTATTTAACAGAACGCCTCTTGATTGCGATTCTAATGTGTACATACAACATATATTTTCATGATAAAATAAGATAAGACTCTTTTCCTAAAACATCCTTAAATATTTGTTTTCTTGTACGATCAGAAGAATTTCCTAGGTACTCAAAACGAGTCCGAATCAACCACGGTAAACGAGGCATCAGCGTTCGAGTTATTGAAATTCTACTGTAATAATGCTGCTGTTTCAAGGAAGGTATTTCTCTGCAGTATCTTTTCGTTTGCCCTTCGATGAATGCCGTTTTTATGCCGTTTTGTGCCCATCAAGCCTAAGTTAAAGGGCTTGTGTACCGTGACTGTGCCTTTTCTTCATGGACTCACTATACTTCCATTTTGCAACTGGATATGCAGTACTATAGAAGATGTCCAGGAAAAGCCGTAACCACAGCCACATGGCATACCAAAAATACCAAGAGTAATAACAAACAAACTACGACAGACCGTACAGAAGATACAGACCAAAAACAAAGGCAAAGACCCCAGTCAAAACATGAAAAAAGCCACGCAACGAACAGCTACAATGTCACACAAATAACAACCAACATCAGGTCCACCGCATTAGAACCATCGGTATTGAATCTACAGGGATGTCAAATCTTCTACCTGTTTAAAAAAAAAGGTAAGAGAAAAGTCCAGGGAGTGCCACGATCACAAACCGCAGCCCTTCCCAGACCCCAAGAGGAAGAGGAAAACACGAAAACAATCCTAAACCCCTTAAACCCCTCTTTTATATAGTAAAACTGGGGTTTACAGAGTTATACATTATTTTTCTTATTTTTGCTAAAAAACAAAAAGTGTGAGTAATTGTTAGAACCGCCTCGCCAAGGCGGTTCTAACGAGCACCCACAATCTATGTTTTGATCAGAAATATGAAAAAATATCAGAGTTTTTTTTATTTAAAACTTTTCAGTTATTAGAGGAGAATTTTTCTATATATTTGAATAGGTGTGTTTTTGTAATGAATGTTATAACCCAATACAAAGTGATTGTTCAACTGTCATATTGGCTCCATATCTCAATCAGTGAAACATCACAGAAAAACATCAAATTGAATCAAATTATATTACTGTAAAGACACACGGATGAGGACTCGTGGCAGTCACCTCAGTGGTGGCAGCCATAGCTATAGAAAACTCCTTGTTGAACCATGAGCCCGAACAAATACATGACATCAGACATCAACCCTCTAATGAAATGTTTGGGTCAGTAAGTCTAATTAGACGTATTTGCAAAAGTTTTTCTTCACTCATACATACTCAGCTATAGTTACTGAGAAAAGATGTTCGGTGTACTGATATTTCGATGATGAATTGAGATGGAGTCTTACAGCCTGATCAACACTCTCTTTTGTCATGTTGAGGAGGTTAGTTAACTTACATTAATTTAGTCTTCTCAGCGGTAAATCAGTACCTGTGCACATGCTTTCGTCAGTAACTTACATCTGCCGGAAGGGGTAGAGTGACAAAGAAATGATTTCATGGTCAATTTCAACGAAATTTATAAGGTCGAGCTGAAATTCGAACTTGCGCTCCTTGGATCCGCAGACGCGCTACCGGTCGCTATGGCGTCCGGCGATGTTTCGATGCAGATAGGCCCGTATAAATACAATACCTGATTTTCGTTCACCAATACTGACTTACCATGGTCAACTGCATCTTTTGCAGTACTAGTGGTTTCGTGACCTTATAGTTTACAAATGCCTCCGCTGTTTTGTAACAGGTCGATCAGGATACGGATGATATTTATCTGCCCTTATAATCTTGCCTTCCTTAAGGGGATTATACAATTTCAGGGGAAGAGACTTTGCCCAAATAATTTTGTCTCCTTTTGAAAAGGGGTCATTTTGGAATTGATCTCTGCAAATAGGTCATTGTGAGCAAAACAAACAAGAGTCTACCGTGTAAATAACAGTAGGGAATTACCTTGTCTTTTCAGTTTCCTCAGCTCTTTTAACTCGGAAGACCAAAACAGATACACGTGTGAACAGTGTTGATCGCGATGAGACAAATCGAAACAAGTCGTCTCATCAGGATATACAATGGTTGTCATCTTTTTATTTTTATTATTTTAGATTGAAACCCCTATTTGCATCAGTGGTGTCCAACTTTATGGATGGAAGAGTCCTCTTTAGAAAGTTAAGGATGACAGAGTTAAGTTCAACCCTCCCAGGACTAGAAATATGAAGATTTCGTTGGAATCCTTTAGATCGGTATTGCGATAGTCTTTGAAATGTTTTTTTGTTTTTTTTTTGTTTTTGTTTTTTTTGTTGTTGTTTTTGTCCAGCTGAGAATATTTTCCATTAACATGTTGACTGTAGACAACTTGCTTTGAAAACTGACCATGGAAAGCTTGCTATCATGACTCTACCACTTAACTGGGCCAGACTCAGAATAGTGAACTTGTTAAACATGCTCTGGGAGCAAGTTCTGCCGTTTAGTTCTTCCTCTTTTTGACAGCTTGGTGGAGTTTCATTCTATTTCTGGTTTTCTTCTGTTCCGGTTTCAGGTCGCCATTAAGCATTTCCTCATAGCACAGTGCTTGCAATTGAATTTGCGTCATTGTAATGTATCGCAGATGTTGTAGATGACCCTATACGGACCAAACATATGTTTGTAATTTAGAGCTGTATCAGAATTTAAGGTGAGGTTTTGCACAAGTAAAAATGATTAAAGCACCCCAGAGTAACAGTTGTTTTTCTTTTTTCTTTTTTTTTCTGACCGTTCAAAGGGGCTTCCTCTGCTGCAGTCCTTTTTTGTTTGTGCTTGGTTTAATTACGAAAACACGCCTATTCAGATATATTGAAAACTTTACCACCAAAAAAATGAAAATTTTCAGATAAAAAATTCTGATATTTTTCATATTTCTGCTCAAAAAATATATTGTGGGTACTCGTTAGAATCGCCTCGACGAGGCGGTTCTAACGAGTACCAATATTCTATGTTTTTGAGCAGAAATAAGAAAAATAATGTATACCCCTGTAAACCCCAGTTTTACCATATAAAAGTGGAGTTTAAGGGGGTAAAAAGTATTTAGGTATGTTTTCGTGATGTCATATGTGAAGTTTGTTTTATCATTTTTTATCACTCATCTCTGCCTTTTTTCGGTGCCTTTTGATTAAGGCATTTCCTAGATATATTCACTTATACTTTTAAGCTCCAGGTACCCTATGTCCGACACGCATATGGGAGAAGCTAGCAAAACCACAGCCCTGGTATCTAGTTGGATTCTTACAGGATATTGCCACTGTCTTAGCCAAACCGTATCATTTGAATATAAACAGAATAGAAAAGGAATTTAAGTCAGTCATATAAAGACTGCAAAACTTTTGTCTAAATATTAACAAAAAGATCAAGTGAGTCTCATGGGAAACAAACCTTTGGACATGGGCACCAAGTGATGATTCAGATCAGCCTGCGTATTTGCGCAGCCTAAATAGGGTCTGACGGAGAGGATGAGGGTACTCATGTTCGAGCCATAAAGGTTCGTCAGTATCTAAACCATTTTACCGAAAATAAAAATATCGAAATATCTCTTAGCTTTCTCTACCCCTCCTACTACAAGCAAACATAAACTGAAACATACCTAGTAAGAGTATGCTCTCTAAAGAATACCAGGAAAAGAAATAACCGAAATATACATGAAATATTTTGAAACGTTGCGCATCCGAGTGAATGATCCTTGCGAATGAACAATAACACGATAGTATATATGTACAACAGTACTCTGCGGGTTATTTCCCTTCAATTCAATATTGTTCTAAACCGTGGTGTCGTCCGTATTATTAGAATCCTTTATGCGTGTTCGGTGTGCATAGAAAAATATATTCCAAGGGTGACTGTCCGGGGTATCACCAGTGATTCCCGAGGGACGGATTTTCTATACATCGAACACCCAAGCCAGATTCGTTTTCTTGCATATCTTTCAATAATTTCCAGTGTTTGCTGATCTTTTTTTTTTTCAATGAAGTTGACCTCCGCCATTTTGATAGCTGTCGTCATTCATCAAGCCGCGATGACGTCAGCTTAGCAACAGAGTTGCGTGACGTCCGTCCTACACGTGTTTTTTTTTAAGTTTTCACCTTTTTAGCTCACCTGAACTATTCTAATAGGCCAGTACTCCGGCGTCCGGTGTCCGTCCGTCGTCTGTCAACAATTGACATCTCCTCCAAAACCACTGGGCCAATTTGAACCAAATTTCACAGGCATAATCCTTGGGGGGTACTAACTGAAACTTGTTCAAAGAAACTGGAATCCAAGCAGAACTTTGGTTGACCATGGCAACGAAAATAAAAGGAAAAAAAGGAAAAATCTTCTTGGCAGAAACCACTGGAGCGATATTATATAATTTGGCAGAACTGTTCCTTTGGTGAAGGTTGTTCAAGCCATCATGATTCGTCAAAAACATGGCCGCCGGGTGTGTGTGTGGGGGGGGTGGGGGGAGGGGGAGCTTATCGTCCCTATATACCCATATAGAAAACTTTAAAAATCTTCTTGTCAGACACTACTGGACCGATTTCAATATCACTTGGCAGAAATGTTTCTTTGGTGATCTTCTACCAAGATTGTTCAAGCCGTTATGATTCGTCGAAAACCATGGCCGCTAGGGGGTGGTGTTTATTTTCCCTATATATCTATATAGAAAATTTTAAAAAAAATCTTGTCAGAAACCACTGGACCGATTTCAATATAAAACAGCAGAAATGGGTTTTTTTTTTGGCGATCTTCTACCAAGATTATTCAAGCCGTCATGATTCGTCGAAACACATGGCCGCCAGGGGGAGGGGCTTATTTTCCCTACATATCTATACAGAAAAATTTAAAAATCTTCTTGTCAGAAATCACTAGACCGATTTCAATATTACTCGGCAGCAATGTTTCTTTGGTGACCCTCTACTAAGATTAATCAAGTTGTCATGATTCGTCGAAAAACATTGCCGCTAGAGAACAGGGCTTATTTTTCCTATACATCTGTATAGAAAACTTTAATAATATTCTTGTCAGAAACTACTGGACCGATTTAAATATAATTTTGTAGGAATGTCTCCTTGGTGACCTTCTACCAAGATTGTTCAAGCCGTCATAATTTGTCCAAAAACATGGCCACTAGGTGACGGGGCTTATTTTCCCCATATATCTTTATAGAAAACTTTTAAAATCTTCTTGTCAGAAACCACTGGAGCGATTTCAATTTAACTTGACAAGAATGTTTCGTAGGTGACCCTCTACCAAGATTATTGAAGCCGTCGTAATTCGTCGAAAAACATGGCCGCTAGGGGGGAGGAGGGCGGGGCTTATTTTCCCTATATATCTTTATAGAAAACTTTAAAAATCTCCTTGTCAGAAACCACTGGACCGATTTTAATATAAAACAGCAGAAATGTTCCTTTGGTGATTCTCTACCAAGATTGTTCAAGCCATCATGATTCGTTAAAAAAACATGGCCGCCAAGGGGCGGGGATTTTTTGAAAAATCTTCTTGTCGGAATGCAGACAAAAAAAAATTAAGTTTACAAGAAAAGAAACTTTGTTGTGTTAACTCCGAGTTGAGTAAATTGCAGTCCAAGCAGCTAGATACATATGAAGAACAAGTAGATAAAGTAGATAAGATTAACGTCACGGGAAAACTAGAAAAGATATTACTGAGGGGAAAAACCCAAAGAAGTTGCTTTACATCTGCTGAGCATGCCACAGCTAAAATTAAAAGAGAGAGAATGCCATCTAGCAAAAATTTGTGTCAAATATGATAAGCAATTACGAGATCTTAACAGCAAGGTGAAGAGCCTGGAAACAGAGCTAATATTTGCTACAAAAGAGCAAACGAAGTCCTCGCAAGCAGTTTTGGACATGCAAAATGGTTGCAGCATTGAAACCTGAGCAATATTGAGTATTTCACACAAAGCAGGATACTGAAAAGTCCATTTTGCAGTTAAAACAGTCAAGCATAGTAAACACTGTGGAACAATTTAGAATAAGAGTTCCTCAAACAAAGTGAAAGCGTAGGCAAAAGACGGAGTGCTGTAAAGGAAGTACAACATTTTCATGATGGCCATCTGGGAGACCTTTCCATACATCTAGACACATGATGGTGGAAACAGAATTGACTGAGATTTGAGTGGGAAATTTAGATAAAACATAAGCATATCGTTGGTTAACATCTGAAAGAAAGTACATGGATTTGAGAAATTATAGAAATAGGGGTTAGATCAGAAACTCTGAGACACAGACCCGAGATATGTTTAATGTATAACAGATGATTGCTAAAACAGTCATAGTCATCAAAGGAAATTATATAACTCATACTCACAGAGGGTATATGTTATTACAGGGGCAGTTTAAGAAAAAAAATCCATGAAGAAAATATTTATCCTAATTCAAATATAATTTTATAGACTACAGACATTTGATGATTATTATATGATACTTTCACCAAATTATTGACACATATAACTGTAGCATAATTATAATCTTTTCTTTAAAACATGGGAGAAATATGATTATCTATTCATAGTGCATTAGGTCATAGTACATAATGTCGTTACCAAGGAACGTCGCTAACGCCATGTTCGAGTATCATTGTTTGTCATGGCTGATCAAACTAGGAAACTAAGTTTTTCTTCATTAGAACTCAACACATTACACTTACCATATCTATCCCAAAGTTTGAACAATCCATTTCACTAATGAAGTATCTAAAATGTATGACGGAATGGCAAACGGTGTAGACTTTGATCAAATTTCTTATTTAGGAGCAGTTTGATCTGGGTCTAAGACTGTTTGCTCTGAGTATTTAGGGAAAATATTATAAATTACTTTAAGATAAAACCTTGACATTAAAAACATATTTTCACACAATTCTCCAACCTGTATTTTTTCCTTAGAAGCCGACTATTTATCTGAAGTTTCAACAAATCCCTGGTAGTCTGGTATTACTGTATCACCACTTTTAACCATTACTACTCTCCGGACAAAGGACATGTACGATTAAGGCGGAGATTCTCCCTGAAAGTCAAACTTGATAAGGTTTTTTGGTCCACTAGATCAACTATACAGTTATATTAATGATGTAATACTATTAATTTTGCAGTTCAAATGCCACAAAACGGGTAGATAACCAACGGTTTATCTACCTACCCTTAAATTAACGTATTCTAACAACTCATATGTTCAAAAAACTAAAAGAAAAGATAGTGCTCTCATATCTTTTATTCTTCAGTTTGCTACAGAATCATGCACAATAGGTTTACATTAAAATATTTTCTTCTTTTTTTTTTCTTCTGCAATTGTGCGTCATTTAAAGAAAAATATAAGCATTTTTACTTCGGGTCATAAACTAGAAAATGAGAGTGTTTCAGTATTTTTGAAATAAAAGTATATTCTATCCCTTAAATCAACAACTTCTTTACATTGCAGATTACCATGGTCTATTCATATATAATATGGGAGTGGGAAGCTGTTTGCAACAGCATTGTTTTGGTCTGCAAGGCTGAACGGGTTGATAAAGCAAATTCTACTGATACCGATGCTTCATTTCTAGGTTCAAATTGATCAATATCTAATGATATAATTACAGCTATTGGTCTTACCAGAGCATCGAGTCAGATTAGTAACTTTAACGACCATAATAAAGTATTGGTATCATAAAGTAGTTTTCCATTTCATATGTCTTGCACACTTAGAAGATTGTCACATCCAGATGCATTTTTGACTGATAGGCTCTGTTTTGAAACTTACGGGTACTTATTGTCGCACGAAGCATTTGGATTGATGACTTACAGTTTATCCATTGTTGCGTAATTAATTAAACATCAAATGACAACAGAAGGTGCATTTGTCATTTTGTTAGCTTTGTATTCAAACATGACACAATTACCTAATGTTGTCTCACGAGAAATTTGTAAACAAAAGAAAATACCTAACTCCGATTTGCATCGTTGGCAAGCCTTATGACATTTATCAAACTTACATTTTCCAACCTAAATTTAACGATGTTTTCCTGGACGGAGGTGCTTCTGAAAAGTATCAAAACCTATGAGTTCATGAAGGAATATGAAAAATATTTACCTGATAACCCTCTTATCAAGAAATAGATGAAACTTCATATTAACTTAACTCTTTTACTGCAAAAGTCGATATTAATAGGCTTTTGCAAACAGCATAGATCAAGATGAGACGGCTCAGGCGATTCGGAAGTCAAAAATGTTGCATCTAGTCCTCTTAAAATAAGTTTTTGTATAGTATCCCTAAACTATTATATATTGAAATTTTCAGCATGACTAGTAGACCACGTCCCCATTATGTTCTCTTGCTCATGAAGTAGTATTGACCTCAATAACCTTTTCATTAAACTGGTTCCAGTCGCCATTGACTATATTTTTTTTCTTGTAATCCTGTTTGATAAAACAACTAAACTAATACAATGACTACAAAAGCTGGTCACTAGATATTATTTTGGTTTTATTTTAGTGGATTATCAAACAGGATTATAAAAAAAACATATAAAGTCACTGTAACAATGGAAGTGTCAAAATTCAGATATTTTTGCAAACAGTATAGATCCAGATGAGACGGCTCGTCAGGATTTATACATACCCAGTAAGCATTCTATATAAATCTATAGTGGACCGTTATCGGCCCGTGAGGGTAGCTGACGGGCAAATAATGGCCCGCTTAAGATTTATATAGAATGCTAGCTGAGTACTGTTTCATATGTTCTATGTTTTTTTATTATTGACAACCCCTACCGATAACAACCATATGTAACCAAATCCAACGATGGAAGAGACCATGTCAGAAATGGGGGTGGGGTGAAAGGGTTAAAACTACCCGTATGCTGAAAAGGGTTTACACCCATCTAGGAATACTGAATAGTAAATACCCATCAGTGTCTATACTTTACGCTTGTACATATTCCACACCGTTCAGAGACAGTGTACACATAAGACACTGCTTAGACTATTCCAATGCACAGCACTATTTGCTTCTACGCATTTACGTATAAAAGCCGTATTTTCTGGAAATGACTACAATTATGGACGTTTTAATTTGCACGGCCTGAAAATTCTTATCTCAGTTTTGGCAATAGCCTTGACAACTCATTGACGAGATATTCCCCAGAGAAATAACTTAATTCATCAATGTAACAGACCAGAATTCTGCCACAGTACCGGAAAGCTGGAAAAAAAAGTTGTAATTAATTTGTTCCAAGTCGCTTCGATTTTCTGCTTTACAAAATGTAGTTGCCACGAAACTTTTCAGGTTTATTGCTTATGTTGCGCTTTTCTTCTCTGAACGAAATGTTTCATTTATGAGGACATAAAACCTTATAGTACATACAAACGCTAATACTGGAACGCAGTGTTCTATTTAGATCGCCTTCAGTCGGCCAAAATTGCATGGCAACATTCAACGTTGAATAACAAACGAAATAGCGTTTTCCTTGGTGGAAGAGAAAATGTTGTAAAAATAAATTCGTAAACGACCTATTATTGTAATAACATCAAATGCGCAATTTAAAAAGCAGTAACAAAATTATTTGCGCCATTATGTCAGAAAATGTACCTTCATACATGTGCGCCCAGCGAAGATTCAGATAAGAATGTTCACTGGGTGCAGTTTTGAAGTCAAGGATGGAAAGTTTCTCTATGTCGACAGGCCTGCCTCGAGGTTATAAAACTTTTTTCATGCTCAACTCAACTGGGCATGAAATTTCACTTTGTCATAAAAATAAAAATTCCAACAATTACAACTTTTGTCATGCTCAGCTGAGTTGAGCATGAAAAAAGTTTAAAACAATTGTCAGTATTTTAAGATTTATAAGCAAAATAAATTTCATGCTCAGCTTAGTTGAGCATGAAAAAAGTTTTATAACCTTGGGGCCTAATTTGAGTCTTCATTGGGCGCACATGTCAGAAAGTACGTTTTTTCATGTTTCGAATCATTTAAATGAGCAGTGTCACGTTCACCAGCAATTTTATTTAAATAGCACTGGTGGGTCGGTTGTTCCTGTAAGCTGGGAAAAAGATCCTGAACGGGGACTTAAGACAGTTACATTCCACCCTTGACTTCTTGTAATTTCAGCAAACAGTGCAGACCCTAGAAGACACCGCTCTTTGGCGTCTGATCTGGGTCTGCACTGATTACCAATGTCCCAGTTCAGGTTTTGTAGATAACCATCGGAGGTCACTGCAACAAGAATAGCACGGCTATAAGGAAATTAAGGCATTTCATCACGAAAACATGCCTATATAATTTTGACCCCCTTAAACCCCACTTTTATGCATTAAAACTCAGGTTTACAGGGGTCTACATTATTTTTCTTATTTCTGCTTAAAACATAAATTGTGGGTACTCGTTAGAACCGCCTCGCCGAGCAGATTCTAACGAGTACCCACAATCTAGTTTTGAGCAGAAATATGAAAAATATTAGGATTTTTTAACTGAAAATTTTCATTTTTGGTGGTAAAATTTTCAGTATATTTTTATGGGTGTGTTTTCGTAATGATATACTATGGCTGGAATGTAAAATTATACAATGTATATGTGACAACGAAACGGCCAGAACATTGCTTCATTTTCGTCAGTGTATTGTAAAGTATCTAGTTTATTTGAGTCTTTCATCAAACAAAACACATTATGACATATGCGACCAGCATCCGCGCAGACTGATCAGAATGTACACTGGTCGCTAACAATGATTGGACCTTAAACTGGTATTTGCGACCAGTTTACTAACCAGTGTGAGCGAATAAACGGACAGATCTGGATGTACATTTACATTGTAAGATTGTCGCACATGTAACAAGGTAGTTTTCTCTTTGGGGAAGGCGCATTTATAGATCAGCATGGAAATCTTTAAGCTTAAAGACTTACAAAAGGGTTGTTTTTATTGGTCCTAATATTTGGACATACTCTGTCCAAATTACTTGTTTTGTGTGAGAGTCTGTTTTAGTATGTTTTTGTTTTTTGTTGTTGATGTTTTTGATGTTGTTGTTGTTTTGTTTTTTGTTGTTGTTGTTTTTTCTTGTCTCTTTGTTATTTGTATTGCGTTTGTGTGGTTATTTTATTGATCTATAAATCATTAGCATGATTATGATTATTATTATTATTATTATTATTATCTATTTTTCTTTGTTTGTGTTCAGCGTGTAGTTTTCAAATATGCATATATACATACATACATGTACTGTTCAACCACAACATTAAGCCTACATGAAAGGGTTATAGCTATTTTATATTACTCTGAGCTTAATTGATTCAGTAAAGAGTATTCCAATGAAGTACATCTCTTGATTTCCCCAGACACCATTTCTGAAGAGATGCAACGTCGTCTAGCTCGTTTCAGTGTCACTCTGATGGAGCTGGCAATGAATTGTACTCTCGTGGTTTTGTAAGCCTGAAATAAGTTGCATAATGTCGCCAGGATTCTGTTGAAGTGAACATAATTCGTTATCAGGTTTTTACATCGTAATGCTAAATAAAACATAATTTTTTTGGATCTACTTGGACTTTGAAAACAAAGGCCCGCCTCATTATTACTTTTGTCTCGGCTTTGCCTCGGGCAATGAAAATTTGCATTTGAGCAAGCCCATTAGCTAGATCTTATAGGCTTCAATCAGTATACCAATATCAGTGACGGTTCAAGAGTTATAGCCAGTTTTCTGCTAACTGACCAAGGACGGACATGCTTACAGGTTGAATATACGACACTCTGCGAAAGTCGACCTTTTGTTTGGTCGAGTTTTTGCGGATCGTGCACTATTTCTCACTCTGGGGGGGGGGGGGGGGGGTAACTTTGGGGTAATTTTGGTACGGGTGTGCGAGCCAGTATTCCAAAACCTACCCCATTCATATACCTGGCCTTCGAAAAAACGGACCCATTCATATACTTGATCATCCAAAATGTTGACCTATTCATATACTGCCGTTTGATTTTTTTAACCCATTTTTTGCTGGTTATTACACAAATATCAGAGTCAAGTCATGTAATACCAAGAGGATAAGCAGCCTAGAAAAATCTCTGAGCGAAAAATATGTGCATATACCAGGATGTCAGAAAAATGGGGCCTTTCACATAGAAATCCAGAAAAATCGGGCCATTCATATACTTTTTGTTGAAAAAAGGGGGCCAATCATATACCTGGCAATGCTGAAAAAGGGGGCTATTCGGCACGCACATCCGTACTATGCCAAATAGTTGGGTTTGCAGAGTCCACTCGAATTAAATGGGTTAATCCTGATACAGTAACCCATCACTAGCAACTGCAATATGTAATGTCTAAAATCTATCTAAAATATCAATTATTTAAAATACTTTAGGACAGAAATTTTCGCTAGCTGGTATTGTATTTTACCTAATTATTCAAACACCCTAATTCCTTACCATATTTGTAATAAAATTTTCGAACTCCTGTTGATGTGTCTAAAACAGCTGGATGAGTCGCAAAAAATTGTAGACCCTGATAAAATACAAAGTACATGATGTTAAACCTTAAGACACTAGTCACGGTAAGAGACTACATAGTAATAAGATAGCTGTTTTACTTTTTGCGATGGGAAAATTCTTGACAGTACATGTGAACCGTTTACAAAGTGGGCATTTTGTTTGCCATTACGAAAACATGCTTATATAATGTTGACCCCCTTAAACCCCACTTTTATATAGTAAAACTGGGGTTTACAGGGGTATACATTATTTTTCTTATTTCTGCTCAAAAACATTGTGATACTCATTAGAACCGCCTCGCCGAGGCGGTTCTAACGAGTACCCACAATCTATGTTTTGAGTAGAAATATGAAAAATATTAGAGATTTTCATCTTAAAATGTTCAGTTTTTCGAGGTGAAATTTTCTATATATTTGAGTAGGCGTGTTTTCGTAATGCTAAATTTAGATTGTGAATTAATGGTTTATCTACGTTCACCGAGAGTTAGATTTTTGTCATTGTATTACCTAATATGTCTATAACAGTTTTCAAGAACTGTGCCAAATTTAGGTTATAAATCAGTGCTGCCAAGCTATTTCACTCACATTCCTATCTTATTCGCCAAGACTTCCATGTAATTCCTGTCCTGAGACTATTAAAACATTTTGAGCTGCAACTTCAGAAAGCGTAACTTTGGACATGTGCGCCCAGGGAAGATTTAGATCACCCTGCGCATTCCTGCAGTCAGATCAGAATCCTCACTGGGCGCATTTTGGTTAGCCAAGGATGCAAAGTATCTTTATGCGGACAATGAAGACTCTAATCAAACTGCGCGGATGCTCAGGCTGATTTGAGTCTTCGTTGTGCGCACATGTTTAAAGGTTCGTTGTCTCATGTAACGGCTAATTTAATCAAACAATTGCTTCATGCCCAGCCATTCGTTATATTTTCATCAATCATATTTTGTCAATGATTTCTTTCACTTTTGCGTTCCTGTTCAAACTCAAATGGCCAGAATGAATGAAGTGAAATTAATCATAACCCAATATACGAAAACGTACATTTGGCATGTCATGAGAAAGTGGAAATTCCTGGCATAGGCAGGCAGGGAAGGCATAGGTAAGACTTTGAGCCTGCTCAGCCTGATCAGGACAGTCTTTGTGCTCCCAACAAAATCAATGTACCGTATGCTAAACATTGGGACACCTTAACCAGTATCATACCTTTCTTAAAATACTTAGTAAGCTGGGCCCATTTGTTCAAAGCTTAACGAGCTCATTAGTGGTCAAAATGATGTTAACTGTTCTGGTAAGTACAATATCTAATTGACAGGCATTTATGTCGTAAAAATGCAAAAGCTACTCGCATTGTTTTTTTCAGCAAACATTTTGCGTATATGCCATATTTAATGATCAAAGTTTTAACGATACGTTAACTAACGACATCGGTAGTTTTGAACAACTGGGCCCTGGGTAATAACTTCAGCAGATGTCATTTTAAAATACTTTTTTGTTTATTGTTTTTCAGAAAGTAGGTTTGGACATTACATGCAAATTTCTGGAAAATCATAAGAAATTATCAATTTGTGCTCTCCTTAATTGGCCCAGTCAATGGTAAAGATTAAACGTCATTTAGGCTATTGGTGTGATAAACAACTATTTAAAAAACAGTGCAACCCTGATCAGACGTGGCATTCTTCTTTTGCACAAGTCCCGAAGATTCCTAGCCTGAGACAGAACACAAAAAGCTCGCTCAGCATTGAAGTTGACATTGGGCACAGTGCATGATTCAACCAGCATGTAAACTCGTTGTCTTATCCAAGGTCATCGCGCAAACTGAGAGCAGAGGCCTGCTGATGAATTCGTAGGCTAGAATTCTATTTCACTGTATGCATATGATTTAGATATATGCTTGGTCTTTCTCAGCTACGTTTACAAATGTACTCTATGTATTCGAAAAGACAGGATTGAGTAAATAGATTAGACCCAGTGTAGACCCAGATCAACGCGGCGTCCAATCAGGGTCTAACCTGTTTGTCTCCCATCTAGTATTTAAGGTACAGGAACAGGGAATAAAACAAACATTCAGAATTTAGGATGAGTATGCTAAAGAGATAACGTAGGTTTGTAGTACTATATGGTATATACCGTATAATGGACATTCAGAATTAAGGGTGAGAATCTGAAGAGATAACGTAGGTTTGTAGTACTACATGTATATGGTACATACCGTATAATGGACATTCAAAATTTAGGATGAGTATGCTAAAGATATAACGTAGGTTTGTAGTACTATATGGTATATACCGTATAATGGACATTCAGAATTTAGGATGAATATGCTAAAGAGATAACGTAGGTTTGTAGTACTATATGGTATATACCGTATAATGGACATTCAGAATTTAGGATGAATATGCTAAAGAGATAACGTAGGTTTGTAGTACTATATGGTATATACCGTATAATGGACATTCAGAATTTAGGATGAATATGCTAAAGAGATAACGTAGGTTTGTAGTACTATATGGTATATACCGTATAATGGACATTCAAAATTTAGGATGAGTATGCTAAAGAGATAACGTAGATACTCTAATGAGATAACGTATGTCTCTGAAAAACACAAAATTTGCAGAGTATTTTGAATTCATCTATCCACGTGAACTTGAAATAAAGGAAACAACGGAGACTGCAGCCTCCTCCTCATACTTGGATTGTTATCTCTATATTGACAATGGAAAGCTTACTACTAGACTTTACGACAAACGGGATGACTTCAATTTTCCCATTGTTAACTTTCCATTCCTGAGCAGTAATATCCCTTCTGCACCAGCATACGGCGTTTACGTTTCACAGTTAACCCGTTATGCCAGAACCTGTTCAAATTATTAGGACTTCATGGAGCGTGGGAAAGTGCTCACTACAAAGTTGTTGAGCCAGGGGTATCAAAAAACCAAACTGGAAGCAACACTAAAGAAGTTCTATCGGAGACATCATGATCTAGTCAATCCCTACAATGTGGCAGTTTCCAGAATTGTTTCTGATGTTTTTGCCACTGACGCACCATAAGTAGACTTCCCAAATCCCGGACATACGCTTCTACCGATATTTCCTTCGTTCAGGCCTATGGGCATGGTTGGGCGAAGCTTGCTTACCAAGTAATGCTTACTATCCGCGTACGCCTGATTACACCCTTTGTTCTGGGGTCCATGTCTGTTGGTCTGAACATTCTGATTTGTCATTCGTTTATGGATTTATGAGTTTGGATTACGGCTTTGGTACCATGACCGCAACTACTTTGTAGTACTATATGTTATATACCGTATAATGTACATTCAAAATTTAGGATGAGTATGTTAAAGAGATAACGTAGGTTTGTAGTACTATATGGTATATACCGTATAATGGACATTCAGAATTTAGGACGAGTAACAGATATTCAGAATTTAGGACGAGTATGCTAAAGAGATAATGTAGGCTTGTAGTACCATATGGTATATACCGTTAAACGGACATTCAGAATTTAGGATGAGTATGCTAAAGAGATAAAGTAGGCTTGTAGTACTATATGGTATATATCGTATAATGGACATTCAGAATTTAGAATGAGTATGCTAAAGAGATAACGTAGGCTTGTAGTACCATATGGTATATACCGTATAATGGACATTCAGAATTTAGGATGATTATACTTAAGACATAACGTAGGTTTGTAGTATTATATGGTATATACCGTATAATGGACATTCAGAATTTAGGATAAGTATACTAAAGACATAACGTAGGTTTGTAGTATTATATGGTATATACCGTATAATGGACATTCAGAATTTAGGATAAGTATACTAAAGACATAACGTAGGTTTGTAGTACTATATGGTATATACCGTATAACGGACATTCAGAATTTAGGATGAGTATGCTAAAGTTATAACGTAGGCTTGTAGTACTATATGGTATATTCCGTATTTACTGTAAGCATTCGGACACCTCAGCTCCGTACCATACTTGTTGTAAAATTTTGATAAGTATAATTTACTACCCGATGTTGTGTCTAAAAATTGCTGGATGATTGGCAAAAGTGTATACCCTGATATGACGTCGCGTTCTGCGGTGTCTCATCTTGGTCTACACTGTTTGCTCAGACCTGTAGGCTTGTAGTACTATATGGTATATACCGTATTTACTGTAAGCATTCGGACACCTCAACTCCGTACCATACTTGTTCTAAAATTTTGATAAGTATAATTTACTACCCGATGTTGTGTCTAAAAATTGCTGGATGATTGGCAAAAGTGTATACCCTGATAAGACGTCGCGTTCTGCGGCGTCTCATCTTGGTCTACACTGTTTGCTCGGACCTGTCATTACGGTAGCACGGTTGTATTGTATGGAAAGGTGATGAACACCGTGAGTACAGAGGCTTAAGCAAACAAAACGGTCTACCAAGTAGCTTCACGTCGCGATTGCTTTTCCTAAATCATGATTTAGTTTTCCATCGCTTAGACTTGATCACATTACTTCGTTTAGTAATGCCCTATTAACCCTAAAACTTCGGAGACATTGTTACCTTACCATATTTGTCCTAAAATTTGAAACATCCATTTTACTACCAGTTGATCTGTATAAAAAACAACTCCAGCTGATCTGTATAAAAAAAACAAACAGCTAGACAGAGTGCCAAACAGTGTAGACTGATCAGACGCCGCGTTCAGCGACGTCTGATCAAGGTCTACACTGTTTGCCAAGGCCTGTCTGTCCCATAAGTCCAACTTCAATGGACTGAACATCTTTGGGACCATGTAAACTTGTTCGAGACATGAATAGTTCGAGCCTCTGCGGGTTAATCATGGTGCCATGTTAGGAAGCAAATGGCGATAATTTAGGGAAGTATTTTTGATTTTCTATACACAAATTATATGATCAGTGTACTCATTAAAATCGCCTCGATAAGGCGAACTAAATGAGTACATACAATATTTAATTTCATGATACAGTTAGAAATTTTCTTTAAATATGTGTTTTCTGGAGCTATCGGAAGAATTTTGACGGGACTAAAAACGAGTTCGAATCAGCCATGGTTAACAAGCCATCGGTGTTCGAGTTATCGAGGTTCGACTTTATACATGTACCACATTTACCATCATTATTTGGACACCCTAACACCTTACTATACTTGTCCTAATTTTTCTACAATTTAATTTTACCACCTACTCATATGGCAAAAATTGCTGGATTAGTGGCAGGCACGCCTATTCTAATTTACTGTAAATTTCACCTCCAAAAAGCTGAAAATTTTCAGATGAAAAACTCTATTTTTCTTGTTTCTGCTCAAAACATAGATTGTAGGTACTCGTTAAAACCGCCTCGGTGAGGCGGTTCTTGCGAGTACCCACAATCTATGTTTTCCAGCAGAAACAAGAAAAATAATGTATACCCCTGCAAACCCCAGTTTTACTATATAAAAGTGGGGTTTAAGGGGGTCAAAATTATATATGCATGTTTTCGTGATGAGTATAACCGGTGATCAGATGCTGTCCGATCTGAGTCTACACTATATGCTCAGATCAACAGTGTATCTGTCCAATTACATAGGGTAAATACGAAAAACAGTTCAAGATATCAACATAATGTCAGACATTGGAATTAGAAATAAATTAAGCGAGGTAGATGCTTACCAAGCCATATATTAAGGGTCACTGAGGTGCCGGATTTGAACGCTTTACATTTATTTGCACTTCTGCATTAATCGTGAGCAGGCTTTAGGCGTATTCAGCAGACGGGAAATTGTCGATATTGTTTTCTTATTATTCCCAGGAAGAGGTCTTTCGCTTCTCATGCAAATTGCCTCTTAAGCATATTTTCTAGGGGAAAATGTTTCAAAGTGTCGTCTGCTGACACTTCTAACCAGCATACAAGTGTAAAGGACATTCCGGTTCGTTGCAATGCCTAGACATTCCTGGATGAGTGGAAACCAGTATAAACGCTGATCAGACGTGTTTACCATGAATAAACGCCGAGTTCATTGGCTTCTTAACTGGAGGTTATAGTCATGTACCGTATTCAAACTACATGCAATTATTTGGACAAATAGAGCGAAGCAAACAATCTACATTGTTTGCTTCGCTCTATTTGTCCAAATAATTGCATGTAGTTTGAATACGGTACATGACTATAACCTAGCCCTCAGTTCCAATGCAGTTCCAAACTTCAGTGCAATAATTGAATATATGCTTACTGCATTTTTTTAATACAATAATTAGATATTTCAATTATTCATTGAAACCTGTGCATTTCTGATTGAATTAAGTGTGACATTTGTGACTGTTTAACGTACATGTACGTGTACTCTATTATAAACACATCTACCTTACTTCTGTTTTTTTCCATTCTTCGGACAACGTCCACAATGTTGCCGGGTTCCGTGAGGTAGTCAGTACGTGTACATGTAGTGTCTCCACTGCAGATCCGAGGATCGCGAGATCGAATCCTGGTTCGACAATAATTTTATATGAATTAAATTCTACGGTCATTCTCCTCTTCCTCTGATTCAAGTAGGGCTTCGCTTCGACAGGCTATCAGCTACTGGCAAAAGCATAGACGCAACGTTCTGGTTAACCGCTTATTGGATTATTCTGCCCAGGAAAAGTGTGAGTAGGTTGCTTAATTGTTAATTGATCGGCTCGAGATGACCAGAACAGTGTTGACTGGGCCGTAAAACTCTAAATCGAACCAAAAAGTGTTTTTCATCTTCTTTAGTGTGACTGACAGAGTGGGGACTGCACTATATTTAGTTTCATATAGTATTCATAGTTTTAGTAACAGCAATAAATGCAAAAAAAGGAATCCAGGCTTCAAAACACAAATTCTGCATCATACATTGTAAACTGGTGCGTATCACAAATTTGTTTCCAGAAACATTTTTTATTTTTATTTTGTTGAACACATTTAACCTCTGACTATAAGCTGCATGATGGAAGCTGAAAGCTAAAACTATTTGAGCCGGGGCACATCATTTCTTACAAGATTAAATATGCGCCTAGTCAAGACCGAGATCACCCTGCGCATACAGATAGGCTGAGGAGAGTCTTCGCTGTCCGTCTGAAGATGCTTTGCAACGTTGGCTACCTACAGAGTGCCGTGTGAAGGTTCTAGTCAGGTTGTGCGGATGCACAGGCTAGTCTGATTCTTCGCAGTGCCATATAGTCTTGTAGGAAATGTTGTACCCCGGCTCATTACGAAAACATGCCTATTCAAATATACTGAAAATTTTACCACCAAAAAAATGAAAATTTTCGGATAAAAATTCTGATATTTTTTTTTTTTTTATTTCTGCTCAAAAACACAGATTGTGGGTACTCGTTAGAACCGCCTCGGCAAGGCGGTTCTAACGAGTACCCACAATCTATGTTTTGAGCAGAAATAAGAAAAATAATATATACCCCTGTAAACCCCAGTTTTACTATATAAAAGTGGGGTTTAAGGGGGTCAACAGTATATAGGCATGTTTTCGTGATGTAAATACTTTTAGCTTTAAGCTACTATCATGCTGGCTCGTTTTTGATTTTTCAACGAATGCGAGGCTGGTTTAACACTACCCTGAGAGAGAGGTGTTAATTTGCTTCCTGAGTGTGAAATTGAGCTCGCTCCTATAAAATCCTCTGACACTTTTCATACTAGACGAAACATAAAATACGGGACCTTGTTCGAAAGGACTAAATCCTTATAAATGATTGAACAGACGTCCATGGAGGATTATATTGTGGAAGGACAGCTGATTTAATTAAATAATGTTCAGTTTAAATTCTGTAACTTTATTTCAAATACGGTTTAATGGAAATTTAATTGTGTATCCGTATCAATTTCAACAGCTATTGAAAATAGAATAAATAAGCCTCAAAGATTTTATATAAGAATATATAGCATATTAGAATTTTTTAAAGTAGTATCTCGTCGTAAGATTTTAAATTTTCAAACCTTTATAATTTTCATGCGCTAGGAAGAAATATCTTTAAGTAAGAATGTTGAATTTGGCTGGTCCATGCCCTGTCGCAACTGGCCCTGAGCATTCCCATTGCCGAATGTCGTTACGAAAACACGCCTATTCAAATATATTGAGAATTTTACCATCAAAAACTGAAAACTTTCAGATGAAAAATTCTGGTAGTTTTCATAGTTCTGCTCAAAACATAGATTGTCGGAACTTGTTAGAACCGCCTCGGCGAGGCGGTTCTAACAAGTACCCATAATCTATGTTTTTGAGCAGAAATAAGAAAATTAATGTATACCCCTGTAAACCCCAGTTTACTCTATAAAAGGGGGTTTAAGGGGGTCAAAACTATATACAGGCGTGTATTCGTAATGTTCTGTCTAGAGACGTCTGCCACGTCTTTGTTTCCATATCATAAACGACGCTCAAAGTGAAAAAATGACTTGTGTCTTTTGGGAAGGGTACCGTTATAACCCTAAGTATTGGAACAGATATGCCTTTGCAAAAAGTGTAGACCCAGATCAGACACCGCGGAATGTGGCGTCTGAACAGGGTGCACTCTGTTTGCCATACATGTAGTAATATTTTAGACACATCAACAAGTAGTAGAATGGAGTATTTCAAATTTTAGGACAAGTATGGTAAGCAGATAATGTTCCTCAATACTTAGGATAAAGACGGTAAGTGCGCAGGGCCCAGTAGTTCAAAACTTAACGAAGTTGTCAGCTAACATAACATTAAAATTTCTATCGTGAAATATGGCAAATAAATTGATATTTGTTCCTGAAAAAAAAATGTGAGCAGCTTTTCAACTGCAAAAGCTGCTCACATTTCTGCAGCAAAAATATCAATGTATTTGACAATACCTCAGCTACAAAAGTTAAGGAGTTTGTCATTAACGAGCTTGTTTATCTAACGATGCTTTGAACAATTGGACCCAGATGAATCTGAGTATCTGTGCAGCCTAATAAGTGCTTTATCTGTGCATTGAGATAAATTATACAGTATGGTAAATTTGGTAATGCTTCTGTAAGCGGACAGCAACGATCCTCATCAAACTTCGATCCTAGGCTGTTTGTATGTGACATAAGGACCGTTTCCTAGGTTGCACGTTAACTACTTCTGAGCAGGATGAAGTTGTGAAACGCAAACCTCCAGGGCCCTGTTGTTCAAAGCGTCGTTAGCTTAACGAGCTCGTCAAAGGTCATTTCGTTAACTGTTTTAGCGGATTCTGATAATTTTTGCTGAAAAAATGTGAGTAGCTTTTGCACTGCATATTTTCGTATCACTCAATGTAAATTTTAACGAATCGTTAACTAACGACATCGTTAGCTTTGAACAACTGGGCCCAGATATTCTAATCATCCTCACAGTCTATGCGGAACCTTAACCCGTCGATCTAAATAATATTGTGTAGGCACACACTAACAAAATTGCACTGTCCGAACAAGGTTATTCGTTCGTATTCCCCTACATGTATATTGAAACGAGAGGTGTACAGGGGTTTACAACATTTACCTATTTTAGTGTGAAGACCCCTAAAAGGGTAAATTGGCAAACAGTGCAGACCCAGATTAGATGCCACAGAATGTGGCATCTGATTAGGGTCTTCACTTTTTACAAATAGTTTAGTTACTTTTTTTTCTCTAAGAATATCTGAATCACAAAGCCTGACATACCTAAAAAAGAAAATGGACTCTTCAAATACATAGTACTGGGGAGAATATTCAGTCTAAAAAGGGTAAGGGAATTTTCTTTGTTTAGCTCTTCAAATAGTTTACATACATATGTAGGTGTGCTAACCTAATAACTTGATGTGAACACCATGAGTGTCTGATAAGAAACAAGATCAACCAGTAGGTGTTTTCAGAGAAAATAGATGTCCCAACTCCATTCCCCAAACACCGCCCCACCATAAATTTTCAGTTTTTCTACTGCTCAAACCTTGCAAATTAGGTCAAGATCACCAAAAAACTAACAACTTGATTCTTTGTTATGTCCAAATTATATTTCAATGAAAATTTTATAGGGCTACAACCACTGATTCATAAGATGTGCAGACAAGACAGTGTCACGCCGACGCCAAATACGATGTAAACGCCGACGGGATCCGCACAAAAAATATCCCGTGGATTCCTTTAGCTGGTGGGACATACTATCTCATGCAAATATTATGTACATACATCAGCCGGCGCATCCGCGTACTCTGTTCATGTCCTTCTCTGGTCTCCAATCTTTCATAAACCAAGATTGCTTCAAACAGACGGTAAAGATTGTGGTATGACAGTATGGATGCGCAGGCTGAAATAGGCTTCATTTGTCTGCATACCCGACAAAACATTCTTCTTCTGGGCCCAGTTGTTCAAAGCTTCGTTAGCTTAACGAGCTCGTTAGTGGTCAAAATGTTAACTGTTCTAGTAATTACAATATCTAATTCACATGAGTTTTGCTGAATGCTGAAAAAATGTGAGTAGCTTTTAATGCAAAAGCTACTCACATTTTTTAGCAAAAATATTAGCGTATATGCCATATTTAATGATCAAAGTTTTAACGATACGTTAACTAATGACATCATTAGTTTTGAACAACTGGGCCCTGATCTGTTTCATTTGTAAAAGACTTGCTGATGACTTATCTGATTTTCTATTTACTTTTTCTTGACAAAGAATAATTAACTATGTTTGCCGAGTCTTGGGTGAATGCAAATCTCAGATTCTGATACAAGACACATCATTATTGCTTCTAATGAATCTGTGCAAATCAAACCTGATCTAGTCCAAACGACAAGTAGTAATGTCACAACTGATTAAAAAACGACAACAATGTTCCCAAGATTTTATCTTTTCAAAACTACGTTTTCTTTTGAAACGAGCCGTATTTACCCTAAATATTTGGACACGCCAATTCTTTAAATTACTTATCCTACGGTAGTCTGTCTCCAGACTCTATTTTTTCTATCATTTTCTCTTTTCTTTTCAAAGGTATACAATCTAGTACAGCTTATAATGATTTGATAAGTTATGTCTCTTAGTGGAAAAGATAGTTTCTGTAGTAAAACAGTGAAATGGGATTAAAGAGATAAATACAGCTACAGGAAGTGATAAAGAATATACAAAAAAAAATGCAAAAACGACTGGAGCCAGTCTAATTCTAAGATTATAACGCTTAACATACTGGTTAAAGAATTCAACAGAAAAATGTTATTTTCCCAGAAACATGTTTTGTGTTTTTAAATGGTAAAGTCTGTTTTCTGGGGAAAAAGTACCAAACCGTCGCATCACGAAATCACGCCTATATTATATTGACCCCCTTAAACCCCACTTTTGTATAGTAAAACTGGGGTTTATAGGGGTATAAATTATTTATCTTATTTCTGCTCAAATACATAGATTGTAGGTATCGTTAGAACCGCCTCGACGAGGCGGTTCTAACGAGTATCCATAATCTATGTTTTGAGCAGAAATAAAAAAAACAACAGAATTTTTATCTAAAAACAATCAACTTTTTGGTGGTGAAATTTTCAATATATTTGAATAGGCGTGTTTGCGTAATGGTCTGCTTAATTAACCAAGAGAGGAGTAAATGTCAACACGCCCATTTTACCCTAAATATTTCATCACATTAACTCGTTACTTTTTTTTTTTGTCTTAAGATTTAACGCTTAGCATGCTGGGTAAAAGTTTCAGCGGACGACATATTTACTAGTTTTCGTATTTTTTTTTTTTTTTTTTTTTTTTTTCAGAAATTATGTTTTGACATTTCATGCAGTTTTTCTCCATTAGAGGCAATGTGCGTGAAATGTCAAATCCTGTTTTCTGGAAAAAATAAGAAAAAAATGCCACCAATTTGTCGTCTGTTGAACTAGCCGAGAGGTAATGGTTAACAAGCCCATGTAACACCTTGCTGGTACGTCTTAACCCTGTTGGTTGAGTGGAACACAGTAAAGACCCTGGTCTGATCTGACGTAGAGTTCTGTGTCGCCTGTTGTCGGTCTGCATACTGTATTCGATCTCATTACCCCAAATACCCCTATAAGCGCACAGTCAAGCTATTTCGTAGGCTTCAGATAGTAGTCCCTGTTATATTATCTACTTCTTTACAATAGCATATGTTGTGAGTACTCATCTGAATTGCCTCGACAAGTCGAGGCAATTCAAATGAGTACCTACAAAGATTCTTTTATACAGAAAATCAGAACACACATCACATAAATGTAGCACATTAGCATCATTAAATACGCCTCTCGGGAAGTCCTCTGCTCATATCTCTTTAAAGTGTGCCCGTGTAAGGCAGATATTTTACAAACGTTTCCAGTAATTTTGAAAAACCGAAGCGCACTCGCAATAATTAGATCGAATACGGTATCTTGCTAAGGCATGTCTTTCCGAATAGTTTGGGTAAATATGGTAGTTATTTTCAATACAGACTGCTGACTGGGTTAGTTTGTCTCGGTACATGTATTATATTCTAAACTGCGATATGATACCATATTGTAAAGCTAATTATCTTCTATGAATAGGTGTACTGCTAGCACATAACATAAAAACACAAATGAAGCTATGAAAGAAAGGCCTCAGTCCCTACGACCAATCATCCCGAGACAATGAATATGAGGAACACATAATGACGAGATATAATGACGCAATTGCAATAATAACCATACAAACAAAGAAGAACTGGAACAGAGCAACCGCCAGGAACGAGCAATAGAAACAACAACTGATGACCTTAACATTTTCGCTGCCAAATTTCAGACGACATTTGTCGTCTGTTTTTTTTTTTTTTTTTTTTTTTTTGTTTTTTTTTTGTTTTTTTTTAACTATTGCTAGGAAAGAAGTTACATGTAAAGTTAAAAGACTGAACGTCAAACAGCGTAGATCAAGATGAGACGGCTCATTATGAGCCGTCTCATCTGGATCTATGCTGTTTGCAAAAGCCTATTATTAGCGCCTATGGCAGTGAAAGAGTTAAAGGCCTGGGCCCAGTTGTTCAAAGCGTCTTAGCTTAACGAGCTCGTTAGTGGTCAAAATGTTAGCTGCTCTACTACACTATCTATCAGGTATTTTTGCTGAAGAACTGAGAGTAGCTTTTGTAAATGCAAAAGCATCTCACATTTTTCAGCAAAAATTAAATATATGGCAGCGTATATGCCATATTTAATAATCAAAGTTTTAACGATACGTTAACTAACGACATCATTAAATTTGAACAACTGGGCCCAGTCTGCTGTAGGACCAACAGTAATTGTTATAAGCGTAGAAACTTGGGTATAAATGGGATCATCTAAGTCATTGTCAGGTCAGCTTCAGATGTAAACAACATTCCTAGAACTTGAAAAAATGCATGGTACTCTATGAGTTTGTTACCTATGCATGCATCACGAAAACATACCTATATAATTTTGACCCCCTTAAACCCCACTTTTATATAGTAAAACTGGGGTTTACAGGGGTATATATTATTAGCCGAGGCGGTTCTAACGAGTACTCACAATCTATGTTTTGAGCAGAAATAAGAAAAATAATTGAATTTTTTATCTGAAAATTTGCCAGTTTTTGGTTGTAAAATTTTCAATATATTTGAATAGGCGTGTTTTCGTAACGGTTTATGCTTAGCATCTCCAGTATGTTTAGAGTTCTGTGTGTACAACATGTTATTCTATTTATAGTTTGTTTTTGTCATGTGACTGAGGTCATAGGTGAAATTTTAAATTCTAGTGTCAGTTATCAGTAGAAAGTATGAAAAAGTTGACAATAAAATGATTTACTTCATAGTTGCTGCAACATAATTTTAAAATTTGGTTACCTAGGTTTGTGATGGTTATGGTTGTACATTGCTATATATTTTTCCTGGCAAATCAATGATGCTGAAAGGCAGAATTATTGAAATTTTAGCAGGAAGTGATATTTGAACTTACCACAATTATCAATTTTGGGGCGGAGCTTCTCCTTTTATAGAAGCGGCTGGGGTTTAAAATGGTTTTACACGATCAAAACTCATCACAAAAACACGCCTATATAATTTTGACCCCCTTAAACCCCACTTTTATATAGTATAAATGGGGTTTACAGGGGTATACATTATTTTTCTTATTTCTGCTGAAAAACAAAGATTGTGGGTACTCGTTAGAACCGCCTCATTGAGGGGGTTCTAACGAGTACTCACAATCTGTGTTTTGAGCAGAAATGTGAAAAATATCAGAATTTTTTGTCTGAAAATTTTTATTTTTTTGGTGGTAAATTTTCAGTATATTTCAATAGGCCTGTTTTCGTAATGTATAAAGAATAATTCAGATGCTGCTTAAAATGACAAATATGTGTTCGGTCTGTGTAGTGTCCTCTACCACATCGGTGAAATATTAGTGTTACTGTAAATCACAAATAATCACAAAACTGTAATGAAACAAGTAGAGACTTCAATGGCTATCTGTTGTCAGAGCAAATAAAACCCGACCCCTGAATGCAACAGTGAAAAAATACATGTTTCTTCTGATGATAAAAACAAATCGAACCTAGTATGTAAATCAATCATTTAAATGTTTCCGTAAAATTCATACCGTTAACGGACAGAGGGTAGTGTGTCTGTCATTCAGTGACATGACGAAACAGTCTTGAATAAGCAAACAAAGCGATTTCAGAATATCTTAAACATTTGTAATTAACAGCCACTGTTATGGTAACCTTTAAAATCCGTGTTGAGGGCGGAGATTTAATTTATTAACTGGATTACTCCTTTCATCTCGTCCTCTCGGGAAGATCTTTTGATCAATTTATGGAGTGGTCAAGTACGGTCAAGTGTCACAGATTCACCTTTTGACTAGTCAGTTTTGTTAATATGGAACATTTGTTGTCCTTTATTCCTGAGAATAGAGCTACTTCCTTGCCCTTGTCTTTGTCAATATCACCATGTTGTAGAATTTGAGTGGATTTAATAACCACATTAGGAAGGCTATCTCTCTAAAATTATGATAGATTTTCTTCTAATAGAGATCTACTCTAAAAGAACTTACTGTGCTTTCGATATGGGTCAGAAAGTCGTGTTTTGCTTGGCGCTTTACACAGAAGTAAATTTGCAAACTTTTGTAGCGACTTAATGCAAAACCATTTGTCATAACTACCTATGCACAAAAAAATGTAGTCTATGATTTTTAAAAAAATCAAGTATTTTTATTTTTTCCCAAAGTAAAAAATGAAGGAAAACTATGCAGAAATATGTAGGGTCTGTAACTTGGAGGCGGGTTTTCAACAAGTTCCACTTGTTCATTTTTTTTTTTTTTTTTTTTTTTTTTTTTTTTTTTCTGAAATTTTCACATTATTATTGCAAAACGCCGATAATTTAAATTCAGCAAAGAAAAGTAGAATATGGTTTCTTAAACAAAAATTCAAAAAAAAAAACAAAAAAAAACAAAAAAAAAAAAACACTTTAGTATAGAAATCGCATAGGTCAGACCAATGTTTAGCCGTAAATTTAGTTTTAGGGTACATATTTGAGATCAAAACATAAAAAGTGTCAATCACAACAAAATATTTTCATTCAAAATAAAACGCAAAAACCAAAATCCTCTTTCCGAGTGATGTCTAAAGGACAGTAGTTATTATGCGGCAATTTCAACGACGGTACATTAATGCATTATGATGTTATTAATATACATTGATTAGTTATGTATCGTAATGCAACAATGTTAGATGTTTAGTACCCTTGGGAGCAATCATTTTCTTTCAAAGTAGAACTCTTTTTCAGATGGTTAGGAGTGGGGTTGGTGTGCTGGAACGCATAAAGGAAACAAAAAAACAAAAACAAAAAAACTGCCACCCTTGTAAAATATAATGGACTAATTTCAAAGTGTCTAAAATCACTTAATTGAAGTCGCATTCTGAGACAAAAAAAATTATGACATACAATATCAACGTGCCTTTTCTGCAAAGCTAGTCTTATGAGTAAGGGGCTTACCTTTTAGACAATATCTAACTATATACATGTATATAAGAAATAACATTCAAGTTTATCTTTTAAATTAACTTTTGTGTTGTACTATGTTTTTTTTTTTTTTTTTTTTTTTTACTATCACGTTGCTATGAAATTGAGAATGTTTAAAGAATTGAAACAACTGTTTATATTTTCTTCCTACCATCACGAAAATATGCCTCGGCGAGGCGGTTCTAACGAGTACCCACAATCTATATTTTGAGTAGAAATTTGAAAAAAATTCAGAGTTTTTTTATCTGAAAATTTTCAGTTTTTGATGGTGAAATTGTCTATATATTTGAATAGGCGTGTTTTCGTAATGCCATGATTTATGTTCATTCAAAAATGTTTTGTTTTAAATTATAAACTGACTTATTAAAATTGAGTGAATTGATTTTTTATTGTATGACGGAACTTTCTTAATTTTCTATTATTATTATTATTATTATTATTATTATTATTATTATTTAAGGATCTGTTGATCGTTTGATTGAAGGATTATTGTCATTTTTATTTGGGGTACCAAACAGCCATCAATAAGATATTAATCATACTGAGTACAAATAGCGGCGGACGAATATGAATACTCCAGTTGAACAATCTAAATCTAAAGTGTTAGGTAACAAGTAGAGATAATTTTTTTACGACTTTGCAATAGATAGGGGACTCCCCCAATGACATACAAAGTGGGGACAGGGATGGCCAAAACCCACAAGGGGTGGGTTTTTAACACAACTAACTATTCGGTGTGTCTTCTTTACTTTCCACTTAACTAGTGCCCTAGTAAAAGCTTACATCACGAGAACATACCTATATAATTTTGACCCCCTCAAACCCCACTTTTATATAGTAAAACTGGGGTTTACAGGGGTATACATTATTTCTCTTATTTCTGCTCGAAAACATAGATTGTGGGTACTCGTTAGAACCGCTTCGTCGAGGCGGTTCTAACGAGTATCACAATCTATGTTTTGAGCAGAAATATGAAAAATATCAGAATTTTTTATGTGAAATTTTCATTTTTTGGTGCTAAAATTTTCAGTATATTTGAATAGGCATGTTTTCGTAATAATCCATTTATGTCCAATAAAAGGGACATTGGCAAACAGTGTAAACCCTGATCAGACGCCGGGTCAGGGTCTACACTGTTTGCAATAACCAGAAAGTTTCAGTGATAAAAGCACAAATCGAAACCGTCAAAAAATGAAAACAAAAATTAAAAGCTGCCGTTACGCATGTGATGATTTAAAAAAGAAATGTGTGACAATCTGTGTTTTGCCTAATGAATGTGCAGTGATGATATTTTACAAATCGATATGGAGAATTGTTTTAGCACACTGTTACTGGGCGTTTAATTGCAACTTTGGTTTTAATGTTATTTATTTATTAAATTGAACGGATAATCTTTTCGTGCAGTTTGAGTCCCTCCGGTGAAATTCCACTACCTCCTGGGACTATTCATCAACGAATGGCGACAGAAACTTGCGGATTTTTACGTGTTCGTTGCATTTATATATCACTGAAAGAAAGGGGTGCTAGATGAATGTAAAAAAAAGTGAACCACATTGCAATTAAAACAGCAATAACGTTTTTACACGGTCGCAATTACCTGTACGCTTAAATGTTAATTTATTTGCCCTAAATATTTGGACAACAAATCTCCTTACCATATTTGTCTGTAAAAAAAATTGGACATGTCTTTTTAACACTCACATTGCAAATTCAGCAGACGACACTGATTTAACATTCACAGTGCAAAATCAGCAGACGACAAACTGATTATATTTTATCTTATTTTCCAAAAAAAAAAATAAGATTTGGCATTTCATGCAAACTGTCTAAGACACTTTGCATGAAATGTCGAATCTTATTTTCTGGTGAAAATAAGAAATATATTTCTAACTGTCTGCTTCTGAAATGCTAAGCGTTAACTACCTGTTGACGCATTTGAGGTGAATAGATACATCTGTAGAGTTTTTGTTTTTTGTTTTGTTTTTTTTTTGTTTCTCAAAATGACTTTCTCTTTGCTTTCCATACACCAAGCTCCTTCTAAAAAGAGGTCTACTTTATGAAGAAATGTTTTGCTCACTTAGGTAGCTCATTATTTTCTTATAGAGTAGACCTACTCTCAGAAGGGAGCACATTCTTTCCTTATAAAGTAGACATCTTTTCAGCAGGGAGAGAACAAAACAATGACGAGGATAAAATAATGTTGACAGACCTCCCTTGAAAATGTATTAATTCTCCTATAAAGAAGCTGGACGAGAAGCAAACGCTGAACACTCTCCTTAGACGACATCGTATTCTGTGGCGTCTGATCTGGTTCTACATGTATATTGTTTGCACAGGTCTGTCTGTCCAAATACATAGGGCTAATACGCTATATATAGTTTTATTTCACCAGCAAAACGTATTCGTAAAGGGTAGCTTAATGCACATAGCTAGAGAATGAAGATTTTTTTTCCAGCAGTGAGTACAGTTATTGATATAACATTGTCCCGTGACCTGTGACCTGTGACATCTGATTTCAATTTTCCCTTTGACATTATACAGCTGGGCACTTGAAGTGTCAGGTCACGGGACAAGGTTATATTGTTGTTGTTGTTTTTTTTTTTTTTTTTTTGTTTTTTTTTTTTTTTTTGTTTTTTTTTTTGTTTTTTTTTTGTTTTGTTTTTTTCGTGGGTTGGATGGGGGTTCCTATGGCTTGAATTTGACTCGGTTAGCAAATATGTATACTAGATTATATTTGTTTCATTTCGTATGCCTAATAATTTGTAAGAACAAACAAAGTTTGTGATCTAAATGCGCAATAATAAAAAAAAAAAGTTGTAGCTCTAAACAACGGGCAATGATAGCGCATGCGCATGTGTGATATATAAATATCTAGTATTTTATCAACACACAGTGCGGCGTAGCCCCTATGTGACTGTGTTGCCCGGCTACGTTAAAAATCTGGGCACAGTTCTTCAAAGCTAACGACATCGTTAGTTAACGATTCGTAAAAATTTACACTGAGTGATATGCAAATATGCTGATTATTTTTGCTGAAAAAATGTGAGTAAGCTACTCACATTTTTTTCAGCAAAAACTATCAGAATATTGTATTTTGAATCCGCTGAAACAGTTAACGAAATGACCCTTAACGAGCTCGTCAAGCTAACGATGCTTTGAACAACTGGGCCCTGATTGATTGAACACATAGTGCAGTATGATTTAATTCAGGAAAAGAGCATGCATATTAAAGTGCGATTTTTTTTTTTTGTAGAAGTTTCGTTTTAATTGAGATATCAGCGTTTTTAAAATACCATATGATTTTGCCATACATTATACGCTAATGTCCTGAAACGTGAACATATTTCCAATATTATGTGGATGAACTGTAAATACTGAGGGTAGTCTGTTCGTACTCAAGTTTTATCGTAAGGTACGTCAGCCTTAAAATCAGTTTAAACCCTACATAGTGACTGTGATCTGTTATATCTGTGCATAATTTTCTCTAGCTTGATATCTTCAAAACATGAATAAACCAAAATTTTTTTCTAGACACATGACAGAGAGTTTAGAACACGGATTAGTATCTTCAGGCATCTACGAACACACTGAACACAATCGGTGCAAAGGACTCTGGTGGTCATGATTACTTTTCTACCGAACGAAATGTTTCCCTCAGTGTTGGGACACCATTACTCTTTATCATATTTGTTCTAAAATTAGAAGAAGATAATTTTGGTATATATTAATGTGTGTAAAAACTGTTGGATGAGTGGCAAACAGCGTTCTGCGGCGTCTGATCGGGTCTATACTGTTTGCCCGGCCTGTCTTCCCCGATACTTAGGGTTATTACAGTAGCTCGCGAAAGTTAGACCTGACCCTCCGCAGAGTTAGAGATAAGAATTCAAAAAAAAGCTGTACAAAGTCAAACAGGAAAAAACCATCACGAAAACACGCCTATATAATTTTGACCCCCTTAAACCCCACTTTTATACAGTAAAACTGGGGTTTACAGGGGTATACATTATTTTTCTTATTTCTGCTCATAACATAGATTGCGGGTACGCGTTAGAACCGCCTCGACGAGGCGGTTTTAATGAGTACCAACAATTTATGTTTTGAATAGAAATATGAAAAAATATCAGAGTTTTTATCTGAACACTTTCATTTTTTTTGGTAGTGAGATTTTCAATATATTTGAATAGGCGTGTTTTCGTAATGACAATAATTCTTACACATTAGGAACAACGGACATTTACTACACACAGCTCTAAATAAGAACGGGTTTTAGGTAAAATAATTTTCTCATTTCTGCAAGAAAACTTATCTTGTGGGTAGTTAACAGAAGCACCACAGTGAGACGTTTTTATCGACTACATGTGCCCAGCACCTCAGCGAGGCGCTTCTATTGACTATCCACAACATGTGTCAATACATTTTAGTTAAAAAGCGCTTTAGCTAAAGCTAGGTTATATCAAAAAGTCAATTACCCACGAAAAGCTACTATCACAAACGACAGCCAGTGTATCGAAAGCAGAGGTAAATAATGAAATAATATGGGACATGTAACTAGAAAGCGCAATTAATGTGTGGAAAGTAAAAGACCATCACGAAAACATGCCTATATAATTTTGACCCGCTTTAACCCCACTTTTATATAGAAAAAAATGGGGTTTACAGGGGTATACATTATTTTTCTTATTTCTGCTCAGGAGAATAGATTGTGGGTACTCGTTAGAACCGCCTCGTCGAGGCGGTTCTAACGAGTACCCTCAATCTATGCTTCTGAGCAGAAAACATGCCTATATAATTTTGACCCCATTAAACCCCTCTTTTATATAGTAAACCTGGAATTTACAGGGGTGTACATTATTTTTTCTTATTTCTGCTAAAAAACATAGCTTGTGGAAATTATCAGAATTTTTTATCTGAAAATTTCAATCTCTTGGAGGTAAAATTTTTAGTATATTAGAATAGGCGTGTTTTCGTAATGTTTATAACAACAAATTTAGTTCAACGTCAAAATATTGGGGAACAAATGATGACGTTGAAAAGAGGGTCCCGTGGAACTAGAAATACTCTCCGGAACTACTCTCACAGGGCATATATGTTTTTGCATTAGTTTTATTTTGTTTGCTACATGTATTGTCCTTGCTTTGAACAGTAGCTGCCTATCACAAATCCGCTGCCTCCACATTGTCACGTTCCAAACGCTAGCAGATATGAAACTACTGACCTGCTTGGCACGCTTGGGAACATGTGCTCTCAGATACCACAAAACAATACAATGAACTGGGATGAAAGACAAAACAGTATAATACAATATTCAAAGAACGTGCTCATACATAAATATTGTCCTGGTGAACAGATCTTGCTAACGGACCTAAACGCCAAAGGTCACTGCATTAGCACAACTGAGCAAAACAAAGAATAAGAACTAGAGAGACGCAACATGAGAAAATGGTGATTGCATCGTATACGAAAAGCAAAGGAACATGTCAGTCTGACAGAGCTGTAGCTGCTCGCCAGTATATTCTATAATAACAGCAGGGGTTCTAAAATCAGTGATACTACGGTATGTGAAGATCCATCAAGTGTATTACCGTTATCATATTGCAGATATCAGTTTCTCATTGTTCGGCTTAAATATAGTGATACTAAACCTAACGCGACTTGAATCATTTTTATGCCTTTAACCCATTCAAACCTAGCGTCCCGTTTAAAGGAGACATTGGCAAAGAGTGCAGACCCAGATTAGACGCTGCAGAACGCAGCGTCTGATCAGGGTCTACACTGTTTGCATTAAGTTAAGAAATTTCTACAAACGTGATAATATTAAAACTAACAGACTCCCCTTATATAGGACATGAACCTGTCCAAAGGGTTATGGTAGAAAACACGCCTATTCAAATATGTTGAAAATTTCACCACCAAAAACTGAAAGTTCAGATAAAAATTCTGATATTTTTCATATTTCTGCTCAAAACATACAGGCAGTTCTACCGAGTACCCACAATCTATGGTTTTGAGCAGAAATAAGAAAAATAATTTGTACCCCTGGGTTCACTGTAACTTCATTTATGTTGTTGCGAAACATGTGTAATAAATTCAGATAGGTCTGATTTCGATGAAGTCATCACGAAAACATGCCTATATAATTTTGACCCCCCTTAAAACCCCACATTTATATAGTAAAACTGGGGTTTACAGGGGTATACATTATTTTTCTTATTTCTGCTCAAAAACATAGATTGTGGATACTCGTAAGAACCGCCTCGCCGAGGCGGTTCTAACGGGTACCCGAAATCTATGTTTTGAGCAGAAATGTGAAAAAAATATCAGTTTTTTATCTGAAAATTTTCAGTTTTTGGAGGTGAAATTTTCTACATTTTTGCATAGGCGTGTTTTCGTAATGGTTGTTTTGTGTTGCCAGGAATTGCTACATGTATAAAACATGGTAATAATGAACACTACTTAGAAACCCCTTCTAATGGAAATAGACCTGTCCAAAGAGTTGAGGTAGGAGAGTTCAGTAGGCATAAATGGGTTAAGAAGAGTCTTCCTGTATATTCAAGCTGTGGCATTCCTTCTGAAGTGTGTGCTATCTTTTAATTACGACCACGAGGAACAGATTCTGGAAGGAGGAAGTTACTATTATGTTACGTACATACACTTGCTTAAGAGAACTGGATAGACTTTCCGCCATTTTAACAAGGGCGACAACCCCCACCCCGAAAGTGTATCGATTCACCTGAGATAAATGTATGTATACACATTAACCTCTTTATAACACGGTTCACCTGAAATAAATGTATGTATATTTCTAACAGCATAGTACTTTGTTTACCTGATAATAGTATCAGTTCACTGAAGGCGCTTCTTTGTGACCGGAGTAATATCATGAACCGACATTCGAATAAAAGATACAATATAAATGAAGCAACCTAGGAAAGGCCGCAGTCACAAAACTCATCTTTCTACAGATATCGGAAGAAGAAATTGTTAGAAACAAACGCTGACAAAACAGACTAGCAGTTTGAGGTACCGACAGGCGATCAAAGAAGAACAGTTAAAAACAACCGCCTTGGAAGAAAAACATCTCAAAGGATGAGGCGAGTTTACACAAAGGCTCCATATTGCGAACATTAATTCAAAAATACGATACTAAGTTTTGATCCGATTCAATAACGAAATTTTAGATGAAATTATTTTACAGGCTGTCAGATTCCACATTTATGATCGTATTGACACCGTATATCAATTTATTAACCTTTCTTGGGTTAAAAAAAAAACAAACAAAAAAAACATGTTTATGTTTGAGGAATATGGAGCCTTCAAGTAAACTTGCTTGAAACTTCATACTTCTCTAATGAATTAAGCTGCTATGCTATGAGACTGATTATGTAGTGTAAGCAGAAGAATTGTTAAAGAGGTGTATTTGATGATAATTCTAGGATAATTTTCTCCAATTCTCCATAAAAACATATGTTGTAGGTATTCATTAGAAGCGCCTCACCAAGGCGCTTCTAATGAGTACCCACAAAATATGTTTTCATGGAGAAATAAGAAAAATTATCCCAAAATTATCACCAAATACTCCTCTGTAACAAGTTTTCAGGTAATTGTTGTCTATTCCATTCAGCTATAGATTTATCATGAATATTAACTTCCGCTAACTGCCTAAATGAGTACGTTCCTTGTCCCATAATAGTTTCATAGTAAACAGAATACAAATATTGTATAACTTAATACACAATAAAATACCAGCTCATTTTTAAAAATAGTGCTTGTTTATTGATTTCGTCTAATAGTGTATGCATTATCAAAGGAGAATATTGCAGCTAACATGGTCGAAATAATACCTGAGTCGAAAATAATAAACAAAAAATGTACATTACGAAAACACGCCTATTGAAATATATTGAAAATTTCACCACTAAAAATACTGAAGGTTTTCAGATAATAATTCTGATATTTTTCATATTTAAGCTCAAAACATAGATTGTGGGTACTCGTTAGAACCGCCTCGTACCCACAATCTATGTTTTTGAGCAGCAATAAGAAAAAATATTGTATACCCCTGTAAACCCCAGTTCTACTATATAAAAGTGGGGTTTAAGGGGGTCAAAATTATATAGGTACGTTTTCGTGACGAATAGGATTTTAACATAATATCGATTACCAGCAATAACATTTTTGATTCATAAATTGTGAAAGATACTTTTACAGGTATACGTTACATACGTAGATATTTTGCGGATAGTTCAAGCGGTGTATTTTGTTTGCCTTCCTTTATTTTTTGTCACGATGGGTATAATTGTTCTGCCGTGTCAGAAAACGTACCCTCAGACATGTGCACCAGCGAAGATTCAGCTCAGCCAGCGTTCTCTGAATGCGCAGGCTGAAATGAGTTTTCGTTGGGCGCACATGTCCGAATGTACGTTTTTTCTTGTTGCGGCTCCTGACGGTAACAAGGCATGTGCGCTGTCAGGATCCCTATTGTTGGGTTATAGTTTATGAATTTAAAAACACATGCTCGTATTACTTTTTATGAACTGGCGCCTTGTGTGTTACACTGGACACAATAAATTTAAGACCATCAAAGCGAGACCACCGTAGTTATAGAAAACAAGAAAACATTGATGCAAAGCATCAGTACGCGGGGAAACTAATTTGTCATGCATTACTTAGCTCCCTATAGATCGTAGTATAGTGAAACAATGTTATAATTTATGAAAGGTTATAATTATATAAATTATCGTAATGCTCAACGATAAAAACATTATAGACGTTATCAGAGCTATGTAAAAAAAAATCAACTATGATCGTTTGTTTTCATTACGAAAACATACCTATTCAAGTATACTGAAAATTTTACCACCAAAAAAATGAAAATTTTCAGATAAAAAATTCTGATATTTTCCATATTTCTGCTCAAACCATAGATTGTGGGTACTCGTTAGAACCGCCTCGGCGAGGCCGTTCTAACGAGCACCAACAATCTATGTTTTTGAGCAGAAATAAGAAAAATAATATATACCCCTGTAAACCTCAGTTTTCCTATATAAAAGTGGGGTTTAAGGGGGTCAAAACTATATAGGCATGTTTTCGTGACGTCTAGCCTGCATACATAATTACATGTCGCCATCCATATCCTAGGCCGAACATACTATATCCGAAATCATCTATGTAGCAGTGTTTCGTTCTTTTCTCCACTCATAACGTTTTCTTTCGGCCGAAGTCTTTCCATGCTTGAATATCAAATTAAACTGTATCATTAAACCAGCTTATAATCCGTTCGATTTGAGAATGCATATTTCCAATCATAAACAAAGAAAAATATCTTTTGTGACTTCTTCGTAGTACGACGAAAAAAAAAAAAAAAAAAAAAAAAAAAACGAATTGAAAAAAATTCAATCGTGTACGAATATTGACAGCAACAAGCTCATTTCAGGTCGAATGGTCGAATTGGGCTCCTACGGGAAAACTGCTCATTTCTCTTTTAAATGAGCAAAACCCACATTGCTACATTCATTCTACACAGTACTTCCCATTGTTTATTTCACTATTTTACCAATGGCACAGTTCTCTGCTGCAAAAGTGTGACTTTGAATAATAATAATAATAAAAAAGTGGTGCATGGGGTGGGGGGGCGGGGGAGGGGGGAATAGTTATATATAACCCACTAAGAACCCCATAAAACTAGAAGAAAACCGATGTTCTCCAAATGCATACACATTTTACAAAAACAACCTCAAATTGATACGCGTAAATAATCGATCGTAAAATGACATAGTTGGGTAACAGTTTATAGTTTATTAATAGTTGGGTAACAGTTTATAGTTTATTAACTCTCTTAGTTCTGATAATGTGGAATTTTAAGTAAGAATTCAGGATCATAATAATGTAACAAAAATTATGCGATGAACAAAATGCGATAGAAAACAACGCGTTTACGTTTTAACAGGACCATGTATACGGGTCCAGCCATGTTCATCTGATGCTACAGGCATGTCTTACTCAGCAATGTGAGATGCAAACATACAATAGTTTACGTAACAATGATTAATTTTAGGGGACTTGATACAGTCGGTACATTTCCCCCCATGTTAACACTGTTAATAACGTTTGTGTCTAAATAATTGACTTTTTGTGCACTACTTCTTCGTGTACTGTAATTGTCACGATATTGCCGAAATATTACCTGGACTCGTAATTAGGTTATAGGCAGTGTGTCTACTGCAACTCTAACCGTGCTGGCCTTGTTAATTACGAACATTTTTATTGTAAAATACTGTCATCATGTATATCTATATCTAAGTTGTCTTGCGTCAAATAATCTCTCTCTCTCACTCTCTCTCTCTCTCTCTCTCTCTCTCTCTCTCTCTCTCTTTCTCTCTCTCTCTCTCTTTGAATAATATTATCTATAAATCAATAAATAATATACTCCGTCCATTCAAAAAATTGCGAAGCTAAGTATGAAAGGCGCTTCAAAACAAGGTCATGCACGCATGTTAAATAATAGGTTTTAAGTCATGTGGTAATTTATTGACTGTTTACCTTAACAACAGACGACATTGTGATTTTGTGAATGTTTAAAGTGTCCAAACATCGGGGTAAGTGTTTAAAAGTTACTTTCGTCAATTTTCAGTAATTAGAATTAATACCAAACATGCATATTCTGTGTAAAGAGAACTTAATTCTTTCAAATCGTCTTTCTTTCACTCTATTTGTCACTCTTTCATTCGTTCTTCCTCATTTGTCTTCAGTTATTCGACAGTGAGTTAAATTCCTATATTCAACGAAGAATTTACTAAACCTCGTTTCGATGCAGATAGCGATGAACGGATCGAAGCGATAGCCGCACCGACACAGGAGACTGAGCCCTACAAACTTCGTTGCTTCTCCTTCACAAAGAATAATTTTTAGGTCACAGATCAGTTTACCGTACGCAAAGGTCCGGCGTGTGGTACTCAATGCAATAAATATCAAAATTCCGTTTCTGTTATCATTAAGGGTTAGAATTTTCTCCCATGAGGAATAAATACTTTCTTTATCACGTAGATATTTTTCCGAAAGGTCGCTCAATCATTTTCCCAGAGTTTTCCCCCCTTTAAGTGTAATAAATAGTAAAGTTTAAACTAAGAAGTAAGCTGAGGTGTAACAGTTGTCTTCACCATTTAGCTCTTACAGCCCATGAGTTCGTCGTATATTTTTCGTGTAATTACAAAACTATATAAAATACCAGTTCATGTAGGAACATTAGTTCTATAGTCTTTAGGAACATAGGAATATACATGCTGTTATTAGTCTACTTAAGAACACCTAACAATGTATTATTTTCCTCTGACTTAAATTTATAGGAATGTTCGTATTCCATCCGTTTTCACACACTCTCTCTCTCACTCTCTCTCTCTCTCTCTGTCATGCTTTAACAGAATACGACACGGCGTGGCTGGTTCAAACTGATCAATACACACTATGCCACGACGAGCAAAGGACCCTGACACCATAAATGCAGCAGACGGTATGCTAAAATGTAAGGATTATTATTTTTAAAGAAAACGAATATTGACATTTTATGTGAATCACCTTGTAGACGATTCATATTAAATGTCAAACCTTATATTCTAAGAAAATATATGAAAACAGATAAAATAACAAAATGTGCCTATATAATATTGACCTCCTTAAACACCACTTTTATATAGTAAGACTAGGGTTAACGTGGTATACATTATTTCTCTTATTTCTGATCGATAACTTAGAATGTGGGTACTCATTAGAATCGCATAGCCGGGGCGGTTCTTACGATTACCTACAATGTATGTTTTGAGCAGAAATATGAAAAATATCAGAGTTTTTTTTTTTATCTGAAAAGTTTTAATTTTTGGAGGTGAATTTTCTATATATTTGAATAGGCATGTTTTCGTAATGTTAATTTTGCATGCCCATGTAAGGCTTGAATGATATTAGGACAATACAATCCTAGATAAACATGCACATCCGCAAAGTTTGATATGACCTGTTGAAGTCACATGATAAGATCATCTAATGATATAAAGTATATTAATACGCTAACACTGATCTCACTATTCACGGGGCGTAGATTCCAATTAGTACATTTTCTAACGTTGCAATTCTTTTGATATCAAGCAGGACAAGAAAGCTGTCAGCTAGGGCCAAAGTGCAATCCGCCCATTACTGACAATTGACCTTTATCAGCTGTCCCATATTGATATCAAAACTAGCCTAACGCAGTAAAGAGTGTCAACGCTATGAGTACATACGCTTCAGCCAAATGCTTGCTGTTTGTCACTCTTGCAGTATAGCACATATCATTACGAAAACACGCCTATTCAAATATATTGAAAATTTCACCACCAAAAACTGAAAATTTTCAGATAAAAATTCTGATAAACATAGATTGTGGGTACTCGTTAGAACCGCCTCGCCGAGCAAACATAGATTGCGTACTCGTTAGAACCGCCTCGCCGAGGCGGTTCTAACGAGTACCCACAACCTATGTTGTTGAGCAGAAATAAGAAAAATAATGTATACCCCTGTAAACCCCAGTTTTACTATATAAAAGTGGGGTTTGAGGGGGTCGAAATTATATAGGTATGTTTTCGTGATGGCAATTTGAGCCGGTATAGAGCATCTCTCACGAGACTGCATATGCGCTCAGCGAAGACTCAGTTCACCCAGCGCATTCATTACGAAAACTCGCCATTTCAAATATATAGAAAATTTCACCTCCAAAAACAGAAAATTTTCAGATAAAAACTCTGGGCCCAATTGTTCAAAGCGTCGTTAGTTTAACGAGCTCGTTAAGGGTCATTTCGTTAACTGTTTTAGCAGATTCAATATAAAATATTATGATATTTTTGCTGCAAAAACGTGAGTAGCTTTTGCACTCACATTTTTCAGCAAAAAATGTCAGCATATTTGCGTATCACCTGATGTAAATTTTAACGAATCGTTAACTAACAGAGTTGCTAGCTTTGAACAACTAGGCCCTGATATGTTTCATATGTCTGCTCAAAACACAGGTTGTGGTACTCGTTAGAACCGCCTCAGAGCAGAAGTAAGAAAAATAATGTATACCCCTGTAAAGCCCAGTTTTACTATATAAAAGTGGGGTCTAAAGGGGTCGAAATTAGGTAGGCATGTTTTCGTGATGGATGTAGACTGATCAGTCTCTGCTGAATCGTTTGCTCCTCAGACTGCACTGCGAAGATTCTAATCAGACTGCGCGTATGAGCATGCTAATCTGAGTATTCGCTCGACACACATACAATCTTGTAGATGATTTATTAAATGGCGTCACGTCTAGCAGGCCCATCTGTTAATATTACAATGATGTAATAAGCCTTGTTTGCGTCGCGTTACATTTTCGGATTAAGTCTATAAAGGCGTTTTCTGTAGCAGTGGTGAAAGGCAGAAGCATATAAAAGGCAATGTCTAAGTTATAAAATAAAGCGGAGTTTTAATTCGTGATTCTTTTCACAGGAATATTCATATGAAAACTTGACATTTTTAATTGTTTCAACTTTATCAGTGTATTCGGCTTCAGATCAGCTAGGATCCAGATAAATATTGTCTGTCTTTTTCTGTGAATTCTTAAGTTTGGGTAGACATTAGAAGCGCTTCCCCAAGGCGCTTATAATGCATGCGATAATATATGATTTCTTGGAAAGATAAAGCAAATACCAGCACGGTTTGGTCAAAACATTCCGCCTTAGCTAGCGCTATGATCATCCAGTATACATTGTTCACTCTCGAGGAACAACATCTGATAAAAAAAAAAAAATACTGAATAACATACTGTTTTATACTGGCTATGTCATCTTTTCGAGATTTTTGATAACATACATTGTACCCCGCGCTATTCGAAAATATGCTTGCCAACATTAACTGATTTAGCCTTGAAAGTTCGCGACCTGCAAATACACACAACAGATAGATATTTTACAATACATAAACGAAGAGAAAAGACTCTTCGGAAACAGCGAGATGCTACAGGATACCATAGGGTGCACTCCACAGTTTTGACTTGCATTTCTATCTGTTCACAGCCCTCACATAAATAAAATGCAATCACAGCAAATATAACAGTACCTGTCCATTAGGTACTGTATCAATAAATTGCAAACATACCAAATAATATTTAAGCATCATAAAAATAACTCCAATATACCAAAACCTGCTGTTGCACTAATGTAAACAATACCTCACCCCCCTCCGACTGCGGCCAAATTTATGCAAAAAGTGCAGTTTTCGAATGATTATCATCAACTCCAGGACAATGTACTGGTCTGAAACAGTTGGAAATTTGACAGAGCGCCTACAGAATATTACTTTTATCCAGAAATCAATACCTGTAAGCCACCTCGTTTTCAAGATAAAATCCACAGAAAAGCATGCTACAATTTTTGACAAGGTAAAACCGGGTACCAGACAGAGTTCAACAGTTTCGTATTTTACCTACACTGTTTTATGTAAAGGTCATGTGACCTCAAGAAAAGTCTTTTTTATCAGTGTTAACAATAACTGACAAGCATAAAACTTCAGTTTTGGTCAAAATATGCAGCAAAAAGTATTTTCAGACTGGTTTCTAGCCCTACCCCTAGTTATTGACATTTTTGCCAGGTTCACAAGTGCGAAACTGTGGAATGCACCCATAAATATGTACATTTCGATATAGTGGAAGACATATGATGATATGTGAAAAAACGTACCTTCCAACATATGCGCCCAACGAAGACACAAATCATCCTGCGCATTCGCGCAGCCTAAATAGAAACGTCGTTGTCCGCATGAAGAAACTATGCATCCTTAGCTATCAAAAATTTGCCCAATATTGATTCTGGTCAGACTGTGAATGCGCAGGTTGATCTGAATCATCGCTTGTCGCAGTTATCCGAAGGTACGTTTTCTGACATTGCGGCTTATATTTTCACCGGACAAAACTCACATGATATTAAATGCCCCACTACTTTTACAAATTATTATTGTTTTTTTTTCAAATATCAGTTTCTTTTTTGTTATAATGAACACTTCAGTCTCTAGCATTTTTGTCCTGATAGATTTCCATATGACCTACAGCATTGCACTATAGCTTTCGCCGATTATTTAGCAGAATGCGGCGCCTGATCTGAGTCTGTACTGTTTGCATTAAGTTCAGAAATTTCTGCAATACATGATAAAAATAAAAGATAAACGGACACCCCTTATATATAAAACGGACTTGACCAAAGAGTTAAGGTAGAAGAATCCACTCGGCATAAATGGTTTAAATTCAATGAACCTGATTGCCATTGTTTACGTTCGTTTTTATTATTATCTTTATTATTATTTTTCATTTCTAATTTAATTTGCCTTACATGGATTATTTTTTGTCTCAAAATTATGGCAGCGACTCTCGTCCTTTTTTTCCATCCATAATGGAGAAATAATCATCCGAAGAATTTCTCAGAAAAAATTCTCAAACCATGTAACAAAAAACTAAATTAAAACTAAAACTACTAAGCTCCTAAATACCAACTGTACTAAATGGTTTTGACCAATGTAACACAAACTAAATAACTAAACTAAAACATAAAAATACTAAACTTAATTACCATCAGTTAGCTTTCATCAGCATACGCAACAGCTGAAACAGTACATCGAACAGAAATCGATGTCGCTCGCTTTCAGAAAATAAAATCACCCATTTACAGAGGCGGTATTGCTTAGAAGATCTTGATATACTTGGTCAGTTTTTTAGAAGTGCATATTTGACAATCTTTTTTTTTTCTGCGGTTGTCTCGATAGCTCAGCTAGTAAAGACGACGGACGCTGCAGTGCTAGGCGATGTCGTCGTAATGGTCAGAGCTTTCGACCCAATGCAAAACCACTTCGAAATTTATTTCTCCATTATAAATGGACAATGGTCGCTACCATAACTTGAGAGAGTAAATCATAATCCATGTAAGGTAAACTAAATTCAAAATTAAAAATACTAAGCTCCTAAATACCAAGTGTACTGCTGCGTCAGTTAACTTTATATAAACCGCTATTTCATCACGAAAACATGCCTATATAATTCTGACCCCCTTATACCCCACTTTTATATAGTAAAACCGGGGTTCACAGGGGTATACAATATTTTTCTTATTTCTGCTCAAAAACATAGATTGTGGGTACTCGTTAGAACCGCCTCGTCGAGGCGGTATTAACGAGTACCTACAAGCTATATTTTGAGCAGAAATATGAAGAATATCAGAAATTTTTATCTGAAAATTTTCATTTCTTGATGGTAAAATTTTCAATATATTTGAATAGGAGTGTTTTCGTAATGTTGAAAAAGCCAGGCGATGTCCCGCATTGGTCAGAGCGTGTATGGCGTGGGTTCGACCCCAGGCCAAAGCATGCAGAAATCATTATTATTATTGAGTGTCGTTGGTTTTGGTTTCATTTCTTTTATGTGATGTCGCTGTTTACTTTGCATTACAGGAAAGCAATAAAGACAATGCATTTGTCAGCGGCCTTGTGCGTGGTTGTGATGGTCTTTCCTGTGATGGTACATGTATATCCAAATGACTATACAGGTTTGAAATTTCAAGTCTACTGTCATTACTTCAAGTGATCAGTTGAAAAGAATTTAATTCCTTCAACCCATTTATGTACAGAATTTTCACCTTTTTGGAAAAAGCTGTTTTATTTTATTTTATTTGTCTGCCTTTCCCTTTGATGTTGAGAAATTGATATAGATCTAATTGCATAAGTTCTTCAGTTCACATATTTGTTTTTCATACTACTGCAATTTATTATTTAATTTTTCCATTCTATTGTTTGTTTGATAGGGATCATTGAGCTTATATAGATATATTGGGTACGTTCGTTCCCAATGTTACAAATAACCTGGTACATGTACATTGTCTGGACCATGCCGCGGTAGCTTATTATCATTTTTATGTGGATAAATGTTTCATATTTCGTAAAGGTGGCCACTATAAGAGACTGTCGAAAAGAATGTGACTGTGGTCCAAGAAAGCTGGTCATAATCGGTACTTTATACGAATAATTACAGTTCCAAGTTTTGATAAGTATCACTGACCTATAGGATATTTGTCGCGTTTTGGGTATTGCGTAGACATATGCAAATTAATATCTTAATCAAATCTTTAAAAAAACGTCTTTGTTTGATCTTTATTTAACAGTTGGAAGTGTCCGGAACTCCGAAAATGCTATAGCTGTTCTAGTGTCTTAACGCTATGTAGTTCAACAGCACTATTCAGAGTCTCAATAAGCTAGTCGGGGCTAAATTTTAGAGGGTTCAGGATATGTTTGTTATCAGCTGATCTCTGGCACATCAGACACCTCAAACGACTTTAACTGAGTCGGAACTTGACATGCATGAGTCTGTTTTACTAATAACCTGAAAAGTCTCCATAGATGTAGATATTACACATTAGAATTTGCAATAAAATCTGAACATTTTCATTCCGTTTTGGATGGACATGGACAATGCGTTTATCTAGAGATTTGTTTATCTTTCAGGGAACGATGATAGAGTATATACAAGAGTTAAGCGAACTCTGTCAGATATTATATGTAAGTAATGAAATGGAATCGCAAGATTTATATGTGGATAGTAACGTTTTCAGCGTAGTAGATCAATAATCTCAAAATGTATAATGTTACAGATGACATGTGTCAGAAAAGCATATACAGGTGATGTACAGAATTCGAATTAACAGTGATAAAACCTCTCTATGTATAAACCAACTTAGGCGGTCGTTCTGATATTGTTCGTTAATAGCAGGCCTTTTGGCTAGTCTCTGCATGGTTTTGTACGTGTTTTGCTTTTTTCATATTCTTATTGTTGTGTTTAGTGGATCGCATTGCTGGGAAAGAGTGAGCTAGCTGCTTTTCATTTTTATAGATTAGTACATGCGTACTGTCTGTCTTTTTGTCGCTTCTTCTGGTGTCTTTGGTAGGCTATCATCACGAAAACATGCCTATATAAAATTGACCCCCCTTAAACCCCACTTTTATATAGTAAAACTGGGGTTTACAGGGATATACATTATTGGTCTCATTGCTGCTCAAACACATAGATTGTGGGTACTCGTTAGAACCGCCTCGGCGAGGCGGTGCTAAAGAGTACCCACAACATATGTTTTCAGCAGAAATTTGAAAAATATCAGAATTTTTATCTGAAAATTTTCATTTTTTGATGGTAAATTTTTCAGTATATTTGAATAGGCTTGTTTTTATAATGGTTCTGTGAATATGGTTCTTCTCTACCAAGGCTTATTATACTCGATGCTAGATATTATGATCTCCTTTGTACGCTGACAACAGTCGAATCCCGTTATCTCAAACTCGCTTATCTCGAATAACCGCTTATCTCGAAGTGAAAATCTGTTCTCTGCCTAAACATGAAAATCTAACAACATGTAAAAAATATTATGGAAAAGAGGAAATAAGGAGCAATTTCTCCTCTTTTCCACAATATTTTCAATATATCTCTAACTTCAAGAGTCCAATTACACATATATTTGTTAAATGTGGTTAATCGAATTAGTTTTTCCTCTATTCTGCAAATCTGATATGTTGAAGTACGGATATCTCGAAGTATTTCAGAAAGTCCCTTGGAATTCGAGATAACGAGAGTCGATTGTATATAACGCGGCAGTACAGGCTTTCCTAAATCTAGCCTTATCGCATATTTCATAAGGATTAGGGCGCGATCGTTCTGAAAATTAGATGTGAAAGGTAGCGTACATCGTATCTCAAAATCAAGGAGTTCTGTCTTTTATTTTCTGAGCCGCAACCTCCGAAAACGTACTGTCCGATATGTGAACCCAGCGAAGACTAAACTCAATGTGTGCTTACGCCCAGAAACTTCATTGGGCCTGTTTTTGATAACCAAGAATGTTTTTTCCATGAGGACTAAGAGGACGCGTGTCAGTCTCTACGGATGCGCAGGCTTATTTGAATCGGGCGCATAACTCAGAAATGTCAGGAGGTGTTTTTAACGCTGAGGTTGTCATACCTAATAAAGGTTGAAATATATTATCAAATATAGCTAATCGGATTCGTGTTGCCTTTTGTTATAACGGTGTTTGAATTTTTGGTTGCCGGAACTGCTTTTCTCTGTTATTGTCGCGCAGCAGGTCAGAAGCATATGTAGCACAAACTTTTCAGAGTTAAACAATTATAACATAGTCAGGGTCTACACAGGGTGTGTAGTATAATCAGGATCTACCCAGGTTGTTTGTATGACTAAAACGATGTTAATGGGTCGTAAAATGATAGTTTTATATATGACCTAAAGGTTGTTGATAGGGCCGTAATATCTGTATGAATCTTTTACAGTTATTCTGAGCCTGTTTTATGTCGCATAAATATTAAATATATTTTATAGCTAAAATGTTAAAATGTACTTAGAGGCATCCTATATACATTATTGTTTTGGTTGGACACCATTCAAATCATTTGTTTAAAGGTTAAGCCCACTTGTTTATGTTGGACTCTGTGCAAAACACTTGTTGACATATTAGAATACTTGATGACTGTTGCAACAGGTGCCACCTGCATGTGAATTACATGTAGAAAACGTACTGGTTAGTAGACCTGAAGACTGCTGCATTAATATGTATAAATGTAAGAAATATTGCAAATAAAATGGTAATTGAATAGTATTTTGGAAACTATTGTTTAAGCAGAACAGTTATAAAATGTTTTACAAGTAAATCTCTTTGGTCTGATTATAGATAGTATAAATCATGTAGAGTTCTGCTTATTTCAGCAGCATTCTGTTGGTTACTAACCCTAGTGCAATCCTTTCGTAATATTACGAAATAGCCTCGATAATTGTCAGGAGACCTTCAACAATAACTGTATAGTTTAATGTTATGTACAAACAACCATGGAAAACAAAATGTTAGGAATGCCCCAGCAGAGTATATATAGTCCAGGTTTGGTCATGTCAAGCGCAAATTGCCATAGTTAGAACACAACGCGAATGGAAATGTTTTAGGCAGTGTCTCTCTCTGGTGCGGCTGAGTAAGGCCAGAGTAGAGATTACTGATTAAATTTATTTAGTTTTGAAAACTTGTAATAAAACAAGAAAAGATGAAAACTTTTTAGTGACTTTATTTTTTTTATTAGAGAAAGCGGAAACACTATACGATTACAGCAATAGACGACCTTGTTACGTGACAAGGCCTGTCGTTTTGGTGCCGCGACGCCGGATCTGGAAAAAAGGGAACTGACGTTGAAGAATAAGATGGAGCGACAACAGAGCAATGCTGCTACACCAGGCAAGGTAGGCTTTTCATTATTTGTATCTATGTTTTGTATGTTGGCTCACTCTTACTAATTATGTATTAGTCAGTGATAAAATAAATAAAAATTAAATTAATTTAGATTAAATTTTAAAAGAACATGGCAGACTTACAAGACGTCGCGCAGGTTTTCACTAATTTAACTTTAGAACTATCAAATGTTTCAAATGCTTTAACGGCACAGGGAATCTCAAGTGCTGTGATTAAGTTTGATGGAAACCCCAAAAACTAAAGGGACTGGATAAAGTCTATTGAAAAATATGCGACTTTAATCAACGTACCCGAAGCCAGAAAGAAGTTGATTGCATACCAATCATCAGGGAGTGCAGTCAGTGGCTTCATACATAGGTATATGCAAGCTAATCCTGCAAATACCTGGGGGCAATTGAAAGAACAACTCGCTGTTAGGATTTCAGATGTTACAGACCCGCAGATGGCTCTTTCTATGTTAAGATCTGTTAAACAAAAACAGGGCGAAAACATTCAGGTATACGCCGAAAGGATCTTATCATTGGCGGAAGTTGCCTTTGGTAACGGAGGTGACGCCGTGGAAAGACAATTAATAGACATTTTCGTTGACGGTCTATTGATTGACCAATTAAAATTAAAAATTTTAAGGGATCAACCCAATACATTACAGGGTGCAATAGCTATTTGCACAAATGAACAAAATCTTAGGGCAAGGGTCAGCATGTCACATAACAAAATGCATGAACCTATGGAAGTTGACCACTTCAGAGGTCAACATTATAGAAATCCTCCTCGTCCAGGACATAGGGTTAATGAGACGAGAAAAATTAAATGCTGGAATTGTGGTGAGGAAGGTCACATTTCCAGAGATTGTAAGGTCGAAAGATCGAATAAAGCACCAATGGGTCATGGTAGGAGCCGTGTAAATGAAGGCAAGAGACCAGGCCAGCATGAAAACTAAAATCCTCTTTACAGGGTGAGGTCGATGTAAAGAGTGATAAGTCTACAACACAAAATTTTAGGGTAAATATTTCGGGCAATCCAAATTCTTGTATAATTAGAATTGGTAAACAAAAGTATAGGACTCTTGTTGACACAGGAGCAGAGTGTTCATTAATGCACCGCAGGGTATATGACCAATTAAAGAACAAGCCTAAGTTGCAAAATAAAAAGGTTTGTTTGCAGTCAGCAAATGGGACTGAGTTGCAATGTGATGGGTGTATTACTGTTCAGTTCTGTATCGGTGGAACCGATATGTCACAAGATTTTTATGTGATTATAGATTTGAACAGAAATCTGATTTTAGGTTTGGATTGGCTGAAACAAAACAATGTCAGAATTTACTTTGATTTGAAATGTCTTAGGATAAATGGAAAAACCTATGTTAATTTAGAAGAAGATATTCAAATAGCTTCAACCGTAAGAATGAAAACAACATGTCTTATTCAACCTCAAACAGCAAAAATATGTTACGGTAAAGTTAACGAAAATCCTGATTTGCTAGTTGATCAAAATTATGAAATTACTCAAATAGATAGAGGATTTATTGTAAATCAACCAGGCTTGCAAATCATTAATACTGTTTCAACATTAAATAGGGATAGATCTCTGCCTCTCCTAATTGTTAATAATACAAATTTATAAGAATTTATAGACATGGTCTATTAGCTAGAATTTCAGTTGATAAGGGAGATAACTTGTTAAACGTAAATTCAGTTATACAAAATAATAAAAAGGACACTTATTTAAATTTGAAAGACTTGGATGTATCAAAGGAATACAGACCAAAAATAGAAAAACTGATATTGCAAAATAAAGACTTATTTGCCAATAAAGACTCTGAGTTAGGTCACACTGTCACAGTTCAAATGCAAATTGATACAGGAAATAGTAATCCTATTAAAATGAGACCATACAGAACGCCAATTAAAAATAGGGAAGTCGTCGACAAGGCGATAGATGAAATATTAGACGCTGATGTTACCAGAAGGTCTAGATCACCTTGGTCTTTCCCCGTAGTAATTGTTGATAAAAAAGATGGTAGCAAAAGGTTTTGCGTAGATTTTAGGAAATTAAATCAGATTACAAAGAAAAATTCATACCCTCTAGCGTTAATAGATGATATTTTGGCACTTTTAGGAAAAGCAAAGTATTTCACTTCGCTAGACTTGAAAAGTGGATACTGGCAGGTTGCCATGAATGAAAAAGATAAAGAAAAAACAGCCTTTACATGTCACAAAGGGTTATTTGAATTAGATGTCATGCCATTTGGCCTTTCCAATGCTCCTGCAGTATTTCAGGAATTGATGTCTATTGTTTTACAAGGTTGTAATGCTTTTGCGACAGCTTATTTAGTAGTTGCGGTCATGGTACCAAAGCCGTAATCCAAAATCATAAATCCATAAACGAATGACGAATCAGAATGTTCAGACCAACAGACACGGACCCCAGAACAAAGGGTGTAATCAGGCGTCCGCGGATAGTAAGCATTACTTGGTAAGCAAGCTTCGCCCACCATGCCCATGGGCCTGAACGAAGGAAATATCGGTAGAAGCGTATGTCCGGGATTTGGGAAGTCTACTTATGGCGCGTCACTGGCAAAAACATCAGAAACAATTCTGGAAACTGCCACATTGTAGGGATTGACTAGATCATAGAACTTCTTAAGTGTTGCTACCAGTTTGGTTTTTTGATACCTCTGGCTCAACAACTTTTGAGTGAGCACTTTCCCACGCTCCATGAAGTCCTGATAATTTGAACAAGTTCTGGCATAACGGATTAACGGATTAACCAAGATGATATCTTGGTATTCAGCTCAACTTTGGAAAATCATCTGGAGCACTTAAGTATAATCTTTGGAAAACTAAGGCAACATAGATTAAAATTAAAATTAAAGAAATGTAGTTTTCTTAAGATGGAAACACATCATCTAGGCTTTGTTATTAATGCCTTTGGAATTTAGCCAGATCAATTAAAGGTGGAAGCAATTAAAACTCTACCTGTTCCAACTTGTGTAAGAGAAGTTAGATCTTTTATAGGTATGTGTTCGTACTATAGAAGATTTATTCCAAATTTTTCACAGATAGCAGAATCCATCATAGCTTTGACTAGGAAGTATGCTCATTTCAAATGGACAGAGCAACATCAAAAAGCTTTTGAATTTTTGAAAGACAGCATAACGGTTGTACCATTTTTGGTATATCCTGACACAAATAAACCTTATGTTTTGTACACAGATGCAAGTGATACTTGTATAGGAGCATGCCTTACCCAAGAACATGATGGTGATGAAAAACCCATTTATTATTTGTCACACAAGTTAAGTAAATCTCAGTGTAAATGGTCTGTGGTAGAAAAAGAAGCATATGCCATTCATTTTTCGCTTCAGAAATTAGATTACTATTTGCATAATACTCAGTTTATAATTAGAACAGATCATAAACCCTAAAAATACCTTCTTGAATCTCCTATGCAAAATAAAAAGATTCAATTATGGGCATTAAGTATGTCTGGGTATAATTGTACTATAGAATATATAGCAGGTAAGATTAATACTTGTGCAGATTTATTGTCAAGACACCCAAATAATGTCAGTGAAAAGACAGATTTAGAACTTCACACTTGTGAGGAAGCTGAAGAACAAAATACACTTGATATCAATGACAATTTGTTTGAAATTAATGTCCTTGATTCAAATCAGTTTGACCCAAGAACCTTCGCAAGCTGTAATTTGCCAGGGGATGAGTCGTTTGAAAAATGCGATTTGGCAGATTTTGTGAAGGGAGGTTTTGACATGAAACTTGAGCAAACTAAGGATGACACTATTACAGAAGTTAGGTCAATGATTTTGAAAGGTAATGAGAACAAAGATATTCAGAAACATTATCTTTTGGTGGATGGGTTAGTATATTACCTTTCCAAAGTTAATGATGATCCATGTTTGAGACTTTTTGTCCCAAAACATCTTAAAACTTTTGTTGTTAACCAGTACCATGATTTGAATGGTCACATGGGTGTTCAAACGACATTTGATTCTATTCGTAGAAAGTATTTTTGGCCAAATCTATTTAAAGAATTAAACACATATGTAACTTGATGTACAGTTTGTCAAACAAGACCTTTGCAAAAGGTAAGACAGCCTTTGCAAGAAACAGATATACCTCCTTACTCAATGGCAAAAATAAGTGTTAATCTTTCGGGACCATATCCAACTTCTTTGTCTGGGAACAAATATATGATGCACAAAATTGCTTTGCAAGAACAACACAAATCTTTCGTAGCAGTAAGAAATAATTTAAAATCAGCTAAGAAAAGACAAGCAAAATATGCCGATAAGGGTACGAAAAATGTTGAGTTTGAAATAGGTGACCCAGTTTATTATAAAAATAATCAAAGAAAAGGAAAACTTGACCTAAAATGGAAACCTTATTTCAGAATTTTAGAAAGAAAAGGTCCTGTAACTTATGTCATTAAGAATCAATTAGATGGATCTACCTGTACTGTACATGCTGAAATGCTAAGACTAGCAAATGTAGAAGACTGGCAAATGTCAAAAGACGAAAGCAGTAAAAGGTTAAGAGATGCAGCTTATGTTATACCCCATAACGCATCATCAGATTCAGATTCTGATTCTGAAATGAATGTCCCCTTAGCAAATTTAGCAAAGAAATACAGGAGAGAGAGAGATAATTCCGAAAATGAAAGTGATATCCCTAAAATGGAATTAGCAAAAAGACAAAAATATAGGGATAGGGTAAATTCACCGTTGTCGAACAAAGATGAAGGTTCAGATGAGAGTATGGGTTGTTGTGACGAGAAATATTCTGATTTTAATCGGTACTCTGCTGATACTGACATCAATGTTTCGGACAATGTGTATTCACGTGACACCGACATTAGTGTTTCAGGAGGCGGCTACTCAGTGGACACTGATGTTGATGATCATATGTCAGTAAATAAAATTAAACCTGTTAAGAAGGTTAGGTCAGCTAAAAGACAAGTGGCAAGTCGTAAAAACACTGGTGTAAAACAGTTGTTAAGGTTAATTTCAGATATGTTATAACATAACCTTTAATTTAGCTGATCGGAAGCTCGAGGTTAATTCTTAGTTGTAGTAGACTTAAGACCTCAGAATCACACTATGTGTGATGAGAAAATTTAATGTAATATTTTGTTTTTCAGATGAATGCGAGATACGTTGCATTCATTGTGTCATTGTACATTGGCCTTTCTTGTGCTTTGTTTACATCTGAAAATGTAATTTTTTCAAAAGACAAATGAGATCTACATAAATGATGCTCATTGGTTTGTTACATTTATTCATGATCTGAGACCATTTAAGAATCTCATTAGTCAAATTGAGGTTGACCTAGAATCCACAGATGAAATTATCGAGGCAATAATTAGGAATTATAAGTATTCAAACTTGACAGGGTATATGGAAACATTTAAAAGTCTACGTGTCGAAGTAGATTTATTGTCAGACACATACAAGTCAGTATATGATAACTTTGATGAATACCAAACACTTTCACTTAAAAGTCAAAGAGTTCAAAGGTCACTCATTCCTATAATTGGTCAGTTAATGAGCACGCTCTTTGGCACAGTTTCAGAAAAAGACCTTGAAAATATAACAGGAATATTAAAAGTCTAGCAAGTAATCAAAATCGGATTATACATGACCTAGACATGAGTTTGTCTGTATTAAATTTGACAAGGATGCAAGTAACAGAAAATAGAAGGTCTATAATGGATTTAATTGTAGTTATTCAAAAACTAGACCGTAGAATTATGAAACTTCAGGAAACATTTTAAAAGAAGTTTATCAGGCTTGAACAGTTTGTTCATACATACTTGCAAATGAAAATGATTCTTGATGAAATCAAATTAACCACACAAGACGCAGTATTTTATTTAGAAAATTTGAAGTCTGAATTAAATATGTTGTCACTGCAACATTTGGCTACAAATACCATTTCTCCTAAAGATTTGAGAGAATTGCTTATAGAAGTCGAATCAAAATTACCAAATAATTTTGAACTTCCAAGAAAACCTAGAGATGATATTTGGTTTTATTATAAGACGCTTACTTGTTTAACTTATTTGCAAGATGATGAAATTCGTATTGTACTTAAAATTCCGTTAATTAATACAAAAGAAGAATATGATATTTTTAAAGTACACAACATGCCATTGCCAGTACATCATAATCAAAGCAGTACGTCTTCAGTAAATGTTATGGTTAAATACGAATTGGAAACAGAAATGTTTATGATATCAAGAGATAAGACAAAATTTTCATTGTTGTCAGAAAATAATTACCATATGTGTAACAGTTACCATCTGCAGTTTTGTAATCCAGAAACAGCATTTTATCCAACAAATGTTAACAAATTATGTATAATTGCTTTGTATATGCAAGTGTCACAGGACATTCAAATGTTTTGTAAACAAACGATTGTGTTAAATCAGAAACTACCCATAACTAAGTACATAGCATCAGGCGTTTGGATTGTTGTAACGCATGTACCATTGACATTTACAATAAGTTGTCAAGTATTGGAATCCAAGGTCACCAATATTAAAATTACTCCGCCCGTTGGTATAGTTTGGTTAAACAATACCTGTAAAGCCACAAACAAATACTTACAGTTGCCAGAGTATTTTGGTAAAAGAAGTATTTTTGAGAGGTCAGATCCGTTAAAATCTCTTTTAAAATTACGTAACATTTCACAGTTTGTAATGTGGGAGACTCCGCATATGACAAAACTGAAACGCATGAAAATTCCATCACACTTAATCGGGTTAAAAGAGATTCCAATTGAAAGTTTTGTACGCAGTGCAAATAACTATGAAGCAGTCATAGTAGATAATAAGGGTGATAATATTTGGAAAGTTACATTATTTATCATAATTGCGGTAATTGTACTGTTAATATTCATTATTATCTGTCTCAGAATTCGAGGACGAAAATGCCTGAGGCAAATAATTGGTAAGAAATGGGCCAATGTTCATGACTGTGATGCAAATGTGAAACAATCACCTGCACATGGTGCTGGCGGTGATGTCGAGATGTCTGTCCTATTGGAAGATAGGAACGTCAATCACGAGCCCGAGGGACAAGTTAAAACCCTCAGACAGACGGATGCTATGTTGGCATGGGCAAAATAGTTAACTTTATGGATCCGGTGAACAAGAAACTATGTATATATATTAATTTTAAGTGTAATTTACTACAAAGGAAAAGTCCTTTGTATAACCCTGAAGGTTATGCAGGGTGAAGATTATAGACAATTATTTTTTTTTTTTTTTTTTTTTTTTTTTTGTTATTAAAGTCCTTTGTATGACCCTAAAGGTCATGCTGAGGTGAAGAAAAGAAAAAAAATTATAATTCCATACTTCTTCTTTCCAGTCGTCGTGTTCATCAAGTGTGATTACTGACGATAAGGAAGTCTTAAGAAAATATTACATAACTAAAGAGAAAAAGCCTTATCCGGTATTCCTGGTAGCTAATAAATATACTGTACCGACGAGTGATGATGATCGGGTATTGATTCTAGCAAAACGTATGCCGATGATACCAATCCCGATGAAGCCAACTCAGACGACAGAAGAAAAGAAGAATGATGGCATTATAATTTTATAATTTTATTTTGTTTTCACCGTGTTTTAATTATGTGTGTATACATGTTGTACTTGTGTACGGTGAAATGTGTTTTATTTTCAGGTAAAAACAGTGTTACAGAACAAACATTAACATCAGTGATTTATTAATGTGTGTTAATGATTAAATACCTTAGTGACATTTAATCCTGGTCACATGTTGATGTGACATTTATGAATCCTGGTCAGTTGGTAAATCCTGATCAGACAGTGACACTGACATTTTTACTCATGGTGAATGGTGAATCCTGGTCACATGATGACCTTGACATTGACATTTTATTCTTAGTAATTACTTGAATTTGTAAATTAGTTGTATTACTATGAATGGTATGGTAATGAAATTGCTGTAAGCCCTTCATGTTGGTGTACATCTGGGACTTATTGTAAATTACCATGAAAGACATGATCAACTGGACGTATGTGAATACTAATTAGGTAAATTAATTTTACAAAGAAAATTAATTTAATGATAATGGGAGGTATATAACATAGTCAGGGTCTACACAGGGTGTGTAGTATAATCAGGATCTACCCAGGTTGTTTGTATGACTAAAACGATGTTAATGGGTCGTAAAATGATAGTTTTATATATGACCTAAAGGTTGTTGATAGGGCCGTAATATCTGTATGAATCTTTTACAGTTATTCTGAGCCTGTTTTATGTCGCATAAATATAAAATATATTTTATAGCTAAAATGTTAAAATGTACTTAGAGGCATCCTATATACATTATTGTTTTGGTTGGACACCATTCAAATCATTTGTTTTGAAGGTTAAGCCCACTTGATTATGTTGGACTCTGTGCAAAACACTTGTTGACATATTAGAATACTTGATGACTGTTGCAACAGGTGCCACCTGCATGTGAATTACATGTAGAAAACGTACTGGTTAGTAGACCTGAAGACTGCTGCATTAATATGTATAAATGTAAGAAATATTGCAAATAAAATGGTAATTGAATAGTATTTTGGAAACTATTGTTTAAGCAGAACAGTTATAAAATGTTTTACAAGTAAATCTCTTTGGTCTGATTATAGATAGTATAAATCATGTAGAGTTCTGCTTATTTCAGCAGCATTCTGTTGGTTACTAACCCTAGTGCAATCCTTTCGTAATATTACGAAATCGCCTTGATGATTGTATTCGTCAGGAGACCTTCAACAATAACTGTATAGTTTAATGTAATGTACAAACAACCATGGAAAACAAAATGTTAGGAATGCCCCAGCAGAGTATATATAGTCCAGGTTTGGTCATGTCAAGCGCAAATTGCCATAGTTAGAACACAACGCGAATGGAAATGTTTTAGGCAGTGTCTCTCTCTGGTGCGGCTGAGTAAGGCCAGAGTAGAGATTACTGATTAAATTTATTTAGTTTTGAAAACTTGTAATAAAACAAGAAAAGATGAAAACTTTTTAGTGACTTTATTTTTTTTATTAGAGAAAGCGGAAACACTATACGATTACAGCAATAGACGACCTTGTTACGTGACACAATTGCATCATTCATCACGAAAACATGCCTTTATAATTTTGACCCCCATAAACCCCACTTTTATATAGTAAAACTGGGGTTTTCAGGGTATACATTATTTTTCTTATTTCTGCTCAAAAACATAGATTGTGGGTACTCGTTAGAATCGCCTCTCATATGAAAAATATCAGAATTTCTTATCTGATATTTGTCATATTTTGGCGGTAAAATTTTCAGTGTATTTGGTTTAAACATATTTATTTCAAATCTCTTTGTACAGCATATAACAAACATGTGATAATATAAATGTGAACAGGATTGGAACGTAAGCAAATATGCTTATATAGTTCTTCTATTCTATTTGAATAGGCATGTATATGAATAGGTATATATGAATAGGTATATATATGGTCGTAATCGCGGTCAGAATGTGGGGATTGGTAAGGAGCTACTCTTGCTGCCACTCATCCAACTGTTTATGCACATTAAGACATCACGAAAACCATGCTGAGGCGGTTCTAACGAGTACCCACAATCTATATTTTGAGCAGAAATATGAAAAATATCCGGGGGTTTTTATCTGAAAATTTTCAGTTTTTGGAGGTGATATTTTCTATATATTTGAATAGGCGTGTTTTCGTAATGAGGTAATAATATCGACTTGGATGGACATATACAATAGGTTGCTTCTATTTGAGAGCAATTTTATATATTCATTTGATGACCTGCCTATCTTTACTTATATATTTGATGTTATAGTAGTACGGTAAGTAGATACATTGTTCAATTTTTAGGGCAAATGCGGTATAAATAAAATGACGGTTGCAGATGAAAAGTGTCCAGAAAATCATGTTTGTGCTTTCAGCCTTCGAACGTCTTGTGCTGAATTTAATGCCAAAGCATAAAGGTTTGTCATGACGAATGCAGTTCATAAAACATAGTTCATAAGACTGTCACAATTATTTTTCAACTGTGTGTTGACTAGGGGGATTTTGTAGCCCCGCTCCACCCCCCCCCCCCCCCCCGCACCCCCCCCCCCCCGCCTCCCCACACACACACACACACCTTTTGAAACATCATTTAGGCCATTTTGGCTTTATTTTATGGCCGACAGTGACTACATATTGTGTATGGCTACTACAGGTGAAATCATACATTAAATTCCTTTAGGTCAGTGGTTAAAAACGTACAGGTTATAGTATCCAAAACACCGACTTCATTTATTATACATGTAGATAAGAGTTAAGCATACAGGTTATAATACCCAACGCACCGACTTCATTTGTTATACAGGTAGGTCAGAGATTAACATACGGGTTATAGTATCCAACGCACCAACTTCATTTGTCATACAGGTAAGACAGAGGTTACCATACACGTTATAGTATCCGACATACCGACTTCTTTTGTTATACGTATAGATCAGAGGTTAACATATCAGTTATACTAGCCTAAACACCGATTTCATGTGATATACATGTAGGTTAACACATACAGGTTATATATGGTACACAATACATCGATTTCCTTTGTTTTACATGTGGGTCAGATGTTAACATACAGGCTATAGTATCTAACACACACACGACATTTGTTATACATTTAGGTCTTAGAGTAACATACAGTTATAGTACCCAGCACACCGACGTTATTAGCTATACATGCATGTCAGAGGTTAATTTTCCGATTATAGTACCCAACACACCGATTTCTTTTGCTATACGTGTAGATTAGAGGTAAGCATACAGTACCCCACACACCGACTTTATTAGCTGTACATGTTGGCCAGCGGTTAATTTACCGATAAAAGTATCCATTACACCAATTTCATTTGTTATACATGTAGGTCAGAGGTTAATATACAGGTTATAGTACCCAATACCCCGACTTCATTTATTATACATGTAGGTCAGAGGTCAACATAGGATTATAGTACCCAACACTCCAACTTCATTTGTTATACATGCAGGTCAGAGGTTAACATAAAAGTTATAGTATTTAACACATCATTTTTTGTTTTACATGTAGGTAGTGGTTAACCAACATGCTAAAGTATCCTACACACCTATTTAATTTGTGATAGATGTAGGTCAGAGGTTAACGTACGTGTTATAGTATCCATTACACCAACTTCGTTTGTCATACGTGTAGATCAGCGGTTAAATACACGTTTAAGTATTCAACGCTCCGACCGTTTGTTATATATTTAGACCAGTGGTTAACGTACAAGATATAGTATCCAACATACCGATTTCATATGTTATACATATAGGTCAGATGTTAACATACAATACCCAAAACACCGATTTCATGATTATGCACGTAAGTCAGGGGTTAGCATACGGGTTATCGTACGCAACACACTGGTTATATTATTATTCCTTTAGGCCAGAGGTTAACATAGAGGTTATAGTACACTCAAAGCAATAAAACTCCTGTCATCTGGCAAGGGTCCAGGATCAGATGCAATACCTGCAGAGATCTACAACGCAAGAGGTCTTCCAGTTGCAGAGAAACTGACAGAGTTATTTCACATTATGTGGAGAAAAGAAGCCATCCCTCAAGAATTCAAAGATGCAACAATTATCCACCTATTCAAAAGGAAAGGAAATCCTCAAGTCTGTGACAATCATCGAGGCATCTCTTTATTGTCAATTGCTGGGAAGATCCTTGCTAGGGTCCTACTGAACCGATTGAATGAACACCTCGAACGGTCAGGGCTTCTACCAGAAAGCCAGTGTGGATTCAGGAAAACAGAGAAACAATAGACATGATCTTTACAGCACGACAGCTTCAAGAAAAATGCCAAGAACAGAATGTGGACCTCTACATGACCTTTGTCGACCTTACCAAAGTATTTGACACAGTCAGTCGTGAGGGACTTTGGAAAATTATGGCAAAGTTTGGCTGTCCTGCCAAATTCATAGCAATGGTGCGGCAGTTCCATGATGGTATGCTTGCAAGGGTCGAAAATGATTGCGAGGCTTCTGATCCATTTCCTGTGACAAATGGAGTTAAGCAAGGCTGTGTACTAGCTTCAACACTGTTCAGCATGATGTTTTCTGCCATGCTTACAGATGCTTTCCAGGAGGGTGACAATGGTATACCTATTAGGTATCGCTTTGATGGGAAACTTTTCAACCTAAGAAGGTTGCAAGTTAAATCTAAGGTGCAGACAGAGGTGCTAGACGAGTTCCTCTTTGCTGATGACATGGCAAAGGGTGCTCCAATAGAAGAGAAAATGCATAAAAGGTGTGTATCAAGTATCTGATTCATGTGACAGCTATGATCTTACAATCAGCATCAAAAAGACTGAGGTAGTATATCAGCCAGCACCTGGAAAGCCTTACAAGGAGCCTACCATCACAGTGAAAGATCAACGACTGCAAGTGGTAGACAAGTTCACCTACCTTGGAAGCACATTGTCTAGAGTTGTGCAGTTGATGATGAAGTCAATGCTAGAATTGCCAAAGCTAGTGCAGCATTTGGCCGGCTACGTGGAAGTATTTGGGACAGAAGTGGAATCAGACTTGACACAAAGCTGAAAGTATATAGATCGGTAGTGCTGCCAACACTGTTATACGCATGCGAAACTTAGACAGTTTACCAACGGCATGCCAAAAGACTAAACCACTTCCATACAAGCTGTCTTAGAAAACTTCTAAAGATCAAGTGGCAAGACAGAATTCCAGACACAGAAGTCCTGAAAAGGACAGGGATGCAGAGTGTACATACTCTTCTGAAATTGGCACAGTTAAGATGGACAGGCCATGTTACCAGAATGCCTGATGAACGTTTGCCAAAGAAAATCCTCTATGGAGAACTTCAAGTAGGAAAACGCTCCCATAGTGGTCAGAAGAAGCGATACAAGGACACCCTCAAAGCCTCCCTTAAAGACTTCAACATACCAACAGAGTCATGGGAACAGATTGCACAAGTGGCGCAGCCTCATAAAAAGGGGAGCTGGTGAATACGAAGCAAAAAGAAGCAGCGAAGCCGAGCAGAAACGTGCACAGCTAGTGCTAGGGCATCACCAACAGAGCTTTCTTCCTCAGACCTCTCTTTTTCTATCTGCAAAAGGCAGTTTAGAACTAAGATTGGTCTCATCAGCCATCTTAGAACACACAAATAATAACACATCACACAGTTGATTAGGACTGGTCATTGTCAGTAATGACAGACGAACTATATCACATGTTCAATACATACACCCATATTGCAGGAAAACGCCTCACTGAGTGTATTGTTACATTTGACCCTTGACTTTACACTGTTGTAAATGGATCTTATAATTGTTAACTTTGACCCCTAACGCCGATTTTAATTAATTTGTACCATAAAATGTCTCTGTCTATATAATCGAACTCTTTTGTGAATTCCACAAAACAACAGTACAAATACTTATTTTCATTTATACAATGCGTGATAAGCCCATTTAATACAAAAATATTATCCACTGGTCCCATATGTTTTCTAAAGCCAGCTTGTGCCTCAGTATAAACATTATAGATTTCTGCCCATTTGTTTAGTCTGTTCTTTAATATTCTTGTATACTACCAAAATCATAGACAGGTATTAATGGATACTCTATCACAACATGGCAATATCACCCTAAACATAATCCTCAATGGCGGTCTTAATTTACCTAATGAAGCTAATATAGCCATTTTTGAAGCAGTACAGAGGTATGTCCAAAGAACGAAAAGATTCTAAGAAAGTTAATCGGTCACACTCGTATCAGTCATTATTTGTACCAGACTAAATGGACATTAAATAATGACAGTGATTCGGAGCATACATCGATGACATCACTCGGATCTCTTCTGCACCGCTCACAATCCCCAGTAACTTCTTACTATATTCATAGTCTTCGTAAAATCTGCTCCACATTTCTTCATTTCTTTCCCGCACCGCCCCCCCCCCCCCCCGCCCCCCGCCCCTGCCACCCCCGTCTATTTTTCTTCATAACATCTTGTGTAATTTGTTTCTTTTTTCTCTTCTTATTCTCATTTTATGTTTGCTCATCTCTTCATGTTAAACTTCACAATTATTATTTATTAATAAATTGTTATTACTTGAAGAGGACCACTGGAAACTAACCATTCAGGATTTGCTTGTATACTCATATTTCTGACAATGATCACATCCTAGGAAAGGAACTAAATAAGCTTTAATGCTTTCGTTCTAATCCTATTGTTGTACTTTTGTATGTGTTGTATATGTAAACATTTCGGAAATAAATATGTTTAAACCAATATTCTTGTAAACAATTTCCCTAATGTACTAAGTAGAGTTATGCCCCTGTAGTTAGAAACCTCATTTATATCCCCCTTTTTTGCAAATTGGTACAATGAAGCCTTCTGACCATTGCTCGGGAAAATAGCCCATATGAAATAACTAATGTACTAAGTAGAGATATGCCCCTGTAGTTAGAGACCTCATTTATATCCCCCTTTTTGAAAATTGGTACAATGAAGCCTTCTGACCATTGTTCGGGAAAATAGCCCACATGAAATAATTTATTGAATAGAGCAAGTAAATAATTAATTAATGATGCAGATCCATTTTGAAAAATTCATTAAGTAACATATCTGGTCCAGAGCTGGCTCCATTACGTAATTGTTTAATTGCAGTAAGTATTTCATCCTTTAAGATATCTGAATTTAACTCGTCAAACATGATTTGAAACTCGCCTCTGACATAACATTCATTATAAAACAAAATATCATCATCAACCTGATAAAACCTACCTTCAGGATCATTTATCGCTTTGAAATAATCGGCAATTTTTTTTGATCACACAGTTGATTAGGATTGGTCATTGTCAGTAATGACAGACGAACTATATATATAGTACCAAACACACCAATTTTGCTATTATGCGTGTCACAGGTAAACATACATATTACAGTATATGTACGTCACATGTTCCATACATGTTATAGTACCCGACACACCGATTTCTTTTGTTAAATATGTAGCTCATCAGTACCGATCCGACGTAGTGCAGTTCAAGAGGAAGGCATCGCTATCTCCATATTTTGGTTAATAGCATGAACTAGTGTATAACATAAATGTTATAAAATCAGACCGCATCGTTTATAACGGTTTTACTTGTACATTCCAAAACTTGGATTTCATAATTACATTTTTTCTCAGTTTATAAGTCAGGCTATTGTAAACCTCAGGTTATGACATCACGTAAACATACCTATATAATTTTGACCCCCGAACACCCCACTTTTATATAGTAAAACTGGGGTTTACGGGGGTAAACATTATTTTTCTTATTTCTGCTCAAAAACATATATTGTGGGTACTCGTTAGAACCGCCTCGCCGAGGCGGTTCTAACGAGTACCCACAATATATGTTTTGAGCTGAAATATGGAAAATTTCAGAGTTTTTTATCTGAAAATTTTCAGATTTTGGAGGTGAGATTTTTCTGTATATTTGAATAGGCGTGTTTTCGTAATGTATTCCTTGCTGCAGAATTATTTGCCCCAAGAAACAAGAAACACATAAAAATTCTAAAATCGGAGTTACGGTTTTATTTAGAATCTTCATGTGACAACATTGCAACTTGTAGGTCTGCGTACATATATCCGTCCCACCTCTGAGTGTCATAATTATACGAAATTGCATTCAACATTACCGTTTACTCGAGAAACATGATATCAAATGTGCTATATCCTACGTAGTATTATTGGTATATTAGATACAAAATCAGACCACGAGTAGGCCAATTTTGGCCTATTACAAACATGAAAAATAACTTTCCTGAACTTAACGCCTGTATTGTACGTCTTTGGTTCATCAAATCTGAATAATTTCTTCAACAGGTCTGGAAGAATAGATTCCATGCACTATATGTCTTATTTCTTTTATACTGCAGATATACTGTTGAGTGGAGTGAATAATGATTGGGACCACAAATATCATATAACTGTCCATAAGACTGGGGGAGCCAGCGAATGCGTTTCTGATTTCTACAAACTTCAACCTGAGAATTTAAGATGGCAATCGGTAAGTTATTTTTGAACTTTCAGTGGAAGTAACGGGTCTGCTTTCAACGGAAAAAAACTTGCAGGGAAGCAAAGTCTTTCCTTTTAGATGAAACCCATTTTCAGAAATATCCAAGGGACGCAAATTCTTTACATTAAACTCCTTTTCAGAACGGATGTCAGGAAATTGATTTCGTATTTTTCTGAGAAATAAGGGGCTTTGACATATCATGCAAATTGTCACCTCAGAACACATTTTGCATGGCATGTTGATACCCATTTTCTGGGAAAAATAAAATGTTTCCAAATGTCGCGTAGTAAAAATGTAACCCAGTATGCTAAATAGAAAAGAGTTATGATACTCGTACTCTCATCTCATATAACTAGTCGTTATTCTACGTTACTCCGAGGCGGACCCGGGGTGAGGGGGTGGATTTCTGAGGAGGTTCGATTTAATCATATATAACGTACTCAGTCTACATATTCGGACAGATAGGCCTGAGCAAACAGTGGAGACTTAGATCAGACGCCGTATAACGCGGCGTCTGATCAGAGTCTACACTGTTTGTCATTCACCAAGCAATTTTACATACATTTACAGGTATAAGGTAAAGTGTTACTAATTTATTGAATTTATCGAAATTTTCCGAGTCAAATAGGAATTCGACTGAACCGCCCGAATCCCCTCAGAATTCGCCACTGTTACTTTAGTCTGATTCAGAGCCGTTATTTGCACAAAAGCGCAGGCTGATCAGGCCCTGCTTTGTCCACAAATGCGTAAGGGCCCGTTTCCTGCTTTGCACATCAAATAATATCTTTGGATCAAAAGTGACACATTCCAGTAAGAATTAAAGGGAAAGAAAGCAAACTGTTTTGCATACACCGAACGCAGTCCACATAATGTGAGCGCGACGTGATAAAACGTGGCTATTGACATGAATGCCCAACGAAGACTCAAATCAGCCTACGCATCTTCGCAATTTAATCAGTCTTCGTTCTTTGCATGAAGAAATTGTGCATACTTTGACATCCAAAATGCGCCCAGTGACGATTCTGAGCAGACTGCGCAAACGCAAGCTTATCTGGCACATGTATGAAGGTACGTTATCTGAAGCTGTTGCTAATATGGTTATGACTGGCTTAATAAGGATCACATAAAACTGCAAACAACATATATGCGTTGACAGATGTAGACAACGATCTGAACGTATCATTTAGTCAGTTCATATTCATCTTTGTTTTTCACATTCACACAAATGTAAACACATAACTTGCACCTAATATTTTTTCCACTTGTCTTTCTTTAACCAGGGCCATTTGGAGGGTAGAGTTGAGGACACACAAATCGAAATGTACAGAGAAATGAAAATTATAATCAGGGGACAGGATGAGGAAACTGGAACTGATAAACTCATAGAAATACACTACCAAGACTAGATGATGGAAAACGGCATAATACATTACGAAAACATGCCTATTCAAATATATAGAAACTTTCACCTCCAAAAACTGAAAATTTTCAGATAAAAAACGCTAATATTTTTCATATTTCTGCTCAAAACATAGATTGTGGGTACTCGTTAGAACCGCCTCGCCGAGGCGGTTCTAACGAGTACCCACAATCTATGTTTTTGAGCAGAATTAAGAAAAATAACGTATACCCCTGTAAACCCCAATTTTACTGTATAAAAGAGGGGTTTAAGGGGGTCAAAATTATATAGGCATGTTTTCGTGTTGCCATACAGATGACGTTTAAAAGAATAAAGTCTAGGCTCGGTTTTTCAAAGCATCGTTACTTTAACGAGCTCGTTAATGGTCAAAATATTGACTGTTCTTGTAAGTACAGTATCTTATACACATGCGTTTTTGCTACAAAAATGTGAGTAGCTTTTGCAAATGCAAAAATTACTCACATTTTTCAGCAACTTATATTAGCGTATATGCCATATTTAATGATCAAAGTTTAAATGTCAACTAACGACATCATTTGTTTTGAACAACTGGACCCAGACTGCAAGGATGTGTAAGATATCTACAGTGCTTTCAATATAGTTTAGAAAGACGTTTTTCGCTTTTTATTCCAAACAGGATTAAATTGTCTTTTCTCTCTCCGTGCTTTGTTTTCGAATATGTTCTGTAAAATTAATTTACCGGCCAAAAAAGAGTCTGACATAAAAATAACAGCTGAACTATATCATTTTATAGTAAACTATATTGTGTTTTAAAAAAACTCATTTATTTATATATTTATTTATTTATTACTGATTTTTAATAAAGAACGTTTCAAAGCTGTAAAGATTGTAGAAATGATTAAAAAAAATGTTAAAATCTGATTAAACCTATAGATTTTTCCATAATTTAAAGTCGTTTAAAACTATGGGAAGAAAAATGAATTTTCTGATTTTTTAAACAACTCAATAGAATAAATGTTTGGTGAATAGGTAGTTACAATAAAGATTTTGCGTTGAATTTTGATGAACATTTGCAAACTTTCTTTTCAGTAAAACCGACTTTCTGAAATATGTCGAAAGCAGAGTAATTGATGCGCAACCATTACGAAAACACGCCTATTCAAATCATTACGAAAACACGCCTACTCAAATATATATAAAAAAATCACCTCCAAAAACTGAACATTTTCAGATAAAAAAATTCTGATAGTTTTCATATTTGTGCTCAAAACATAGATTGTGGGTACTCGTTAGGACCGCCTTGGTGTTTTCGAGCAGGAATAAGAAAAATAATGTATACCCCTGTAAACCCCAGTTTTACTACATAAAAGTGGGGGTTAAGTGGGTCAAAATTATATAGGCATGTTTTTGTGATGGTATTGAAAATTTTATCACCGAAACGGAAAGTTTCAGGTTAAAAATCTGATATTTTTCATATTTCTGCTCAAAATATAGATTGTGAGTACTCGTCAGAACCACCTTGGCGAGGCGGTTCTAACGAGTACCCACAATCTGGGCACTCGTCAGAACCGCCTCGTCCGCCTCGACGAGGCGGTTCTAACGACTACTCATAATCTTTGTTTTTGAGCAGAAATAAGAAAAATAATGTTTATCCTTCTAAACCCCAGTATAACTATATAAAAGTGGAGTTTAAGGGGCTAAAAAATTATATAGATATGTTTTCGTGATTTACACATTATGTTAAGTTTTTTCGATGTGTGTTCGTTTTCGTTGTCATTCCATTACACAGAGAAAATGTCATCATTACGAAAACAGGCCTATTCAAATATAAAGAAAATTTCACCTCCAAAAACTGAAAATTTTCAGATAAAAAACTCTGATATTTTTCATATTTCTGAGGCGGTTCTAACGAGTACCCACAATCTATGTTTTCAGCAGAAATAAGAAAAGTAATGTATATTCCCGTAAACCCCAGTGTTACTATATAAAAGTGGGGTTTAAGGGGGTCAAAATTATATAGGCAAGTTTTCGTGATGTCAAGTCTACTCAGACAGACAGTTGTAGTTCAAGACATTAATCGAAATACTAAACACGTTTAACGTGTAGTTGGCTGGGAAAGAATAATTCAGCAGACATCATTTTGAAAGATTTTTCTTCTTTTTCTCAGAAAACGGACTTTGATATTTCATACAAATTGTATCCTAAAGGGACAACTTGCATGAAATGGCAACTTTTTAAAAATGAAAATAAAAATATTATTTTGTCTTCTGCTGAATTTGCCAGAGAGTAAAAAAGTTAAAGTACATTTAGAATCAACAACTCGTTCAACATTATCTAATAATGTCTAATCACGCATATCCCTGCTTTATTATACGAGGGTCCTGCAAAAAGTTTTGTCACTGGGTTCGGATTACTTCAGTGCTACGTTTTTATTTTTATTACAAACCTTCAAAGTATTTCCCCTTTACTGAAACACATTTTTGTAACCTTTTTACCTAGTCGCGGAAAGCAGATAAATAGTCTTCTTTTGGTATCTGTTGGAGACACTGATAAATAGCGCTGCCAAGAGAACGTCTAGACGTATACTTATTTCCAGAAAGCATTTTCTTAAGCCTTGGCAATAAAAAGAAGTCACAGGGACTCGGGTCAGGTGAATAAGGTAGATGGTTTAAAACTTTCACCCTTACAGAAGCCAAAAAAGACTTAACAACCTCACACTTATGAGAGGAGGCGTTGTCATGTAAAAGGTGGACTCCTGACCATCCTTTGCTTGGTCGTTTCTTATTGTAACAAGTAAATTGGTCAGTGTATATGACTGCATCTATTTCAATTTGAAATAACTCGGTCAGTTGGGAAGCAATTTGAACGAAATAAACGGGTATCGTTAGCTATTGAACACACCATTCAAGTGCAGTGAAGCATTTTAAAATATACCTGTGATAAAACCAAGGAAGCCTATTAGTGACAGAATTTTTTGCGTGACCCTCGTATAACACAGTGGAACATACGGGTATACGCTGTATGAAATAGTTAATTTATTATGGACAACAGCAGGATATCAACTCTTTTATGCCGAGAAGATTCTTCTACCTCGACTCTTTTGACAGGTCTAGTTCCAGTAGAAGGAGTGCCTGGTCAATTTTCATTATTACCATATTTTATAGAAATTCATGTTTCTAATGCAAATAATGAAGGCCCTGATCAGACGCCGCATTCTGTTCTGGGTCTACACTGTTTGCCAATGTCTCTTTAATGGGGCACTAGCCATAAATAGGGTTAGTTGTGCATATTTATATAAAATATTTAGTGAGATTTAGCTTCGTCGACCAAAATGAGATGTCATCCAGCACACGACATCTAAAAAGAGAGATGGACAAATCTGAAAAACAAATATTTCAGGTATTTTGTAGTTTGCCTGCAGGCAGTCTAGACACTAAACACCGAGATTATATATATATACTAATATACATTAAATTTGTACCCCCAATAGCGTAACCAGAATAAACTTATTTCTACGTACACTCAGGAAAAATCTTAAAAATTTCTCACTAGCATCGCTTCCAAAAAGGGACTACTCTTCAAGGAAAGAATTTGCTCCCTCTGGGAGCAAATTCTTTCTTTTAAGAGTAGTCCCTTTTTAGAAGCGATATATGCGTTCCTTAAAGAGCAGTCCACATAGTAAAAAGAAGCAAAATATTGTATGTTAGTTAATATCCCTTTTCTGCAAATATCTTCTTACGCATGGTACGCGCATGTGTTATGTGCGTAAAAAGCGCTACGCCTATTACACCTGAAATGTTAAAAGATGTAGCTGTCATTTTGCAAAGATAAATTGCTTTGATTGTGCCTGAAGCCTTCGAAATGGTGCCTACTCTTAAAAAGAATGAAATTGCTTCTAGACGTAGCTGCTTTCGTTTACATTACGAAAACGCCTATTCAAATATATTGAAATTTTCACCACCAAACCAAAAACTGTAAGTTTTCAGATAAAAACTCTGATATTTTTTCACATTTCTGCTCAAAACATAGATTGTGGGTACTCATTAGAACCGCCTCGGTGATCTAATCTATGTTTTTGAGCAGAAATAAGAAAAATAATGTATACCCTTGTAAACCCCAGTTTTACTAAATAAAAGTGGGGTTTAAGGGGGTCAAAATTATACGTGTGTATTTTCGTGAATTTGTCCTCCCCACCCATCACTCTTTCTCTCTTTCTCACCCCTTCAACCCCCATCCTCCCTCGCCATATAAAAGCAAAGAGATAGTTCCATGTCAGAGTTATTTCCCTTGGATTTTATCTATTCATCTATAACACTCATTCAACGTAATATTTCTTGCACACACACGAACAAATAAACAAGTATGTGGACTAGAATATAGGACTGATAAATAAATTTATCCTAGAATGGCCATAATCACAGCCTTCCCGAGGCATCGCGTCCTGTGGAACAAACAATGAGAAAAGAAAACGGCAGTTTTGACATTGTAGACTGATTGAACTTCCCCACATTATATACTGGAAGATTCTAAATTTGTGATACTAGGTATGACAGATTGTGTGATTTAGATATTCCTAGAGAAAAATGGTTGAACTATTTACAAACAGTGAAGACCCTGACCGGATGCCGCATTCTGCGGCATTTGATTTGGTCTGCACTGTTTGCCACTTATCCTTTTCGGGGTCTCCAGACTGCGATAAGATAACTCACATAAGAACAATATGAAAAAAAAAGAAAGTTTTGCTCGCGCGAAAGTTCGACCTTACCTCCTGTACCAGCTCCTTGTAATTTCATAACATCGGAATCCTAAAGCAGACTTGGCTGATCATTTTCTTTGTAACTCTAGCATTGTGGTCTGTAAGAATATACCGGTCTATATCCGCTAAAAGGTCTATATCCGCTATATGGTCTATAACCGCTATACGGCTGCCCACGTTGCTGGCTGTTTCCGTGTTGTGATGCTAGCAATGTGGTCATAATCCTCAATGGCTGCCCTTTTTGCTATCTGTTTTCTTTATTTATTTGCTGGTGTACAGCTTGGAGCTGCATCAGGAGATAAGGGTGTGTTTTCGCGCTGGTTTAAGCTCGCAGCAGTTAACTTTTCGAAAGTTCCGTTTCAAGGATTTGTGCGTCTGTGGTTTCATATGTGGAGTTTATTTTGTCATTGTTTTTTGCTCGACTCTCCTTCTTCTGGTGCCTCGGGGTTGGGTGGGTCGGGAACTGTGCGTAGTGATTATGCCATTTTCTGCGTTTTCCCATTGTTAACTCCATTCCTGAGCAGGAATATCCCTTCTGCACCAGCATACGGCGTTTACGTTTCACATTTAATCCGTTATACCAGAGCCTGTTCAAATTATCAGGACTTCATGGAGCGTGGGAAAGTGCTCACTACAAAGTTGTTGAGCCAGGAGTATAAAAAACCAAACTGGTAGCAACACTTAAGAAGTTCTATGAGAGACATCATGATCTGGTCAATCCCTACAATGTGGCAGTTTTTCCGGAATTGTTTCTGATGTTTTTGCCAATGACGCACCATAATTAGACTTCCCAAATCCCGGACATACGCTTCTACCGATATTTCCTTCTTTCAGGCCTATGGGCATGGTGGGTGAAGCTTGCTTACCAAGTAATGCTTACTATCCGCGGACGCCTGATTACACCCTTTATTCTGGGGTCCATGTCTGTTAGTCTGAATATTCTGATTCGTCATTCGTTACTTATTTATGAGTTTGGATTATGGCTTAGGTACCATGACAGCAACTATTTTCTACACTTATATTTTGGCTTTTCTTGGGTATATATATAGATTTATACATCTGACTGCGCAGCTTCATAAGTGCCGTCGCTCGGTTGCCACTTTGATGTTTTAACCCTGGTCCTGCTGAACCAGGATTTGCCCTGCCTTCCCATACAGGAATAGAGCCTGGATCAAGTGATCTGATTGGCTAAAATTACAAGTAGGTGTGGTATCCGAATTCATTCAGCATAGTAAGGGTTAAAATAGGTCTAAATGTTTTGTTTAAGAATACATAGGTCCCGACCAGACTTTATAATGGTATTAACCGGTATAGGTTTTCATTTTTTTTTTTTTTTTTTTTTTTTTTTCTTTTTTTTTTTTGATCAGGTTATTTTGCTGTGTCCTATTAGCTTGGTCGTTGTCACTTAAGTAATAATATAATTCTCACATTTATTTACTTTTTCATTTGTCAGTAAATTATCATAGACGATTAAATAGACCTTGTGATATAACCGAGATGTCATAGTTTTGACAGGATTTAAGGGTTCAGAATATTTCTGTCCGGCCTAAATAAAATGATACACAGCATTACGAAAACACGCCTATTCAACTATACTGAAAATTTTATCACCAAAAACTTAAAGAAAAATCAGATAAAAAGTCTGATCTCGTTTTTTATATTTCTGCTCAAAACATAGATTGTGGGTACTCGTTAGAACCGCCTCGCCGAGGCGGTTCTAACGGGTACCCACAATCTATTTTTCGAGTAGAAATAAGAAAAATAATGTATACCCCTGTAAACCCCAGTTTTACTATATAAAAGTGGGGTTTAAGCGGGTCAACATTATATAGGCGTGTTTTCGTGATGTAGAAGCGCTTTCTTTACGAAGTGCTACCGGCTGTTTACGTAATGACCTTAACGTTCGGAATGCCTCAGCTCCTTATCATTCTTGTCCTAAAATTTGAACAAGTTCGTTTTACTATCTCATCACGAAAACACGCCTATATAATTCTGACCCCCATGAAACCGCATTTTTATACAGTAAAACTGGGGTTTACAGGGGTATACATTATTTTTCATATTTCTGCTTAAAATATATATTGTATGCCTCGACGAGGCGGTTCTAACGAGTACCCACAATCTATGTTTTGAGCAGAAATATGAAAAATATCATAATTTTTATTTGCAAATTTTCCCTTTTTTGGTTGTAAAATTTTCAATATTTTTGAATAGGCGTGTTTTCGTAATGAGTTGTTGTCTCTAGAACTGTTCTGTTAGTGGCAAGCAGTGTAGACTCTGATCAAACGCTACATTTTGCAATCTGCGGCGTCTTATCTGGTCCTACAATTTTTGCTTAGCCTGTTTGTCCAAACACGTTAGATACATAGGATAAACAGGCCTCAGTCTGAAGCGTGGCGTAACAAGCACTGTGTCTGGCCTCATTGTGTGTGTGTGTGCGTGTGTGTGTGTGTGTTCTCACGTAGTGACGACGTCAACTTGAATAAGCAATGTTAACAACGGGAAAGCCTGACCTCAGGATCAAAGATAACTGTTTTGTCAAGCAAAACCAAAGATCTAAATGCATTGTGTCCAAGGACGTCAACAGATTTCACATATGTAAGGCTGTAGTTAACCACATATAGATGCGTTAATAAAAAATTCCTACGTGAAAACGTGTTTTAAACGATGTCGAAAAGGGAGTAGTGGAGTGTGCTTAACATTGCATACAGAATAATAAGAAACAAAATCAATAGAGGCTGGCAAAATCTGCTCTTGATAGTAGAGTGATCTTAATTTCGAGTGAGCTTAATGGCGGAGTTTTACTGTAGGACGATGAACAGATACATAAGCATATATCGCTACGCCCAGCCATCAGTTTAATTGTGATCTTCCATAGTCACTCAAGATACATGCACGTGCTTAACCAACTAAAGCCGAGTGGATGCTTTTAGTTCAACTCTTTGAATATGCCCATTTCCAATAGCAGGGTGTCTGCTTTTTTTCTTTCTTTGTTTTGAATCCTCTGATGCCATGCGCAGGATGATCTGGGCCTTCGATTACCACATGTTTCAGAAGGGCCCATTGCCAAACTGTGCATCAAAATATAAGTCCGTGTACATACAAAACTAAATATCTGACATTATTTTTTGGTTTTACTGGTTTGTAGTAGAACAGGACAGTTGAGTCTATCTATAGATAGAAACATATCACAAATATATCATTATCAAATTAATTATTAAATCCGATTTTTTTACACTGACTCAGAAATATCAGTTCGATCAGGATGTGTACTGGTGCCCGTTCAGGTAGCATTCGTTCAATAAAATATAAGGCAGTAAATATGGAGTTCCACTCAAGTTGCTGCTGAAGGGTGACTTGGTGATGTTGTTGTTGGGAACCGTTTTGGTGGTGTTTTCATTATTATTTATTATTATTATTATTAGTAGTAGTAGTAGTAGTAGTAGCAGTAGTAGTAGTAGTAGTCATGAACAGGTTCAAGCAAGCAATTAAGTCCTCTGTTTCTTATATTGTGTATGGTTCTATATGTCAAAAGGAACCCCTTCTGATTATGTTAATCGAATTCTGCTATAAGTATAACAAAATGTTCAGGTGTCCGAAATTTATGGTTGTAACGTAACATGTCGATCATTCCGTTTCGACTTGCCTCAGCCAGAGTCCGTCAAAATCACATTGATTGTATTGAAAACCTGAAAAATTAAATAAAAGTGTGAAAACTAAACATGGCAAACTACAAATTAAGTGGAATAATACAAATAATCGAATCACAGAATGATCTTGAAACAACTCGCGGAAAATATGATGCGATTGTACTTATCTACATTTTTGTCATTACGAAAACACGCCTATTCAAATATATAGCAAAATTTCACCTCCAAAAACTGAAAGTTTTCAGTTAAAAACTCTGATATTTTTCATATTTTTGCTCAAAACATAGATTGTGGGTACTCGTTAGAACCGCCTCGCCGAGGCGGTTCTAACGAGTACCCACAATCTATGTTTTTGAGCAGAAATAAGAAAAATAATGTATACCCCTGTAAACCCCAGTTTTATTATATAAAAGTGGGGTTTAAGGGGGTCAAAATTATGGGTATGTTTTCGTGATGAATTCCATTTCTTCTTATACAAGCATATGGCTGACAACAAAACAGTCTTAAGCACGACAAGAACGAGGAATAATTATTTTGATGGTCTAAAATAAAAGTCAAAAAAGATTGCCTTTGGAAGCAAAAAACACACAAAATCACGAAAATCGGAGACTCGGTTTGATGAATTAAAATTCAAAAAATGGAACAATTTTCATTACTAGCTAAGTGAAACATATTTTCCGTTTGGAAGTTTTGTAAAATAGAGCAACATGTTTATCTTTAATCAGCTTGTATGACAAATTAGTACAAAGTGTAGAAAAATATAAATGGTCATTGTCGACGCTCGATAAATTCTTGATCTAAATTTATTCATACCAGATTTTATAATTGACTTAACAGGTTTTGCCCGAGCTTACCAAAACTATAACGTCGTACCTAATGGCATGCTTTTAATGGCAGTGAGACAACAAGTTAAGGGTTTAAGCACTAAGATTGAAACATTATATGTAACTGTATATTTTTGTATCGAAATTCGTTGAAGATTGATATCCATAGACAGAAAGGAAGACAATGATCAGGAATCGATACAATTATCTAACCCCTTCCGTTCCAAGACACCAAAGGGAAAGAAGGGCGCACTTAAATTAATGGCACCAAAATTAACGCACTACAAGCAGAAAGCCAAAAGGACAGTTTCTCATCCCCCCCCCCCCCAACACACACTCCTCCCACCCAACCCCCCTCCCCCCACAAAAAAAAATAAAAAATGGCCAAACGTCTATTCAAAATAAAAATTGCACGTAGAAAAACATGCAAAGACATACAGTCTTTGCATGTTTTTCTAGGTGCAATTTTTATTTTGGACAATATATAGTAAACCACAGCAGACGAGCAGCCTTGGAACGGTCAGTAAAATATTACTGGGGTGGGTGGGAGGGGGGGGTACTTTTAGACTTTTAAACCTTTCAGACTTTTATTAAGGGTAACTGGTCAACTCGTACCTTAGTCAACTCGTACCTTAGTGAATTCTTACCTATTTTCGGTCAACTCGTTCCCGTTTTCTGGTCAACTCATGCCTCCCAAGTACCTAGTTTGGTCAACTCGTACCTAGTTTGGTCAGCTCGTACCTTTTTAAAAACGAGATAGTGAACGGACAGAGGAGTGGATAGATAGATAGATAGATAGATAGATAGATAGATAGATAGATAGATAGATAGATAGATAGATAGATAGATAGAATCAACTATACTGAAAGGAAAAAGAAACGCAGGGTAAATTTTATTCCTAAATTTCATTCAAGTTTGAAAAAGTTTGTTAAATATTTTACTATGATTACAAAACGGTACATGTATGGAACAAAACTTCCAAATTTCATTGGTCTGTGATCAACAAGTCTCGAGTTATTGAAGTTCATTGGTAGCTACCCCACAAATCTTGAAATCAAAATCAAACTGAAAATCAATATCGGGTGTGCCCCCCCCCCCCCTCCCCCCCCCCCCCCCCCCCCCCTCTTGCTGCCGTTACTGCCCTAATTCTCCTTTGGATAGAGTTAACCAAAACATTGACAGTTCGCATCGGGATGTTATTCCATTCATCGATCAACGCATTCCTTAGTTGTGCGAGAGTTGCGGGGGGATTTCGGCGCTTCCTAACCTTTCTGTCCAGCTCATCACACATGTGCTCTATTGGGGTCAAATCTGGACTGTACGGTGGCCATGCTAGTGGTGCGATGTTATTGTTTGCCAGAAAATCCTGACAAACTCGGGCAACATGTGGTCGGGCATTGTCCTGCTGCAGAATCAGATTACGTTGTTGCACAAGCGGGACTGCAACAGGACGCAAGATCTCATCCCTATACCTTACTGCGGTCATATTGCCCGCAAGAATAATCAACTGTGATTTTATCCCGTGAGCAATGCCTCCCCAGACCATAACGGAGCCACCCCCAAACCGATCCCGTTCGACAACACAGGCGTCGGCAAAGCGTTCTCCGCGACGTCGGTACACACGACGTCGACCATCTGCGCGATAGAGAGTGAACCTAGACTCGTCCGTAAAAAGAACTCGTCTCAACTGCCTCATTGGAAATAGCCTGGGCGCATGCGCCGTCAACCACGCCATACGACGCAACCTACGTGCCTGGGTCAGAGGCAGACCAACGTATGGACGACGAGCTCGAAGACCAATCTCACGCAATCGACTTCCAACAGTCTTCGGAGAAATTTGTCGATTATGCGTACCTACTGTATTAAGAGCAGTTTCGGTAGCAGTGAGATGACGATTCCGCAAATGTGCCAGACGGATTGTCCTGTCTTGACGTCGCGACGTCACGCGTGGACGCCCAGACCGCGGTCGGTCTGCTAAATGCCCTGTCTCCCTTAAACGTCTAACAAGACGTTCAATTGTTGAGACGTTAACCCCAAAATGATTGGCAACTTGCTGTTGCCTCTGACCCTGCATCAGCAACGCAATTGCCCTACCCCTCTGAACATCAGTCAATCGTACCATGATTGAAAAATAGTTCAAAGTAGCGTAAAAATGAAAAGAAAAATCGGTAAAAGAATCAAAGAGCGTTGTGTATCGTTGAAGTGTACCAAATGGTGTGAGGAAATCTTGTGCTGAAGGTTTAAACATGCTTGTTTTGCACGAAATTTTGGCTTTCCGTATTGTCCGTGCAATGCATTGTTGAATGATTTCACTGGGTAGATAGCACATCGACCAAAGACTCGTATACCCGCGGTTCACAGTCACAGGACAATCTGTAAAAGTGTATGGCTAAAGTAAACACCGTAAAAAATGGTTAAAATAAGAAGGAAAAAAACTCTACCCTGCGTTTCTTTTTCCTTTCAGTATATATTGTATGTCATTATTATGATGTATCCTTAATTGACACATTAGTTAAAACATGTACCGAATAATGTAATATTTTGTTATTTCTCCATGAATTATATGTTGTGGCAAACCATTGGAAGTGCATCAGTGAGGCCCTTTAAATGAGTATCCTCAGCATATGTTTTCGTGGAGAAATAAGGAAAATATTTATCTGGATATTCCTCTTTTCTGGAGCTATGCGGAATGCGTTATGTGCAGGCAGATCTGGGCAAACACTGCTGACTTACTCCCAACTCATGACTTCGTTCAATTAGTTGACTCTGGTTATTTTGAAGTTCAAGGGACTCTCTGAAGTACGAGATATCGGTACCTCGACATATCAGATTTGCAGAACCCTTAAACCGCAAATCACAAGCAGAAAATAATTTTGATTTTCTTTTTCATAGAATAAAGTCTTGATATTTCATGTGAATCATCTGCCTAGCAGATGTTTTACATGATAATATCAAGACTTATTTTCTCTGAAAAATAAATAATAATAAATAAAAAAATCAAAATATTGTCTGCAACAAATTTTGCTTGGCGCTTTAAGGGTTTATGAATAAATAAATCAAACGCTCACATTCCACAAATTAATATGTAATTCGACTACTGAAATTAGGTACTAAGGTACGACAACCCAAAATAGGCATGATTTGAAAAAAAGGTACGAGTTGAGTAAGGTACGAGTTGACTAAGGTACGAGTTGACCGAAAGTAGGTACGAGTTGACTAAGGTACGAGTTGACCAGAAACCTTATTAAGCACTCCTGCACCTAACGGTTTTACTATTGTCAGTTTCAAGCGACGTTTAATTGCAGTTCCTCTGCTCTGGTGCTCTTTTTCGTTGTCCTTTTGTTTGTTTGTTCTATTTTCCATGCATCAGGAAAACATGCTTATATAATTTTGACCCCCTTAAACCCCACTTTTATATAGTAAAACTGGGGTTTACAGGGGTATACATTTTTTTTGTTTTATTTTGCTCGAAAACATAGATTGTGGGTCCTCGTTAGAACCGCCTTGCCAAGCGGTTCTAACGAGGACCCACAATCTATGTTTTGAGCAGAAATATAAAAAAAAAAAAATCTTTTTAATCTGAAATTTTTCAGCTTTTTGGGGGTGAAATTTTCTATATATTTGAATAGGCCTGTTTTCGTAATGAAGCGTATTTCTGTTGTCATTTTATATAATGAACTCATAATCCGCAGACTTGGAAGGGTTGTTTTAAGTAAGTTGTCATTACGAAAACATGCCAATCCAAATATATTGAAAATTTTACAACAAAAAAAGGAAAGTTTTCAGATAAAAAAACCCCTGATATTTTTCATATTCCTGCTCAAAACATAGATTTTGGATACTCATTAGAACCGCCTCGGCGAGGCCGTTCTAACGAGGACCTACAATCTATAAAAAAATAAAAATAAATAATGTATACCACTGTAAACCTCAGTTTTACGATATAAAAGTGAGGTTTAAGGGGGTCAAAATTATATAGGAGTGTTTTCGCTATGGTACTTTCCTGAGTATCTTGATATTTGCGTTTTTCTGTCTGGAATCCGTGGCTGCTGAGAATTACGGTTCACGGTTGTTTTCGATAGGGATACGGGCTGCAGGGGATTCCTGCTCTTCACATTTTCCATAACAAAAACACGCCAGTTCAAATAAATTGAAAATTTCACCACCAAAAACTTAAAGTTTTCAGACAAAATTCTGCTATTTTTCATATCTATGCTCAAAAATATAGATTATGGATATTATGGATAGTGCGGCGGTTCTAACGAGTACCCACAATCTATGTTTTTGAGCAGAAATAAGAAAAAATAATGTATACGCTTGTAAACCTCAGTTTTACTTTATATAAGTGGGGTTTAAGGCGGTTAAAATTATATAGGTATGTTTTCGTGATGATTTCAAGCCTTGGCTGCAGATAAAATTATTCACAGAAAGAAGTGCACCTACCGCATGTTAAAGTTAGTGCGGTTATGTTTGTATTTTTGTTTGTTTGTTGTTGTTTTTTTGTTTATTTTTTTGTTTGTTTTTTTCTTTGTATACAATACCTCTCTTTTTGTAATGAGAAGCATACCTTTTTCATTTCTGAGGTTATGAACATTGTACTTTGTGGCCTTGTCAGAAAGTATAAGAGGCGTTTTCGTTTCTTCTTTATAATATTTTTATTTGGTTTGATACAATATATACTAACAAATTATTGATATACCTATGTGTTTAAAATAGTACCCTACCCCTTATTGCACGTCTGTTTCTGTTTTGTTATAAAAAAGACTTGATGCCGTCTCTTTCTTACGCAAAACAGGCTAATATTATGGAAGAATTCAACTCAACAGTTCAGTATTTTGATAACTTATTAAATATTAATAACGACTATTTTAACTTGAACAAATGGTTAATTCAGTTAATCCAAAAGAACTACTATAACAGCTATATAAAAGTAATACGTCTGACCCCGATACACCATTTCTGGACATAATTTATCAATACCTAATGACATAGACATAGAATATTTATTTTTTTATCGATTATTACGTAAGAATACAACAAAAGCTCATGTAGTGTTTTTATTTAGACAAACATATGTAAAGAAACAAAATGATTGGAAACATATACAGTCGACTCTCGTTATCTCGAATTCCAAGGGACTTTCTAAAATACTTCGAGATATCCGTACTTCGACATATCAGATTTGCAGAATAGAGGAAAAACTAATTTGATTAACCACATTTAACAAATATATGTATAATTGGACTTGAGGTTAGAGATATATTGAAAATATTGTGGAAAAGAGGAGAAATTGCTCCTTAGGAGCAATTTCTCCTCTTTTCCACAATATTTTTTACATGTTGTTAGATTTTCGTGTTTAGGCAGGGACCAGAATTTCACTTCGAGATAAGCGATTATTCGAGATAAGCGAGTTCGAGATAGCGAGTGTCAACTGTATCAGAGCATGCATCATAAGGCATAATATACATCTAAGAATAAGGGGCGTATCACAGTAAGAAGCGTATATATATACACAATTTTAACTAAAAGCATGAAAATAGAATATATGAGAAAAATATAAGCAAAATAAAAGAAAACTTTAATAAGAATTGTTGTTTACAGTAATAGATAATAAATACTGCTGACAGGGCTTGTGTCAGACTCGTAATAGGAATGACCCAAAGATACAACCTTTGCGCGAAAACGAAAGGTCAAAAAAGGCATAATAAGATCAACGCTTGCTAAGCCAAAATGAAACGGAATGTAACAAAGGGAGTTAACGGATTAAAAGAAAGAAATACTTGCCAACAAATAAATAAAAAAAACAAACAGAAACAAACATGTTTTAAAGGGAACATGAAAGACATCATTTACAAATCACGCCATCCCAGGCCGTGCAGCAGCCTCCTGAGCTGGAGAAAGGACTCAGCCTTTCTAATGGCATAATCTCTACTAAACTTTAGACCAAACGGGAGACTATGATTTTGATCATGTAAGTTTTTTTTATTAAATGACGACGTCACTCGTCCTACATCCTATTGTGTATTGCTCATTCAATTCGTTTTGCTGGAGCATCTAGTCAAGTTACTGACTTCAATAACTGAAGTGAAAATTTAACTGCTAAACATCTTAAGGAAGGACCCCGCTAACATAAACTACGTAAAACATGTTCTATGTGTTATCGTCGTCATTCTGAGTTAATGTCAAAATTGTTTGAAAACATTTCTGCAAGAAGGTCTATCCGATCTTAAATTTTATGGCGACTAGGTCTTTACATTCAGAAATATTGTTGGCAAAACTGACTTTTCTGTAAAATTTTAAAAGGTTATCACACCCTACAAGTAAGGTAGATTACAACATGGGTATTCTACGGCAAACTGCATGCATGGTTGTTAACCCACTTGTGATTCCTTCTTTGATTGCAAGACGATGGGTCGGTTCTTAGACTAAATCTTAAGACTCTAAGACTCAATCTATTTCAGATGGTCGGCGCCTGACTACCAATATCGCATTACGTAAACACGCCTATCTAAATGTATTGAAAATTTCACCACCAAAATCTGAAAGTTTTCAGATAAAAATTCTGATATTTTTCATACTTCTGCTGAACACGTAGATTGTGGGTGCTTGTTAGAACCGCCTCGGCGAGGCGGTTCTAACGAGTACCCTCAATCTATGTTTTTGAGCAGAAAAGAAAAATTATATATACCCCTGTAAACCCCAGTTTTACTATATAAAAGTGGGGTTTAAGGGGGTCAAAAATTACATAGGCATGTTTTCGTCATGGGTGGTAGGGCTCATCTTGGTCCTGATAGTGATCTGGTTTCAGATCGCCATTGAGCTCTTTGCTTTGTTTCATCACAGTGTTTTTTATTATTTGTTTAACTGTAATGATACACAGATGAGGTAGAGGCCCCTCTGTTGACCGAAATTATGTGATTTGGAGCTGGTTCAGAATTATGGCAGCGGATTCGCGTGATTAAAACTAGTTTAAGTCCCCCATAATTTTCCTACTGACCGTCCCAAGGCGGTTCCTCGGCTCCAGTTCTTCTTTGTGCGTCTGTGGTTTAATATATTTGTGGCCTTTGTTTTGTTAGTATTAGTTTCTCATCTCTCCTTCGTTTGATGATTTGAGAGGGTGTGCTTTGTAATTGTGGCATTTCTTGGGTATCTTTACTTATATATTTGTAAGGCGTATTTTATTTCTCTTGTAGGTTTTCACTTTTTCTCTTGGTGTAAGTGCCCGGCAATGTTCTGTAATTTTAGCTATTCTTGAACACTGGACATCTTTCTTAGTTTCTAGCGGTAGTATTGAAATATAGCCTATGTTAAAATAATTACTTTGAATTATATTTCTTGATATCAAGTACTTGAATCGTGTACAAGAGAAGAACTAAATAAGCTAAGGCTTCCGTTCTAAATCTTGATATCAAAACGTAAGACATTATTTTATGATATAAATATGAAATAAATATAATTATTTGAAACCAACAGCATAAATTGTATATTTTAGATATTTATGTGAACCAAAATAACCTATCACTTCTTATCCTATCCACCTGTAAACAAGTCTACGTCATGCACATTTGAAACAAAGTAAAGGATTTGATACCAGCGATATCTAATCCACATAAGTATATGATTAGGGAATATATAGAGGATATTTTAAGGTGGTGTATTCGATTATAATTCGGGAATACTTTTCTCTGTTTCTCCATAATCACCATATGTTGTAGGTACTCGTTAGAAGCGTCACGGCAAGGTTTATTTTTCTTTTTCTATTGAATGTCATAATACATGTTTTTATCGAGAAAACAGGACAAAGCATCCCAGAATTATCACCAAATACTCTTCTTTAATATAGATTTTTATTATGATTAGATGTGGAAATACGTACCCATGTATAAAGACCCGCACCAGCCAAACTAACGCATTTCACTCTTTCCTCTGACATATCGGCTATAACTTCTTTGGCCCTCTGCGCGACATCAGCCGGTATCGTTTCGATGTCCAGTTTTAAAATTTCTCTTAGCAATGATTCCCTACCTCCTTTTGTGAATTTCATTTTGAAATATGCCCAATCCTGTAAGCAGAACAAACAGTTTCTTACAGCAAGTTCTGGTCTTCTCGACATATCACTTCGTGAACTTCCTCGATCATTACTTCTGATTCCTATCCCCACCTCCTACTTATGCTCCCCTTTTACTATATAAAACAGTGAAATGAGGAATTCGACAGAATTCTGACTAATTAAAGCAATTTATTCTATTGTTTAAACCTCAGAAACCGATTAAGATATTCGCATTTATTAAAATTCCATTGACAAGTGGCGGCGCCAAACTGTTGCACGCACGATTCCAAAGGTTTAAGAGTTGAAAACTTAAACTTTACTTGCTGACCTAACAAACAAGACCATGGCATTTTAAATAGTCTTTTTTTCTTATTAGTTCCTGCGAAAAGGTCGATTGGACATCTATTCAAATTCTCTAAGAAATAGTCAATTTGATAGGTATGTCAAGCTTTCTTTTCTGTGAAAAATAAATTAATATCAAAACTATTGACTTTATGATGATTCGCGTAGGTACTGCCAGAGAGCATATGGGTCGGCGGCTGAGAAAAGGGGCCTAGAGCATTCTCGCAGTCTGGGCAGGATCTTCGCTGCCTACACAATAAAGGGTCCTTGTTGAAAATATAGGACTGAAAGCGAAGATCTTGACCCGATTTGTTGCGCAATCTTGTCAAGGGCTTCACCATTCATAAATACCATAAGGGGGATTTCATCAGCCGCCTTATATGACAAGAAACACATGATGGCAGACCGTCTTAAGTAACGTGAGTTATGTGCAAATTGCAAACGAGTGCCATGTTAAGTCCCTTTGCATGTGACATTGTGAAACACAAGTACGTCGTATGATTTTATAAAAAATACGATTGTTTTCCCTTACCTATTACGTCGCAAATACATTTATGAAACAAGACGTGACTGTCGGAATTACAGAATGGACATGTACACATATAACTATTTTGTTGTTTTATCAGAGCAAATGAATAAAAAAAAGCATATTGAGTAAAATCACTATTAGCTAAGAACAGACAAGTCGATCAAGCACAAGCCTTCTAGGAAGAAAGGATCGAGCCGATATTTGGTCTGCGATCCGCCCACAGTCATGAAATGGAAGACGACAGTACAGTTACTTGTTTGGTTAACTTTTAAGTATACAGTCTATCGTAAACATTCTTAAGAAAAACAAAGTATGTTCTTGTGCTGAATAGCTTTCAGCAAACGTGACCCTAGTACAGAGAAGCAACCACATGGGCCCATTAAGAGTCCTTTTCTCCATCTCTACCTTATTCAGTCACCAACTCGATTACCCTGAAAGCCATTGCTCTTTTTGCTGCAGCTGATACTAATAATGTATACAGTCTGCCTACAAAACAAAAAGGGGTCCTTGTGTATTTTGCGGACAACGCAGGTCTAGATCAGCTTGCGCGAATGCGCAAGCTGATCCGCGCCTTCATTGTCCGCTTACAGAACCAATGGATACCGTATGATAAGTCAACGAACAGAGAATGCTTAGAGTGGACTTCACAGATGTGCATACTGATCTGGAAAATTGCATAAAGGTCTTTTTCGTGAGTTGCGCTTCATTAAAACTAAGGCGTTTTGAGCACCACCACTATTAGTCAAGCGTTTATATACTTATAGACACAGGGTCCTGTCTAGCATTGTAATCACCTTACTGGGGAAGGGAGCTGGTTGGTTTACCGTCGTTCCTTTGCATGTGCTGTCCGTCTGTTGTGCTAGATACAGTCGAACGTCAATAGCTCGAACACAGATGGCTCGTTTATCATGGCTATTTCGAACTCGTTTTTGGTTCCCTACGAAATTCTTCCGACAGCTCAAGACAACAAATATCTAGGGAAGTTATCTTATTTTATCATTAAATTGTATGTTGTGTGTACTCATTAACATCGCCATATATCTATAGTGTAGAAAATAGAAACGATCTCGAAAAATATCGTTATTTGCTTCCTTGCCTGGCGCAATGGTTAACCTTTAGTGGCTCGAACTATATCTAGATCAAATTTCAATGGTCCCAAAGATGATTGAGATATTGAAGTTCGTCTTAAGTTGGTTAAGTCTTCCCCTCGGTTATATAGCAGGCTATTTGCTGCCACTGTGGTAATACCTAGACATTGTTACTATTTTCAGTTCTGTAGCATGTATGTTATAACATTGCAAAGCATGTTTTACAGTTCAGATGCAAACATAATTTCGTGATCTTGAAATCAGTCAAAAAAATAAACTAGCCTCTCCAAACAGAAAACGACCAAGCGGCATATGCAACCAATACAGACTCAGATCAACCTGAATCTACACTGGTATCTTACTGTATGTATGGGCTTTTAATATTCCACTGGCAAACAACTTAGGCGCAGGGCAAACTAAACGGATGAGAAGGCTGATTAAGGTCTCCGCTGGTCTATATTCCATGCATCTGATTTCTTATTTGCGACACTCAATTATGTCCCTTCAAAAACTTATAGCGTATGTACTATACTTCACATTGTTTACTATTCCTCATGGTTTCATTGGTAGTCTATGCCAGTAAGCATTCTTTATAAATCTACAGCGGACCGTTATCGGCCCGTCAGCTAGCCTATAGATTTATAAAGAATGCTTACTGGGATGTTCTGTGAATGTGGCACTTCCTGGACAAAAACATTAACATTTTGAGATCTATCTTACCTTCGCTTGTTCTTCCTTGACTCCCAGAAGCAAGAGTGTTGCCGTTATTAATTGTTGCACCAGAATAGGTGGTCGTAACAGTCTCCCCAGTTCCGTTAAAGCATAACTACACAAATACTTGTTCAAGTCTTTTAAAGATTCCTCGCGATGTTTTTCAAGCCTTCCTAGTAAAAGACCAGCCGATGACACTTCCGCTTCTAGCTGCGGTTCACATCCGACTTCTGATATATTTTGTAGTAAACATTTTATCCTTGTGACGTCATTGTGGAACATTGCATGTGTTAAAGCTGTCAAAAATTAAAAATTAGAGTGCATGCTAGCCCCGGGCATGCCTTTCCTACAATAATGGGCTGGTGTACGACAAAACCTACAATAAGACTTGTGCAACCAGCAAAAAACACAGATCATTCTGCGCATCCGCACAGTCTGATCATCGATCATCGCATGTGCCTTCCACTGCCTCCGGGCTATCTAAAGAGGGATGAACGAGAACCCTTGCCATACTGTGTGGATGTACAGGCTGATCGGAGTCATTGCTTGTCACACAGGTCTTATTGTAGGTTTTGTTGTGCGCTTGCTCATTACTGCATGTGAAAAAAACAGACATTTTTGTCTAGGTGCCCACCGGCGGTGGTTATATAAATTCAAAAGAGAAAAAGCAGCGTCAACCTTTATCCTACTGTTCATGACAACTCCTACCTTTGCAAACAGTGTAGATGCAGATCAGTTGGCTTCTGAATAAGCCATCTGATCAGGATCTACACTGTTTTTACATTTAGTTTGTGAATTTGAACAAAACCATTATATGATGTAATCTGACTGGCTGATAGTAAGAAATGGGTGTGGCTAATTAAATTATTCAGCAGGATAAGGGTTAAAGATAGTGGCTGTTCTAGGAGGTCCTGTATTTTTGTGACTAAAGCTAACATCTGCAGGCAAAAATATGTTTGAAGAGGATGTCCGATATACTGTTGGGGAAATAGCAGCATATGTAATTTGGCAGTCAATCATAAAATCGAAACTAAGGAGGATATGTGCCCGTTGGGTTCCTCACTTGTTAACAAAGACACAAAAGGGTAACTATGAAAAATGTACAAGGGAATCGCTCAAAACAAATACAAATTGTCAAAACAAGAGGATAAATGAAATGCTAACAGTGATGGAACTTGGATGTAAAATTTTGAACCCAAAGAAACGTTAATAACAAAGTGTGTACAGACAACCCTATTTACATATATACCGAAACTCGATACAACGACAAAGTTTGTTATAATGACAATTTGACTGTCACGAAACCTTCGCTTAAAAAGTAAAAAAATAGTCACAAAGTATGCAATAATATTGTATTTAATACTTTAAAGAAATATATGTTTTAGATATTTGTTAGAATCGCCTAAGTGAGGCAATTCTAACAAATATCCAAAACATCTGATCTATGAGGAAATAAAAACAAAACAAGACCATTCTTATATATCAATCTATTCATTAAGTATTCTGTACAACAGCAAATCCACTTTAAACGCAATGTCTTTTTTGAACAAATATTGTCGTTGTAACGAGGGTTCACTGTATCTCTGAAAATGAAAGGAAAGCCAGCTGACCAATAATTGCAAAAATATCTCGAAGTACGAACAATATTTTATAAGCTATCTTCTTCAATTCCAGAGGCCGTACCGTGCAAATGGCCACATAAAAAGGGCGTTCTGTTACCGGCAAGTTTCATAAAAACAATGTGTGGAAGAAAGCTAAAAAAAAAAAAAAGGGCGTCCAAAGACTGGCATACGTAACATCTATTTAATACATTATAATGTACCAGTTCACAAAAGCAAAACTTGTTCAGGACTATTCCCGCAAGAATACATCAAACGGCTACAACACAGCCAGTATTTTCCAGATCTAAGCCCGTGTGGCTTTTTCTTCTTTCCAACACTAAAAAATGTATCTGATAGACATTATAGCTCAAGAATTGCTTAGGTAGTGCGTTTTATCAGTACACTCCTATATCAAGGGCAGATTACTCTGCAGCGTTACGGTCAAGGGTTTCGAGACTTAAAAAGTGTGTTTTTCTTAAGGGATATACATGTACAGTTGACTCTCGTTATCTCGAACTCGCTTATCTCGAATAACGCTTATCTCGAAGTGACCAATTTATATATTTATGGCAGTATATATAACTAAGGAGCAATTTCTCCTCTTTTCCACAATATTTCGATATATCACTAACTTCAAGAGTCCAATAGCATAATTATATATTTGTTAAATGTGGTTGTTCGAATTATTTTTTCCTCAATTCTGAAAATCTGATATGTCGAGGTACGGATATCTCGAAGTGTTTCAGAGGGTCCCTTGGAATTCGAGATAAAGAGAATCGACTGTATTTTGAAGGAGTAAAATAAAATGTCCTGAATGGCATTCGTATTATGGGGAACCTGGAAATGCGTATACTTGTTAACGTAATGTACTAGTATGTGATACAATGGTAAAGTCTCTGACTCGAGATCGAGATGTAGCGGATTCGAACCCTGCGAGCTTCAGTTGTTGTGTCCTTGAACAAGACACTTTATTGCTTTGTACAGGTTTCAGCCCTGGAAGACTTGCATAAAAAGACGGAATATGGCAGTATATATAAATACTAAAAAAGAGAGAGAAAAAAAAAACAAGAAAGAAAGACAATATTCACATAATGGACGCTCCTCAAATTCCGGGGTTTCACTATACACATATACAAATAAAAATTTAAAGGCTTTCCTTTGGAAACAAAGAACATATTTCAGATAGAAAATGGGAGTCTGGGTTTTATTGAGACTCTTCATTAGCCGTAATGAAGTTTGCAACACTGTTAGTGTAGGAATCGCGGGGTATAATTTTTCACAGAAACATTTTCGCAATGTAATGGCAAAGAGCCGCAATATGAGGAAACATTCGCGCTGTCTGATCTGAGTGGAGAAACATTGTATCCTTGACTATCCAAAATAGATCCAGTGAAGATTCTGATCAGCCTGCGCGAATGCACAGGCTGGGCGGCCATGTCCGATGGTATGCTTTCTTACATTGCGGTTTTTAATGTGGTCAGTATATAAGAAAAGCGCTTACCTATTCTTAAATGTTCACTTTCATTGTTTTCGTTTTCGCCAGATACATCATCTTGGACTGGCATGGTGTTTCTCTTGTGTGACTACTGATTTTTCTCTTACATGATAACACCTATTAAGGCGCACAGATTCACTTTCAGTGAAGACAACTCTTTCAAAATTGTCTTGTCTCACCTCTGAAAAGGGGTGTTTTTTTGGAAGAATAGAATTTGCTCCCTGTGGGATCGACTTCTTTCTTTATAGAGAAGATCCTTCTTCAGAGGGGAATTTGCGTCCTGTAAAGCATAGAGAAAGTCACACAAATTGTCTTCCTTAGCGGAAATGGCGGAAAATGTACCAAGCCAATCCTCTTAATCTAACTTTATACATAGAAAGCATGAATACAGGTTAAACTGTTGTATACCTGTATACATTTAATACTAATGGCTTTAAGTGACAACAATAGATTATAGTGTGCATATGGATCAATATACATTACGAGAACAAGCCTATTCAAATATACTGAAAATTTTACCACCAAAGAACTGAAAGTTTTCAGATGAAAAATTCTAAAATATTTCCTATTTCTGCTCAAAACATAGATTGTGGGTACTCGTTAGAACCGCCTCGACGAGGCGGTTCTAACGAGTACCACAATCTATGTTTTGAGCAGAAATAAGAAAAATAATGTATACCCCTGTAAACCCCAGTTTTACTATATAAAAGTGGGGTTTAAGGGGGTCAAAATTATATAGGCATGTTTTCGTGATGTATGAATTACTTATAGAAGGCAAGTGTTAAGAATAAATCACAGTGAAAATGGGCCAATGTTCGAATACGAGTACTGATTCGTACAAGGATCAATAAAGTTCTCACACACATTTACACGGCATTTTCTGGACCGGGTAAAATTCAAATATGAATATTTCAGACTCTTATCAGACTCCATGAACGACCGCGTTAGTCCACATACTTCCGATCGTCAATCAGATTTACTTTTAGACGCACTTGCTTACGGTATAGAAGTCTTGCTTTTCGCCCGTCGGATTGTCCGTCTGCTCTTCGTCTAAATTTGTGTTAACTCTAGACTTTAGTTCCACTTCTGAAAAACTATTATGCTTGCACTCATCGTACCTGACATACAAGTTCTCCCTAACATGGATTCAAAACCTGCGACGTCTACACAGTGACTAAATTGTTTGCCAAACTATTTGCCACTCATCAAACAGGATTTTAGACACAGTAGTAAATTGGACTCGTTCAAATTTCAGGATCAATACGGTAAGGGGTAAATCCTTTCAGCCCTGCAGACCAAACAAGATACCTTTCCAAATAGTGCAGATCCAGATGAGACGGCTCGTCTCGAGCCGTCTCATCAGGATCTACACTGTACCAATCTGTTATTATTATCTGACTGAAGCCCCTATTTGCAACAAATAATGTGTCCAAATTCAGAGATGGATGAGTCGATTTCAGAAATTTAGGGGTGGAAGGGTTACGGAGCTCAAGGGTAATTCGGTAGGAGGTATCTTCTGTTATGTATGAGCCGTGGATCAGCATTTCCTACAAGATTGCAATATGCGTCAGCGAGGACTCAGTTCAACCGGCGCCTTCGAGCAGCCTGATCAGAGTCTTCGCTGTTCGCATAAACACGCGTTAGATCCTTTGCTACATGTACCCACAGACTGATTTGAGTCTTGGCTGCATGTACCCACAGGCTGATTTGAGTCTTGGCTGCATGTACCCACAGGCTGATTTGAGTCTTGGCTGCATGTGCCCACAGGCTGATTTGAGTCGCTAGGCTGCATGTACCCACAGGCTGATTTGAGTCTTGGCTGCATGTATCCACAGGCTGATTTGCGTCTTGGCTGCATGTACCAACAGGCTGATTTGCGTCTTGGCTGCATGTACCCGCAGGCCGATTTGAAACTTGGCTGCATGTACCCACAGGCTGATTTGAGTCTTGGCTGCATGTACCCGCAGGCTGATTTGAGTCTTGGCTGCATGTACCAGCAGGCCGATTTGAGTCTTGGCTGCATGTACCAACATGCTGATTTGAGTCTTGGCTGCATGTACCCACAGGCTGATTTGAAACTTGGCTGCATGTACCCACAGGCTGATTTGAGTCTTGGCTGCATGTACCCGCAGGCTGATTTGAGTCTTGGCTGCATGTACCCGCAGGCTGATTTGAGTCCTGGCTGCATTTACCCGCAGGCTGATTTGAGTCTTGGCTGCATGTACCCACAAGCTAATTTGAGTCTTGGCTGCATGTACCCATAGGCTGATTCGAGTCTTGGCTGCATGTACCCACAGGCTGATTTGAATCTTGGCTGCATGTATCCACAGGCTGATTTGAGTCTTGGCTGCATGTACCCACAGGCTGATTTGAGTCTTGTCTGCATGTATCCACAGGCTGATTTGAGTCTTGGCTTCATGTATCCACAGGTTGATTTGAGTTTTGGCTGCATGTACCCACAGGCTGATTTGAGTCTTGGCTGCATGTACCCACATGCTGATTTGAGTCTTGGCTGCATGTACCCGCAGGCTGATTTGAGTCTTGGCTGCATGTACCTGCATGCTGATTTGAGTCTTGGCTGCATGTACCCGCAGGCTGATTTGAGTCTTGGCTGCATGTACCCGCAGGCTGATTTGAGTCTTGGCTGCATTTACCCTCAGGCTGATTTGAGTCTTGGCTGCATGTACCCGCAGGCTGATTTGAGTCTTGGCTGCATTTACCCTCAGGCTGATTTGAGTCTTGGCTGCATGTACCCACAGGCTGATTTGAGTCTTGGCTGCATGTACCCACAGGCTGATTCGAATCAGCACAGGCTGATTTGAGACTTCGCTAGGCGCACATACAACCTTGTAGAAAATGCTGTGCTCGTATATAAAGTTGCATAAATTATCATCATGTTTGCTATGTTGTTGCTGATATGTTTGTATACGACCGCTGTACGTTTGTAATGTACGGGCATTTAATGTGTAAATGTGTAGGTATACGAAATGCATAACCGACCAGTCTAACGTGTACGGACAAGTTATTCTAGTGGGTGAGTGGTCGCATTGTAACCTAGGGATGCTCAATCACTGAACGGTGCCTTCGACAGGAGTTTCCTTTTGATTTTTTTTTTATTTTCCTAGTTTTATAGTTGTGCCTGGTGCCAAAAAGGATGACATTTGAAGCCTAAGGCCGATGCAGAGTCAGCCGTCGAGATTAAGACAATTAAATCCTAAACATTTGATTCAAATGATATATTAGATATATCTTCAAATGACAAAAATTGTGTGTATGTGTATATATATATATATATATATATATATATATATATATATATATATATATATGTATATATATATATATATATATATATATATATATATATATATATATATATATATATATATATATATATATACTGAGTGAATAACTGGTCGGGATCTTTTGGCATGGTGACAGTGTGCTAGCTTTGTAACGCAAGGATCGATCTGTCCCGATTTTACTCTTTCAATTACACTTAACCCTTGTCATGCTGAATAAATCAAGATGACATGACCACTTCTAATTTTCAGCCAATCAGGTTACTTGGTCCAGGTTGTTGATACAAATTCACATACTTAATGACAAACAGTGTAGATCCAGATCAGTTGGCTTCTAGAGAAGCCAACTGATCCGGATCTATACTGTTTGCAAGAACAGGGCATATCTGGGTTCAGCAGGACCAGGGTTAATACGATTATAGGACCTCTCAAAGTTCAATGCATCAAAGGAACATATGAATAATGGCTCACCCGCGGTGCGTATATATTAAACCTGAGTATATATTTGGAAAGTCAAGAATTTAAAAATATTCCCAAATCGATTGCTATTACTTCAATGTATACTGAGCCTAAAAAGGTAATACAGCATTTCGTATATGCAAGTATTCATAGATTTAAATAAACGTCAAATAGATTGCCTTTGGAAACACAGAACACACTACAGATCAGAAAATGGGAGTCTCGGATTTATTGAGACTCTTCATAAGCAGTAATGAAGATTTCAGTACTGCTTACGCCCTCTAGCGTATACATAAGCAGAACTCCATTTTCAAATATACCACAATGAGCCTAATGATCCCAAAGGAAATAAAATATAATCTGCACTTTGGTAAAGTACGGGGAGACGTTCTACCGCCGCCACACGGCACTAATACCAGCTGCAGTGTAGTAAAATAAACGTCAAAAAATACCTATAGAACTTTCAAATGAAGCCGTATTTATCCTAAGTATTGGGACACCTTGTCTACTTACTATGCTTGTCCTAAAATTTGAGATAGTCCATTCTACCACCTGATGATGTGTCGTATGTATAGCAAAGAGCGTAGACCCTGATCAGACGCCCCTTTCTGCGGCGTCTGATCTGGATCTACACTGTTTGCAAAGGCCTATCTCTCCCAATACTTAGGGTTGTTACGGTACGACTTAAAACATTTCTAAATCATTTGGGCTGACTTTTAAATGCACTGAACTAAAACATGGGTTGGCTAAATCCTCCTTAAAGCGAATGCATATACATGTACAGTTTCACAGACGGACGCATAAACATAAAAAAGTACGAGTATACCCCATTTATATTCGAACAGAGACGTAAAAGCAAACAAGTGCAGACTGTTTGCCATTTGAGACAATCTCACCAGCTGATCGATCAAATTTTGTTACTTTTTAGGATACGAACTTTTTGGCCAGTTCTGGTACTTGGACTTCGTCAAGCGAAAAATACCTTCGTCGAGCGAAAAATACCTTCAAGCAAAATGTACAGATTCAGGTCAGCCTTCTCATGTGCAGTCTTGTTAGGGATTTGCTCTCATTTGGTTCATTCTGTTGTACCCAAAGATTCTGTTAGCTGACAGCAAAGGCTGTGATCAGGGCCCAGGTGTTCAAAGCTAACGACGTCGTTAGATAACGATTGGTTAAAATTTACATCGAGTGATATGTAAATATGCTGAAAATTTTTGCTGAAAAAATGTGAGTAGCTTAAGCTACTCACGTTTTTGTCAGCAAAAACTATCAAATATGCTGAAATATTTTGCTGAAAAAATGTGAGTAGCTTTTGCAGTGCAAAACTACGCACGTTTTTTCAGCAAAAAATATCAGAATATTGTATATTGAATCTGCTAAAACAGTTAACGAAATGACCCTTAACGAGCTCGTTAAGCTAACGACGTTTTGAACAACTGGGCCCAGATTGTTCATCCGCGCAGCTTGATCTGGGCCTTCGCTGTTCGCATATGACCCGACGTCACATTTTGTTTGATGGGACTCAGATTGTGTCCGAACGTGCCAAATTTCATCACGAAAACATGCCTATATAATTTTGACCCCCTTAAACCCCATTTTTATATAGTAAAACTGGGGTTTACAGGGGTATACATTATTTTTCTTATTTCTGCTCAAAACATGGATTGTGAGTACTCGATAGAACCACCTCGCCGAGGCGGTTCTAACGAGTACCCACAATCTATGTTTTGAGCAGAAATAAGAAAAATATCAGTTTTTTTTTTTTTTGTTTTGTTTTTTTTTTTATCTGAAAAGTTTAAATTTTTGGAGGAGAAATTTTCTATATAGTTGAATACGCGTGTTTTCGTAATGTGATATTAGCGGCACATATCACACAGAACAGCTTTCCCAAGGTATAGTAAGGCGAAAGGCTACGCGGATGAACAGTCTGATCAGGGCCTTTGCTGTCCGCTAAAAGTAACTTTGGATACAATAGAATGTATCAAAGGAGAGCAAAGGCACGGATAAGACTTTGTGGAGGAGAGTGGCCGTATAATGTACAAATTTTGATGAGCACTCTTTTCTGTTTTAAATTTCATCGGAAACACCGAACTCCAAATGTTAGAAACATAAAAAAATTGTGAAGATCAGCACTCGGCTAGCAGCACACTTCCCCAACCTAGAACGTAACTTCCATAATCTCGAAGCACAGCAGAGACATCAGAGATATTGACGGCTACGAGATATCAGACAGAGTCGCCTCTGCGATAGCAACATGCCGACCTAACGTCATGACCCGCTGAACAAGTATCAGGAGCTGGCGCAGTAACATGGGAACTGCTTATATTGTGAAAAAAAAATTATAAAAATTTGCAGTAGCTACTACATTCTGCTTTAAAAACTGAAAACCTAATACAACTTGCGTTTTGACTATCGGAATCCGAGTTTTAAGTTTACTTATTTTACAAGCTTAAAAAGAGTTGAGGGCAAGACTGATATTTTAGAATGAAATATTTATCGCATGTATTTGGAGAGACAGGCCTTTGCAAACAGTGTAGACCCAGATGAAACGCCGCAGAGCGCGGCGTCTTATCAGCGTCTACACTGTTTGCCACTCATCCAGAAATTTTAAACACAACATTGGATAGTAAATTGTACTTGTTTAAATTTTAGAACAAGTATGGTAAGGAGTTGAGGAGTCCGAATACTAAGGGTAAATATGGTAATTCAAATATGTTATTAATTGAAAAATGTATTGTACTTGTTATGCGACAGACTGCGTACATAGTGGGTAACCCGATCAAGGCTAACAATTGTGTTGCCCTCTTTGATTACCCGACAGTGAGTAGGTCCGCTGAATCGATAACGGCTCAAACCCACATCTTTTCAAGATGGTTTGGCATGACCTTATCCGTCTGTGGTCGATCTCAGTGTAGTCCAACAATTGTTTTTTTGTTGTTGTTTTTTTTTTTTTTTTTTTTTTTTTCTATTTCTTTCTTTTTTTTTTTCTTTGCTCTGACATTTGCTTTGTAGGCATGCTCTCATTTTAATTTAATTTATCATCACGAAAACATGCCTATAAAATGTTGACCCCCTCAAACCCCACCTTTATATAGTAAAACTAGGGTTCACAGGGGTATACATTATTTTTCTTATTTCTATTCAAAAACATAGATTGTGGGTACTCGTTAGAACCGCCTCGACGAGGCGGTTCTATCGAGTACCCACAATCTATGTTTTGAGCAGAAGTATGAAAAATATCAGAATTTTTATCTGAAAATATTCATTTTTTGGTGGTTAAATTTTCAGTATATATTTGAATAGGCACGTTTTTGTAATGTATACATAGCCGAAATTGTATGAAACTTAAATGCGAGAGCTGGAGATCCGTGAGACCAGGATTAAGCCCCACCCTGATCCCAGCATTTTTACTGTTGACCGTTCCACTGTAATAGCTTTTTGCTGCTTCTGCTCATGTTTCTGTTCTCTGTTCGGTTGTTGAATCTATTTTGTCAATCCGTATCGGGTGCCTTTGGGGCACTTTGTTCTAACGATTGTGAGCCTTTCCTAGGCATCTTTCTACTTATATCTTATACTTTATATGGACCTTGTTAAGCGAAAAAGTTCCCCTCGAACATGTGCAAAATGCGCAGATTAAGATCATCCTGCTCATGTGCAGGGCACCATCCTGGCCTTTGTTCTACATTTATACATTCGGTAGTATACAATGATTCTGTTACATGTGTGTGTAGTGGACAATGCAGACTGATCAGACTGCGCGGATGTGCAGGATAATCCGAGCCCTCGCCGTTTGCATATGTCTGAAGAAACGTTTTCCCATGGCGCGTCCCAATTTTAATGCATATAAAAGAAGTATTCTCGCTAGAAAATATTATCATGAATTACTTGTAGGCTGTTGGTTGTAAAGCAGCATATCTATCCGATTGTATAGCCTTCTTTCAGCAGTTCTTTGTTATTGTAGAGCTTTCCGGGTTAGCCGTAAACGAATATGTTTACACTATTACGAAAGCCGGGGAGGAACATTTCTTATTTCTAACTTCTAACTTCTTACTCCTTACTTCTAACTTCCATGTATGCATGTATGTATGTATATATATATATGTGTGTGTGTGTGTGTGTATGTGTGTGTGTGTGTGTGTTAGAAGTTAGAAGTAAGAGTTAGATTTTAGAAATAAGAAATGTCCCTACCCGCAATCTCTCTCTCTCTCTCTCTCACACACACACACACACACACACACACACACACACACACACACACATACATACACACATAAAACGTGGACGTTCTACTTCTTACGTTCTTATTTCTAACTTCTAACTTCTTACTTCTAACTTCTAACTTCCATGTTGTATGTATGTATGTATGTATGTATGTATGTATTTATGCCTATGTATGTATGTATTTATGTGTGTGTGTGTGTGCGTGTGTGTGTGTGTGTGTGTGTAAGAAGTTAGAAGTAAGAAGTTAGATTTTAGAAATAAGAAATGTCCCTACCCGCAATCTCTCTCTCTCTCTGTGTCACTCACACACACACACACACACACACACACACACACACACACACACACACATACATACATACATACATACATACATACATACATACACACATAAAACGTGGACGTTAGAAGTTAGTAGTTAGAAGTAAGAAGTTAGAAGTTTGAAGTAAGATGTTAGAAGTAGGAAGTTAGAAGTTAGAAGTAAGAAGTTAGAAGTTAGAAATAAGAAATGTCCCTACCCGCACTCTATCTCACACACACACACACACACACATACACTCACACACATACATACATACATACACACACACACAGACAGACACACACACACACACATACATACATACATACATACATACATACATACATACATACACACACACATACATACATACATACATACATACATACACACACACATACATATATACATACATACATACAACATGGAAGTTAGAAGTAAGAAGTTTGAAGTTAGAAGTAAGAAGTTAGAAGTTAGAAATAAGAAAAGTCCCTACCCGCACACACACATACGCACACACACGCACGCACGCACGCATACATACATACATACATACATACATACAAAATGGAAGTTAGAAGTTAGAAGTAGGAAGTTAGAAGTAAGAAGTAAGAAGTTAGAAGTTAGTACTAAGACGTTAGAAGTTAGAAGTAAGAAATGTCCCTACCAGCACGCACATACACACACACACACACACACACACACACACACACAGACAAACAGACACACACACGAGCACATACACACACACAGACTCACACACAGACACACACACATATATATATATACATACATACATACAACATGGAAGTTAGAAGTAAGAAGTTAGAAGTTAGAAGTAAGAAGTAAGAAGTTAGAATTAAGAAGTTAGAAGTTAGAAATAAGAAATGTCCGTACCCTCAATCTCACACACACGCACACAATAGCCGAAATCGTATGAAATTTAAATGGGAGAGCTGGAGATCCAGGATTAAGCCCCACCCTGATCCCAGCATTTTTACTGTTGACCGTTCCACTGTAATAGCTTTTTGCTGCTTCTGTTCATGTTTCTGTTCTCTGTTCGGTTGTTGAATCTATTTTGTCAGTCCCTATCCGGTGCCTTTGGGGCACTTTGTTCTAACGATTGTGAGCCTTTCCTAGGCATCTTTCTACTTATATCTTATACTTTATATGGGCTATACTTTATTTTTATATGGACCTTGTTAAGCGAAAAAGTTCCCTCGAACATGTGCAAAATGCGCAGATTAACATCATCCTGCGCATGTGCAAGGTATCATCCTGGCCTTTGCTCGGGCAATCAAAAAGGGCAACACATTTGTTAGCCTTGATCGGGTTACCCATTAACATACATACATACATACAACATGGAAGTTAGAAGTTAGAAGTAAGAATTTAGAAGTTAGAAGTAAGAAGTTAGAAATTAAGATGTTAGCAGTTAGAAATAAGAAATGTCCCTATCCTGCTTTCGTACACTATAGATATGAGATACTGTTTAATATGAGAGAGTTGTGAAGGTTGTACATAAGTATTGTTATTGAATGTTTTATGTATGAAATAGTTATGCTTATCGTCATGCATTCCTGTCATAACTAAGGACCTGCGCAATGCAAAACACTGACGATGCATATACGGACAGACTGATAGCGCCTTCATTATTTTCTAACAGAATCATTAGATGCTGTGATAAGTTATTATTATTATTATTATTATTATTATTATTATTATTATTATTGTTGTTGTTGTTGTTGATGATGTCGTCGTCGTCGTTATTATTGTTGTTGTTAATTTCTTGTTTTGGATGTAACGTGTATTTAAGCAATAATATTAAAACATTTTCTTTCGCTTAGTATAGCAAGATATACGTAGGTGTATTGATTTGAATAAGGGTGTACTTTTAGAATCACCGATACTAACCGAAATTTTTTTTTCTATATATAGCCCATGAAATGGTCTTAGCGTAAAATAATGGTATGTATTGAGTTTCCCTACATATAAAAGTACTGTCAGAAACCAAAACGAACCGTCAGAAAACAAAAAAGCAGACCGAACCAGAATAAAGAGTCAGAAACCAGAACGAAAAGAAATATCAACAAGTGCAATACAGAGTAAAGGTGAGTGGTAAAACTTTCAAGAGAACTCTTTGTCTCGCATTACCGAACTTACCCTGATTATTGGGAAAATTTTTAGATAAAAAATTTTGATATTTTCATATTTCTGCTCAAAAGATAGATTGTGGGTACTCGTTAAAACCGCCTCGGCAAATCAGTAGTAATGAGTACCCACAATCTATGTTTTTTTAGCAAAACAAGAGAAATAATATATGCCCCTGTAAACCCCAGTTTTACTTTATAAAAATGCGGTTAAAGCGGGTCGAAATTATAAAGGCATGTTTTCGTGATTGATTGTTCTTTATCTCAGCTGATTCTGGTATTTCCTGGGTATATTTATTTATATTTTTATGTATCTCAAGATCAGAGAGTTATCAACATAAATAGGTTTTCTTTCTTCTCAACCTAAACTTATGCTTCTGTGAAGTGCTTATAATGGGTACCATCACGAAAACATACCTATATAATTTTGACCCCCTTAAACCCCACTTTTATATTGTAAAACTGGGGTATACAGGGGTATATATTATTTTTCTTATTTCTGCTCAAAACATAGATTGTGGATACTCGTTAGAACCGCCTCGGCGAGGCGGTTCTAAAGAGTATCCATAATCTATGTTTTGAATAGAAATAAGAAAAATATCAGATTTTTTTTTTATCTGATTTTTTTTATTTTTTGGTGGTAAAATTTTCTGTATATTTGAATAGGCATGTTTTCGTAATGACAAAACTTGTGTTGAAGTAGAGAAACAAGAAAACACATCAATGTTCTTAAAGACTGACCTACCTAGAGCTCTGCTTAAGAAGAGATACGTCAGTATAGCTATAGTGATAGGCATTTATAAATGTCTTTTACAGTATTGTTTATATTTACCTCTTTGCTAGGTCCAAAATTGTCGAAGGACGACATATCAGTATTAAGGAGACTACATAATCCTCCAGAAGCTGTAAAAGACATTCTAAAGACGACTCTATTGCTTCTAGGTCATCCAGAAGAATATGCAAAGGTAAGCGCTTTACCAGTGGTTGTGTTACCTGACTCTGGGCTGTTCCGGGTATCTCCGTATTTGGTGTTTGCAGGAATCGAGACCTTAACTGGGCCTCGCCATGTTTAGACATGTCACTGGGCATATGCTCAGGCATATGTTATCAGGGCCTTCACTGTCCGCCGCTGGTAGAATAATTTGATAGGCTCGGATGGTACTTTGCGCATGCGTAGAATAATCTAAATTTGCTCATTTTGTGCATGTTCGAATGTACTTTTTCGCTTGACACGGCCCAATTAATCTTGATTTATGGCAAGGGTCTGAAAGAGAATTGACACTTTCACGGGATGGCTAGGTAACTCTTTCAAAATTGGAATGTGTCCCTTAAAATTTTTTATCAAGCACATTATATCAATATCGAACCTGCAAAAGCTTTTAAGCAAAGGTAACATAGCAGGCAATGTAGATTTGTATTAAAACGGCTGGTAACGATTCATGCCCTCTGTATATGCATGTCTACTGTTTGAAAACTTGTTAACGTTTTGTTCTTTGTATTTAATTTAAACCTTCATAGCAACTGAATAAATAATACAAAGGCCTACAACTATACAAATGAGATCATGAAGACAATCATTTTCACTGATACAAATCTGTTTCCCAAATATATAATATTAATGGAATTCCAAGCACATATAACAAATATTGTATATAACAAATATTTATGTCAATAAGGGGACTGGTTGCACATTAAAGGGGAATAAATCTTTTTAAATTAATTTTAACCACTTCTGAGACTAAATCTACTCTAAAAGGAAATACCTTGCTACCTTGTGAGCATATTCTTTACTTTAAGAGTAGATTCTTTTTGACTAGGGGCTTGGAACACAGGAAAGCACACAGGAAGTCACAGAAGTGATCTCAGTTGTCAAATTTCAAATTTGGCCTAAAACTACTGGGTGTGTCCATTCCCAAAAATTGTTTATATAATAACATATGGGCCGCGCAATGCAGAAACATGTCTTCCGGCACATGCAGACAGCGAAGGCCCAGACCAGCCTGCGCATCCGCGCAGTCTGATCAGGGCCTTCGCTTTCCATAGAGTCATTGAATACTATTGACAGATTCAAAGGGGAGAGCAAATGCCCGGATGAGACTTTGCGATGTCACAGTGCAGGACGTTGTCAATCCGTTCATTTTGCGCATGCTCCAAGGCACTTTTTTGCTTGACGAGGCCCATATAACATGTAACTTTTAACCTTCCTGCAGGAATGGAGGTATGTAAAGAAGATTCTTGCAGGCAGTGGAAAAGACTCTTTCTTAAATGTTCTCTACAATTATGATGTGACAAATACACCACCTGACGTTGCTATGAAAGCCAGAGATATCATCAAAAGTTATAATGAGGACAAGGTGAAACAAGTCAGTTGCGCAAGCGCTGGAGTCTTTGTGTGGGTAAGTTATGTTTAGACGCAGCTGTCCTACTTCCGGTCTGGACATGACGACCTTGCATATGTCTTAACCTTACACTCTCTGGGCTAATTCAGCAGGCGACAAATTGACGATATATACTTGTTCTGATTTTATGACAAGAAACCTAAATAATTAAATAGCCCTGTATTTAGAATAACTGCGGTAGTGTTTCTACAGGAAAAGCAGCATTGAATGTAAAGTCTATATTGGAGGCAGGGAAAGCATACTTAACGCACAAGCTAAATCTGCTACAGGAAAGAAGCTTTCCATCACTGTGCATTTTTAGTTTATCCTCATCACAATCATTCAGCCCGTTCTGAAAATCGAGTTCCGCTTACGCCGGTACTACCGTGTGTGTATGTTTGAATGCTGGTGGGTGGGGGAGAGTAGCGTATGCAGCCCTGCAAACTACAGTAGACTCTCGTTATCTCGACCTCGCTTATCTCGAATAACCGCTTATCTCGAAGTGAAAATCTGGTCCCTGCTTAAAAATGAAAATCTAATAACAGGTAACAAAATATTGTGGAAAAGAGGAGAAATTGCTCCAAAGGAGCAATTTCTCCTCTTTTCCACAATATTTTCAACATATGTCTAACTTCAAGAGTCCAATTACATCTACATTTGTTAAATGCGGTTGTTCGATTTATTTTTTCCTCAAGTCTGCAAATCTGATATGTCGAAGTACGGATATCTCGAAGTATTTTTGAGAGTCCCTTGGGGTTCGAGATAACGAGAGTCGACTGTACAATGCCAAAAACCTTAAGCAAACTAATGAATGCGCTGTGGAAGACGCGCTTGTTGGCGTTGTTCGGTCTTTCGTGATGGAGATAAATAAAGAACCATAGGAAAGCCACTGACCTTGGATGAGCGACCACTACCTTATAATAATATCATGACTCAAGTGGCATACGAGAAGTTCCTATATGCCACTTGCATGATTATAAAGACTTGTCACTGTAGTAGCGACCAGGGTAGTGACCAGCCTTTATAGTCATGATAGTTTTGGTTACTAGGACCAGCCTTTGTAGTCATGATACTATTTTGGTTTTATTTTAGTGGGTTATCAAACAGGATTATAAGAATAAACATTTAGTCACTGAAGACTGGAGCCCATCTATATAGTCGTTTATAACCTTAAACGTCCCATAAAAACATATTTACAATGTTGATCCAGATCAGACATCGCTTAATGCGGCTTGTGATCATAATCTCCACTGTTCAACTTTCGCAATGAATTTTCAAATCTTTTGACCAGTTCTTGTTGAAAAAGAGAGATATCCCTCTTCGTTTACCAGGACGCATTAACTAAGCTTTAAGAACAGAAAAAAATACACATATATTTGTTGACATAATGATTTTTTTTTTTTTATTTTACAGTGTGAATATGTAACCAAAGAGGTGCTAGCCAATGCTGATCAGTCAAAGACGCAGGAGCCTAAACACATGGACTAGCCAGAGTGGTATCTTACCGCAATTTGACATAATAGGACGTTAATTATGATGGCGGTTTGCTTTGATAGAAGATCAGATGAACCGCAACGTTAGAAAACGTACCTGCAGACATGTTCGCCTAGCGAAGATTCAGATCAGCTTGCGCATTCGCTCAGTCTGATCAAAATCATTACTGGGTGCATTCTGGACAACCAATGATGCAAATTTTCTTCGTGCGGACAACGAAGGATCTGATCAGACTGCGCGGACGCGCAGTCTGAACAGATCATTCGTTTTACGCATATGCCAGAAGGCACTTTTTTTCACGTTCTGTTTCAGATATTTCTTGAACACTATATACTTACTCTAACTATTCTTGTAGCTCGTGTACAGAGCTGCCGTTTATGTAGTAGATGCAGTAATACGAATCATTACATGTCAGACAAAATTTGACTTCTCAGTCTTGCTATGCATATCTGATACATTATTAAGTGATCGACCAGTATAGGCAACTATGTGTGATCAAAAAATGCTCGTCATATGTTACCGTATTACCCTAATTATTCCGTCACCATGCAACTTACCATATTTTTACTAAAATGCGAACTCATTTTACTGCCTGTGTTTAAAACAACTGGATGAGTGGCAAACAGAGTAGACCCTGAGCAGATACAGTAAAACCTCAATGGCTTGAACAATTTTGCGACCATAGAAATTAGTTCGAGCCCCTGTTTTAAATACAATGTATCATATTGGCACCAGGTCAGGAGGCAAATGGGGATCATGTAGGCATGTCTTTGCGATCCTTCATAAAATAATGGTATGTTGAGTGTACTCATTAGAATCGCCTCAATGAGGCGATTCTAACGAGTATACACAACATACATTTTCCTAAAAAAAAAAACAACAAAAAAACACTAATTGCACTAAATATCTGTTCTCATGTGCTATCGGAAGGATTTCCTGGGGACTCAAAAACGAGTTCGAATTAGCCATAGTCAACGAGCCATCCGTGTTCGAGCTTCTGAAGATTTGACTGTACTTAGGGTATATACGGCACAATGGGAGAAACGTGGAAATATGTCAAAGGCAGACGAGTCACTTTCGGGGAGTGATAACAAACTCTCAGAGTGGAAAGTATCAAACTGTTTTTTTAACTATGAGCCAGCAGAGGCTCCCAGCTTTTTAAAAGAGTCTTATCACGAAAACATACCTATATATATATATATATATATATATATATATATATATATATATATATATATATATATATATATATATATATATATATATATATATATATATATATATATATATATATATATATATATATATATATATATATATTATATATATATATATATATATTTTGGTGGTAATATTCTCAATATATTTGAAAAGGCGTGTTTTCGTAATGACAAAACGTGATCCGTACGAGTAAAAAGGTCTTAATGGATACCCGAAAAACGCCAGGATTGATCTCAAGATCTCTAAATTTGTTATGCAGAGATTTTTATATAGACTTGGCTCCTAAAAGGCTCGTCTTTTTTAAATCTATGCGAATGCATAAGCTGATTTAGAATTCACTCTGCACAAAAGCGCTAATGATCATTTTGCCTTTACGGAGCCTTAATGGGGTATAAAGAGGAAAATATATCTTTATTTTTTGGCCCTTCTGAAATTGTGGCTATTCTTAAATAAAGACTTTGCTCCCGTTGGGTGCACATATTTTACTTTTGGAGTAGATTTTTTTCAAGAGGAGCATCGGAGTTAAGGTAAGTAAATAGGGAGTCGCAAAAGTTGTGTCCCTTTTCAAAGAGCATGGAAAATGTACCAAGTGCTTTTTAGTCCCCGTTCTTTGGGAGTTTTACGTTTCACATTTGCCATATATGTTAAATATATATCCTAGTTCTATCATAAAAGAAATATATATCTTAGTTCCATCATAAAAGAAATATATATCTTAGTTCTATCATAAAAGAAATATATATCTTAGTTCCATCATAAAAGAAATATATATCCTAGTTCTATCATAAAAGAAATATATATCTTAATTCCATCATAAAAGAAATATATATCTTAGTTCCATCATAAAAGAAATATATATCTTAGTTCTATCATAAAAGAAATATATATCTTAGTTCTATCATAAAAGAAATATATATCTTAGTTCTATCATAAAAGAAATATATATCTTAGTTCCATCATAAAAGAAATATATATCTTAGTTCCATCATAAAAGAAATATATATCTTAGTTCTATCATAAAAGAAATATATATCTTAGTTCCATCATAAAAGAAATATATATCTTAGTTCCATCATAAAAGAAATATATATCTTAGTTCCATCATAAAAGAAATATATATGTTTGCTTCAGTTTGTTTTCGAGTACATATTGAGAATGAGACTCTTACATAACGAAAAATGCCTATGTAATTTTGACCCCCTAAAACCCCACTTTTATACAGTAAAACTTGGGTTTACAGGGGTACACATTATTTTTCTTATTTCTGCTCAAACACATAGATTGTGGGTACTCGTTAGAACCGCCTCTGCGAGGCGGTTCTAACGAGTACCTACAATCTATGTTTTGAGCAGAAACATGAAAAATATCATAGTTTTTATCTGAAAATTTTAAGTTTTTGGAGGTGAAATTTTCTGTATATTCGAAATAGGCATGTTTTCGCGACGGTTACCTGAATTATACAGGCAAAAATGCCTGAAGTTTTCAAACTGCTTATAAAAGGCTTTTTAGAGGTATATATTCCAGTCATGGACTTAGAATATTACATGACTCATGTCAAATTATGTTACCGTATTCGAAGTTATTACCGCACATATCTTTGTATGCATACATTCGAGTAATTCCTGAGACGCCTTATTGTAACCCTAGTACTTTTAATCAATTTTCTTTAAAAACGTACGTTATGGATAGTAACTTTGATCGCCTCGACAAGTCTATAGATACCGTAGTATATACTTTTATCACGAAGCTCCCTGTCGATGTTTCTTTTAAGCGTGCATTTGTAATACATTATTGCAGTGCAATTATTTGTTTATATACTATTGTATTAAAATAACGAACACCTGTCAGCTTTTTACTCTTCTAACATATGTTACCCGTTGGTACGAAAGCGTAACGCTTGCCTTCAGTTTGCAAAAAGAAAAATCCTTTGTCATTGTAGCAGTATTTGAAACCTTTCAAAAATAGGAAACACTCTTAAAGAAAAGAAATTTCCCCAGAAGGAGAAAATATTTTTCTTTAATGGTAGTCGCTAATGAGAAGAAAGGTAACGATTTCAATGTCAGATATCTCTCGTAGAGTTGGATCTTTTCCACCATTCTCCTTAAACTAGGCCTGTTTGTACATTTGTTGCAATCTGATCAAGGTCTACACAGTTTGATATATATATAATTATTCAGTAATGTTCAAGTATAATCTGAGCAAACTATACAGATATACACGTTTTGTCACCCACACAGCAGTTTTAACACACATGAATAGGAGTAAGGAGTTCCTGCCCAAGTTGTTCAACGCATCGTTAGCTTAACGAGCTCGTTAGTGGACAAAATGTTAACTGTTCTAGTACAATATCTAAATCACATGTATTTTTGCTGAAAAATGTGAGTAGCTTTGCGGGTACAAACGCAACTCACATTTTTTTTTCAACAAAACATATTAGCGTATATGCTATAATTAATGATCAAAGTTATAACGAAACGTTAACTAACGATATCGTTTAACAACTGAGTCCAGGGCCCAGTTTTCAAAGCTAACGACATCGTTAGTTAACGATTCATTAAAATTTGCATCAAGTGATACGCAAATATGCTGAAATTTTTTGCTGAAAAAATGTGAGTAAAAGCTACTCACATTTTTTCAGTTAAAAAATTCAGAAAATTGCATATTGAATCTGCTAAAACAGTTAACGAAATAACCCTCAACGAGCTCGTTAAGCTAACGACGCTTTGAACAATTGGGTCCAGGTGTCTGAATATTTACAGGGAATAAAGTGTCTGTTTGGACACTGTGACATCATACCGATTCTAAAATTTGCGCGCGTATATGTTATATGTACGCCGTTCCCTCCTAGAAATATGTGACATCTCAATACAGTATTTTTCCTAAATGATTGAGCATATATTATGTTTTTGAATACCTAACTTCTTAATGGTTAAGATTGTTCACATTGCCATGCCAAAATGGACTCTCCTTATTTTCTCTATTACTATTATCTTTCATATATAGTTAAGACGCGAGAGGCTGACCGTGAACTTCATTCAAAAATATTCTTTATGTATAAGAATAGCTTTACGATATTGGCAACTGTCATAAAAATGTTCATTAAAAGTTTAGGACGGCTAGGTCGGCACACAAGAGGTCAACTCACCAGGAAAGCTAAGGGTTGGGTTTCAAAACACGACTGTCTTAACCAGTGTTAATCCCCGACGCATCTCCAAAGTAGCCTGCCTCAGTTGTGGCCTGATGATGGTCGTCTATTTGCTGCAGACAAATGCCCAACATCAGGTTTCAGTTTCAACAACCCTTCTTCTTTTATTTAATACGCGACATCTCGTGATTCGTGCTACCATTTTCCACTCTTTCTGCTACATAAAGATGTGAATTGCAGGTTTTCGTTCTGAAGTATGAATAAATTAAGCACTTGTTTTATGGTTATGAATAAAACCTTGACATAATTCATGGAACGTTTTCTTTATTAAACCGCACACTAAAAGGAGGCGAAGCCTCACTTTGTGCAAGTACATTAGTGAGGTTGTTTCTGATGTAGAAATCTTAGATATAAACCTGCTGTCTATAAACATAAGCAGACAAAATTGAAAATTGTTTTCCCTTTTTTCATAAGAAATAAGACATTTCATTCAAATTTATTTCGAATGAGAAAATTTGAATGACTTTCGAGTGAAAACTGAAAACAAATCTATCAATAGTTGCCATCTGACGATTCATACCATAGAGTATACAATGTACAGCCTACAGACTACCATTGATCTCCCTTGTACATTTTATACATTTTGCAAATGTTCTGATGCCTACAGATGGTGCCATGTAATAGGGAACTATAGTCATATGAACCAGTCCGTTGCACTATAAATGATAGTAGTCTGAGGCCTGTATAGGAAACGCAACATGTAACGCATAAACTTAGACACCAATTCAGCGTAGGCCAGATTATTTATGGTGAATGAATATACATTCAGGGAAGGAAATTTGTAAAAATAAGTTTTACTCCCTTCTGAAAAAGTTCTGTTCTAAAAACTAAAAAACTAAGCTCGCTTGGGAGCATTTTTTTTCTATTTATAGTAGGAAAGCAAGCAGGAAGTCACACAAGTTACCTCCTTTGTAAAATATGCGAAAAAAAATACCTAGTATATCAAGTCCCATAAAACCTAGCAGGACGCACACTGGTTATAAATACACATGTACAACTACACATGTAGGAGTGGTTGGGTGAGGCAAAGGCGTCGTGTTTCTTTCGTCACCGGGGCGTCCAACTGATACCAGATAACAGTTTGGCAAGGCCTGCTACCATTGCAGCAGGTGATGGTAGAGGGGGGGGGGGCGTGTTTTTACTTCTTCTGTTTCTTCACTTTGTTTCATTCCCTCCTTCTACCCTGTCCCTCTCTTTCATCTCATCTACTATCTCTTCTATCTCTCTTCTCCCTTTCTCTGGGAGACGACACAAAATGACACACAAGAGGAGTTGCAAAGGAGGATTATTTGGTGACAATTCTCGGATATATTTTCTTATTTCTCCATAAAAAACATAAAGTGTGGGTATCCATTAGCCGAGGCGCTTCTAATGATTAATGATTACCCACAACATATGTATTTATGGAGAACGGGAAAACTTATCCTATAATTAATCACCAAATACTCTTTTTAACAATTCCTCTGAGTACCTTTTAGATTTTTATTTTACTTAAAATACGTTTTCAGTAAAAAGAATGACCTGGCTCAGCGACATAACGTTTTTACACGCCACATTAACTTCCTTGCATCGACGTAATACATCATTGTATAAATGCCTTGTATCCGCTGTTAGGATTGCACACAAAACATCTCCTTTAAAAATAGTCTTGTATTGACTTTAATCTGACATACATGTTTGAATTGATCGATATGTATTCTCTGGATGAGATTCCTACTTGGGGTGCTAATATCCCGTTTCCCAAAATAAATTGGATTCTGCAGTATCCCGAACTAAAACAGTAATATTATCTATCTAAAAGTCCCAACGTGTAAATATTCTATAGCCCAAAATTAAACTCAAACGATCCCTATACCACTGAATAATAAAATTAAGTACACCATATTCTGGGGGGCCCTAAAACGTATATTATATGTGCAACAACGTAAGCTTTACAATTAAGACAAAGACGGTTTGGAAAATGGTTGCCAACTCTGCTCGCCATCTGTTCTTTTTGTGGCTGTTTTATTGTATCTTTTGTCTTTCCATTATAGGGATCAAACATGGTTTTTCATGCATTAACATTCGCCAGGTCCCGTGGGAGGTGTTGAAAATTGCGGCCTCCGGCCTCGGTTTTCAACACCTCCCAAGGGACTTGGCGAATGTTAATGCATTGAAAAACCATGTTCGATCGCTACTATTGCATAAAAACAAAACATTTGCTAAATTTCGCGTTATTTCTTGCACTATTTTGTTCCGCCTTTTCACCGATGTCTCGCGAACGTAATTTCCACGAACTATGCTCATTCTTGGGCCGGGTAGTACACGTCTCGTGACGGCAGCAAATCTGTGGCCCCGGTATAGGCATATTGAAGGTTGCGTAGCCGTGCATTAACAGTGCGTGAATTGCCTTGTTAATACACGTCTTTTCGCCTGTTAATGCACGGCTGTTAATAACGTGCGGCACTGCTTTTTATGCAATAATTTATGTTGAAAACTTCATTTGTATCTGATTGTATCAGTTCCTGGTTTCACTCATTTACTTTGCATGAGTTTGCATTTAGTTTTCGAAAAATATGCATCATTAGTGATTTGTGTTCTTGGTAGGGGTCCTGGGGTCATTTAAATTATATTTCCTGTCTGAAAAAATGTGTTTATCTGTTTGAATATTTATGATGAATACGGAAATTCTTTTGTCGTTTTCCATTTCTGAGTAAAAAACTATTCTAACACTCCTCGCCTATATAGCCAATGATTGGTTAAATTCAGTGATCTATTCTGGGTGGAAGCGCGCGACGCTATCTGGCGCCGTTCCGACGTCATTTTGACACTTTGCTGGCATCAGTCTTCGTTTCAACGATTAGACAATGTAACTTCGTTTTTCTCGCATCAACAACGTAAGAAATGCATATCAACGTCAGCGTTACAGTCAAAACTGTTGGCGCGATTTCTTTACTTGATGGCGGAAAGTTTGAAGAATCTGAAGGATACAATTACTTTTTCGTTGTTTTCTATGTGTTAGAATCGAAATAGATCAGCTGTTGTGCGTGATTTTTTCAGTAATAGCCCGCTCGTGATTTGATCTACTTTACAACTGACCTCCAAACAGTGATTCATTACTCAACAACTCACTGCTTAGAGCTGATCTATTTCTTAATTTGAATACAAGACGGAAATATGCAGTAAATGGCCAATGACGAACACCGAAGGATCACTTACCGTGGCTGATTCGAACTCGTTTCTGAGTCCCTAGGCTAGGAAATTCTTCCGAAAGCTGAAGAAAACAAATATTTAGGGATATTTAGAGAAATAGTTTATTATATCATGAATATGAATGTTGTGTGTACTCCTTCGAATCATGCAACAAACCTTTATTTTATAGAAGGTCGAACAGATATTTCTAAATTATCCCCATTTGTCTCCTGACCTAGCGCTTTGATAAACCTTTAGTGACGCGAACTTTCCATATCTAGAACGAATTTCCATGGTCCTAAAGATGTTTGAGCCATTGAAGTTCGACTGTATATCAAATTGATATGCTTTTTACAGTGTGTATCGTTCCATTATAGCCTGTCTACTGATCAGAACTTGCTTTGTAAATGCCATTGCATTTTCCCTGGAGAAGAAGATAAAATCACATTAATTCGTTTCATTCTATAATGATTGCATTATTGTTTGTCACTTTGATCTGATCTAATTTTCGCTGTGCAAACAATAGCATTGATTGTTTTGTCGTACGTTATAGCGTTCCAGAACTTGAAAAAAAAAGCTGCCAAAGGATACTTGTACATATAAATTTTTTCATGACAGCCATTTTTTGTATACACCGCCATGTATTAGTGGTGGGGATGGGTTTTATTTCAACATGTATTATCTTTTCACACAGGATGTCCGTGTGTCCTTCCAGTTTTTGTGTTGACGTTTTACGGCCCAGTCAACCCAATGGGGTCATGTCGAGCGCGGTCAGTTTACCTAACCACACGTTTACTTGGCAGGCTTAGTCCTCTAAGCGGTTAACCAATATTGTGCACATTCTTTCGCCAGAAACTGACAACTGCCCTTCTTGAATCAGCGGAAGGGAGAGATGACCGTAGAAAATATTTCATTATCAATCTCCACGAAAGAATGTTGCCGACCTCGGCGGGGGTTGAACCCGCGACCTCCAGGTCTCCAGTCGGACGGCGCATCCAAATGAGAATAGTAGTCCGTCCATGTATTAGTTTGTCTTTATTTGGTTTCCGTCCGATACCTGACTCGTAGTTGCGTAGCATAAATTTTATGTCTCACGCACCTTATTATATGTAGTAACCAACTAAGTATCAGCCGCAGAAAACGTACTCTATCGGACGTGCGCCCAGCGATGGTTCAGATCAGCCTGCGCATTTGCGCAGTCTGACCGGAATCTTCACTGGACAAGTTTTGGATAGCCAATGATACATAGTTTCTTCAAACGGACAACGAAGACTCTTATCAGACTGCGCGGAGTCGAAGATTGATTTGAGTTTTCGTTGTGCACAGATGTCAGATTGTATTTTTTTTTTTTTTTTTTTTTTTTTTTTTTTTTTTTTGTTGTTTTTTTGTGTTTTTTTGTTTGTTTTTTTTTTCAGGCTGCGGCTTTTTACCATGGATTTTAACTAGAACTTGATGTATGCACTGGTATCAGCAAGATCTCGCATAGGTTCCTTAATGGGATAATTGTGTATCTTATTTACGGAGTTATGCCGACAAACCCCATCCTCTACACGGCAAACAACGAAATTCATGTAGTAGTTTCAACACATACAAGAAATTCTAAAAGGAATGACCATTGACAGGAATCAACACTCACAGTACTGAAAACAGCAGAAGATCAAGGTTTTTCTGGGTCATATTAGCTAGTTTCAGCCAATTAATTCTCATTAGTGATCCTGATATCAACTTTCTAAAAAAGATAGAATGGCCTCGGTGATTACAAAGGACTAGAAAATATTCATATTATTTTTTATATACGTCATGGCCCCCTATACATGTTAAGAAGTGGCTTTCATCCCAGTCAACGAAATACTTGCAGTGGCTTAATGGTGCATATTTATAAAAAGATAAGAGAAAAGTCCAGGGAGTGCCACAATCACAAGCCGCGGCCCTTCCTAGACACCAAGAGGAAGAGGAAAACCAAACAAGCGCAAATCGAACAAACGTACGAAAAGCACTAAGATTAGTTCTCTCTTCCCCAAGCGAGGTAAACGCAATGCTAAAAGGACTGAAAAAACACAAGAACAAAATAACGCAAGGCAAGAATTAAAACAAATTGCCCGCAGAACGAACCACAAAGCAACAAAGAGTAAGACTAAGTAGTTGAGTAGTTGGTTAGTTTTTTTTTTTGTTTTTTTTTTAATTTGAGTCGTCAGGCGAGAAAATAAAAACTGAACAATCAATTCGTCGTTATAATCACTATGACCATATCTCACAGATAGCATAACGAGACTGACCACAGTGTTCACGGATCTTGTATTTAATCAAGGTTATTTATCGGCGCGGGAATCGCGCCGGTCTCTTAATATAGCTTTGGATTTCTATATATGGTAGTGTTCGATTAGCTCACAAAGGTTTTTTTTGTATTTGCCGGGATCGTCGGTTTTTATATTTGTCGGGGTCGTCGGGGTGTGACCTTTTACCATGCATTTAAGTGTTTGTATCTGTCGGGAACACCGGTGTTTGATTTTTCATCCAAGCTATTAATTTGTTGATTTCGGTAATGTCTAACTTTGAATGCGCATGTTGAGACACTCAGAGGGGCTAGGACCTGGTTGTTTTTGCTGAGAATACTCGTATTAGCAACTAGCTAGGGTTCTGGCGAGTTTTCACAATTGCGCACTGAGTATAAAGATCGCTCAACGAGCCCCACAAATAAGTGTTTTGAACCCCAGAATGAAAGTTGAGGGAGAGGATTAATAACTGACCGTTCTAAGTCGGTTCTTTTGTTGTGGTTTATTACTGTTCCGATAACGGCCCGCTGTAGATTTATAAAGAATGCTACCTGGGTCTATGCTTATGTTGTTGGTAATTTATTTCATTTTCCAGTTTTACTGCAGCAGACTTGAATCTACATTAAGTCACCTTCAGGCGAACTATCCTGGCAGGCGATAGGTTTTATCAAACTGTTATACATTACAATCTGCTTATAACACAAAATTTTGGAATAAGCTGTATATTTAAACAATCGTGTTATATCCTAACAAAATTATGTAGATGTTATAAATAACAACTTAACCGTCAGTTTTGATATAATCTATACATTTTCAAATCCATCTTTGAGGCCCTCCTAGGGGTTTAGGAGAACAGGGTAATAAGGCCATTTATTTCAGGGGAACAATGGAACAAAAGTCTAAAACCGAAGAGAACAGGGGAACAAAAGCAATTTGGCAAACAGGGAACATAGAAAATCAAGATTTTTATTTTGGGGAACAAGGGAAAATGCCGATTTTTTTTTCAGGGAAACAAGGGAACAGGTACCCCCACACCCCTGGGAAGGCCATGCTAATCTAAAACTATCTTATAACAAACAGTGTTATAAACAGATTAATGTCTATTTCATAAAGCTTAATAAAAGCATGCATTAAAGAATCACACTGTTGTTCTTTGTTTATCTGTTACATTGAAAATTTATTTAACTTTAGTATACTTTGTCCCATATCTCTAAGTAAACATGAACAAAATTTGCACCAGTACTTAGACGTTCACGTCTAAATATTTTGTCTTGTCACATTTCATATGACCTCTTTCGACAAACAAAGTCTCTTTGAGAAAACGGCATTTATATATTAAGTCTGGCATACGATATGGCGCCTGGTAAATGTTAAAACGTTGATAACTTGATATCTCTATCATAATTCACGTGTTATCAATTGTGTTAACGTGGAATTCATGTGTTGTTGTCATGGCCAAAAACATAGTGAGTTGTTTCACTTCAAAAACGGCATGAAGAAGTAACAAAAATACCGTATTGGAATGGTCAACAAAGTTGTCTCGACTAACGCAAAAATATATGTGAATATACCCAGGGATGGCACACACAAAGCACAGTCCTCCCGAGACATCAAAAGAAGGAGAGATAATGAACAAATAAGGAGACAACATATAAAACCAAAGACGCACAAAGCAGAGCTGCTACAGAAGAACCACAGGAAAACTGCTGAAAGGTTTAACCCTTTTCAATTTTAAAATTTTGACCGCCTTAAACCTCAATGGTAAAACTGGGGTTTGTACGGGTATACATTATTTTACTCATTTCTGCTCAAAACATAGATTGTGGGTACTCGTTAGCTCGACGAGGCGGTTCTAATGTGTCCCCACAATCTATGTTTTAGCAGAATAGGAAGGAAGGCAATGATCAGGAATCGATACAATTATCCCACACCTCCCATCAGAGACATCAAAGGGAAAGAAACACAAACACGAAATAACTGGACCCTAATGGAAACATCACTAGCAGAAAGCCAAACGGACAGAGTTATGAAAGATATTAGAACTTTTTTATCTGAAAATTTTCATTTTTTGGTGGTGAAATTTTCAATATATACTGAAAGGAAAAAGAAACGCAGGGTAGAGTTTTTACCTTCTTATTTTAACCATTTTTTACGGTGTTTGCTATAGCCATACACTTTTACAGATTGTCCTGTGAATGAGAACCGCGGGTATACGAGTCTTTGGTCGATGTGCTATCTACCCAGTGTGTGAAATCATTCAACCGTGCACTACACAGTGCATTGCACGGACAATACGGAAAGCCAAAATTTCGTGCAAAACAAGCATGTTTAAACCTTCAGCACAAGATTTCCTCACACCATTTGGTACACTTCAACGACACACAACGCTCTTCGATTCTTTTACCGATTTTTCTTTTCGTTTTTACGCTACTTTGAACTTTTTTCAATCATGGTACGATTGACTGATGTTCAGAGGGGTAGGGCAATTGCGTTGCTGATGCAGGGTCAGAGGCAACAGCAAGTTGCCAATCATTTTGGGGTTAACGTCTCAACAATTGAACGTCTTGTTAGACGTTTAAGGGAGACAGGGCATTTAGCAGACCGACCGCGGTCTGGGCGTCCACGCGTGACGTCGCGACGTCAAGACAGGACAATCCGTCTTGCACATTTGCGGAATCGTCATCTCACTGCTACCGAAACTGCCCTTAATACAGTAGGTACGCATAATCGACAAATTTCTCCGAAGACTGTTGGAAGTCGATTGCGTGAGATTGGTCTTCGAGCTCGTCATCCATACGTTGGTCTGCCTCTGACCCAGGCACGTAGGTTGCGTCGTATGGCGTGGTTGACAGTGCATGCGCCCAGGCTATTTCCGATGAGGCAGTGGAGACGAGTTCTTTTTACGGACGAGTCTAGGTTCACTCTCTATCGCGCAGATGGTCGACGTCGTGTGTACCGACATCGTGGAGAACGCTTTGCCGACGCCTGTGTTGTCGAACGGGATCGGTTTGGGGGTGGCTCTGTTATGGTCTGGGGAGGCATTGCTCACGGGATAAAATCACAGTTGATTATTCTTGCGGGCAATATGACCGCAGTAAGATATAGGGATGAGATCTTGCGTCCTGTTGCAGTCCCGCTTGTGCAACAACGTAATCTGATTCTGCAGCAGGACAATGCCCGACCACATGTTGCCCGAGTTTGTCAGGATTTCCTGGCAAACAATAACATCGCACCACTAGCATGGCCACCGTACAGTCCAGATTTGACCCCAATAGAGCACATGTGGGATGAGCTGGACAGAAGGGTTAGGAAGCGCCGAAATCCCCCCGCAACTCTCGCACAACTAAGGAATGCGTTGATCAATGAATGGAATAACATCCCGATGCGAACTGTCAATGCTTTGGTTAATTCTATCCAAAGGAGAATTAGGGCAGCAACGGCAGCAAGAGGGGGGCACACCCGATATTGATTTTAAGTTTGATTTTTTATTTCAAGATTTGGGGGGTAGCTACCAATGAACTTCAATAACGACACTTGTTGATCACAAACCAATGAAATTTGGAACTTTTGTTCCATACATGTACCGTTTTGTAATATTTAACAAACTTTTTCAAACTTGAATGAAATTTAGGAATACAATTTACCCTGCGTTTCTTTTTCCTTTCAGTATATTTGAATAGGTGTGTTTTTGTAATGCATTCCTGAGTTTCTGAAGTGGACTTCCATCTTTGAATCTGGCCGAAACATATTTCCTAAATAGGTGTCTGAATCGAAAATCAAAACAGAATGGCAAACGTTGTAGATCCTGATGAGACGTCTCCATCTATACTGTTTGAAACGACAGGGCATATCCGGGTTAATAGGACCAGTGTTAAACAGTTTGATTTTGCTTTCCGTCAACGGGATGGTTGTGTTCTATGATTATGATCTTTTCAGGTTATCCCAACCTCTGTTATGACTTTTCTATAGCTGACAGGAGACTGATTAATAATACACAGATACAAATATTTATTAATATAGGAAATTTAAGTTACTGCGAATAAAAGACATCAAAATACAATGAAAGTTGTTTAACATCATGAAAACACGCCTATATAATTTTGACCCCCTTAAACCCCACTTTTATACAGTAAAACTGGGGTTTACAGGGGTATACAATATTTTTCTTATTTCTGCACAAAACATAAATTGTGGGTACTCGTTAGAACCGCCTCGGCGAGGCGATTCTAACGAGTACCCACAATCTATGTTTAGAGCAGAAATGTGAAAAATATCAGAGGTTTTTTTTTTCTGAAAATTTTCAGTTTTTTGGGGTGAAATTTGCTATATATTTGAATAGGCTTGTTTTCGTAATGAGTAGAATATTGACAACTAAGCCAGGGTACAGCATTTCCTACAATATTGCATGTGTGACCAGCTAACGATGTCTCTGGATGTCTCAGAGAGAGAACGAGAGAGACAGTGAAATTATACATTTTCACACACGGAGCCTTGAAACAATTATTATCTAAATGACAGACGACAATTTTACTCTTTATTTATTCAAATTTTATGACATAATTACATATATTTGGCAAAAACAAATATACATAAATGCCAAGGGTTTGGATGTAGGCTAGGCCTAAATTTATCCTTTCCCAGGGTGCTGTGACAGATGAAGAAATATATATAAGCAGTACACACAATAGATGAAATACATGTCAATATATATTAACTAGCAAATATTACAAAAACGTGGAATTATTGGGTAAGTTACGATTAAGATTAAAAGAGAAAAAATACAGAAGAAAGAAATTGAATGATGAGACAAATATATAAAAAAAAAGAGATTGACATCAAAGTCATACCATGTGTGTACTGCTTATATGTTTTCTTCATCTGTCACAGCACCCTGGGAAAGGATAAATATAGGCCTAGCCTACATCCAATCCCTTGGCATTTATGTGTATTTGTTTTTGTCAAATATATGTAATTATGTCATAAATTTTGTATAAATAAACAATTTAACTCTGATCCTCATCACGAAAACATGCCTATATAATTTTGACCCCCTTAAACCCCACTTTTAATAGTAAAAATGGGGTTTACAGGGGTATACATTATTTTTCTTATTTCTGCTCAAAATATAGATTGTGAGTACTCGTTAGAACCGCCTCGGGGAGGCGGTTCCAATAATACGTTTAGAACTACCTCGATGAGGTGGTTCCAACGAGTACACACAATCTATGTTTTGAGCAGAAATATGAAAAATATCAGAAATTTTAATCTGAAAAATTTCATTGTTTGGTGGTAAAAATTTCAGTATATTTGAATAGGCATGTTTTCGTAATGCTGCTGAACCTTTGCAAACAGCCTGAGTATAAGATCTAGATCAGTTCTGGAGAAGCCAAGTGATCTGGATCTGCACTGTTTGTCATAAAGTCTGTAAATTTGTATCAATAACCTGAATCAAATGATTTGATTGGTCAAAAATTGGAAGTGGTTGTGGCATCTTAATTTATTCAGCATGACAAGGATGAAGTCTCGTCAAGCAAAACCAGCTCTGCGAGCACTTGCGAGGTACGCAGTGACAGATCAACCCTCACGTTCGGCGAATAAGTACACTTTTTCTGGCCCTTACAGATACCACATTCATACTTAAGATTCTTCTCCTTAAATTCGACATATCGATTTCACTGGCCGCAGATATGCCTAAAACTGCTAGACAAGTGGCACACAGTGTAAACTCTGGTCAGAGGCTGTGTTCTTGCGATGTCCGCTCTGCATTTGTTCTGCTTGCCGAAGCTTATTTGTCGAAATATTTATAGTACATAAACTACAAACAGAATTGCGTAGCACTGAAGGAAACTCATAGATGAGTATATTCATAGTTTGCATACGCTCGAAAGTCCCACTCAGTTTGGTTTAAAAAGTATTTTATTACAGAGAAATACAATACAGAACATAGCATATATGACATCTATACAAACGGGATCCAGGGAAAAAAATTATGGACTTATTTAAATCTGAATCCCAACAACAATAATTAAGGTAAACTAAAAGTATGCGATTTACATAATCATAAACCTTACACACAGTGTTAAGTGTACAGTAATATGTGAAACAAATTTAATGTGTCTGAATATTCCTAACAAAACTCAGTTTGACGATATTCAGGTTACTTTTGCTTCTTGGTCTGTGTTTAGTGACATGACCCAGAATGTTTAGCTGATCAGTTCATACACCACTTCGTTCTTCATAAAATTTGAGCCAGAAGGTCAGAAAACATACCGTAATGCATTAACGCCTATTTAAATATATTGAGAATTTTATCACCAAAAAATGAAAACTTTCAGATGAAAAATTCTGTTAGTTTTCATATTTCTGCTCAAAACATAGATTGTGGGTACTCGTTAGAACCACCTCGGTGAGGCGGTTCTAACGAGTATCCACAATTTATACTTTGAGCAGAAATACGAAAATTAATGCATACCCCTGAAAAACCCAGTTTTACAATATAAAAGTGGGGTTTAAGGAGGTCAAAACTTTATAGGCCTGTTTTTCTGATGATATGTGCACCCAGCAAAGACTCAAATCCCCCTGAGCAAACTGATCATTTTTGTCGTCCGCTTGAACAACTTTTGCATCCTTGGCTGTCAAAATGCGCTCAGTGAAGATTCTGATAAGACTGCGCGAATGCGCAGGCTGATCTGAATCTTCGCTGGGCGCACATATCCGAAGGTACGTTTCCTCAAGTTACGACTCATTTATTATAATGAGTCTCTTTAAACAGTCACTTGTTTGGAATGGCTGAAAGTGCGATGTTGAAGTGCTTTATTCCACATACCGGCAGTATCTTTCCACTATAATTAATCTGTCTGTTTGGACCCGGCATTGTCACTATTTCCTAAGACTGCATTAATTGCATTTTGATCCTGAAAAAATAAAAAAAAGGAAAAAAATACAGTAAAACTTCAATAACTATACCACCAATGTTTCGATTATTGTGGCTGATTCGAATTCGTTGTCATCGCGAAAATATACCTATATACAATGTAATTCTGAGCCCCTTAAACCCCATTTTTATAAAGTAAAACTGGGGCTTACAGAGTATAAATTATTTTTCCTATTTTTCTTATTTCTGCTCAAATACAAGGATTGTGGATACTCGTTAGAACCGCCTTGGCAAGGCGGTTCTAACGAGTACCCACAAGCTAAGTTTTGAGCAGAAATTTCAAACATATCAGAAGTTTTATCTGTAAACTTTCAGTTTTTGTTGGTGAAATTTTCAATATATTTGAATAGACGTGTTTTCGTAATGTTCAGCAAATGCTTCAGGTAGCTAAAGAATCCAAACGCTTAGGGATATTTGAGGGAATTTTCTCATTTTATCATGAGAATTTTATGACTTATAAAAATCGCCACATGGCTGCAATTCTAATGAGTACACTCAACAAACTGTTATTTAATAGAAGACCGAAACGACATCCCTAAATTATTCTCGTTTGTCTCATGACCTGGCGCAATGATTAAACCTCCCCTTGTCGAGAACAAGTTTCAAAAGTATCATAGATGGTCTCATAGATGTTCGAGCCATTGAAGTTCGACTGTACATACTAGAACCATCTTATACATGACAGATAAACATTTAAAGGGACTTAAGCATTGTAATTGTAGACTTTCCACCACAGTTTACAATGACGAAAACTTTTATTATTTCTATAACTTTAATGCATTTGAGAAAATGATTTATGGGTGTGGTTGCCAAAGCGCCACCTGATTTAACAAACCATATTTTGAAGATTCGTTTTCCTGTTAATGCAAAAAAATGTTAAATTCTGCATTCAAACGTTTTAGCCTTATACACTCTTGTGCTTATGTATAGCGAATAATTAAACAAAACCAAAGAAAACTTCAAATTTTTAAAGAAATAAGATTTTCATCATAATAAATACAATATCAGTACCCCAGTAAAACGCGCCGAATCAATAAGTGTATGTGGAAGCAAATTTGACCTTACCGTAAACAGTCGTCGTTTAAACAAATGTCTTTAATGCAGTTTGAGAATTTTTTAGGCATTTTCCCCACGCAAATTAACTGGGGTCAACAGGTGGTTTTCTTTTGCTTCAATGTTACTGTGGTATTGTTTGATACCCCAGGGAGCTCCAAGTGTCTGAACTCGTTATTTCTGTTGCGTCATTATAGGTTTTATGTGATTCATTTATTGCCCGTAGTGATTAATGAATGAGTTAAAAAACCTCCACGCGCACCGAACAAAAATAAGACTTTTTTACCACTAGGGAAGCTAAGGGCGAGAGCTGAGATCCCGTAATGCTAACTTAAGCCCTCAGTAATTTATAACTGACCGTTCTTTCATTGAAGTACTTTTTGTTTAATGTTCTGTAGTGTTCCACCTACTTATGCTTTTATTTTAACAATTAAGTAAGATTAAGATACATTCAGTTAAGTTTGGGTTACACGTATTTTAGGAAAGGGCTGCCAATTCTGCTCGCATTTTTTTTCTATTTGTGGCTCTTTAATTGTATTTGTCTGTCATTTCTTTTATTCTTGTGAACTTTTAAATTTGACCTTGCAGTAAAAATGTCAAAATTCAACCTTGAATCATCATGTGAACAAATGCGGTAGACCTCGAGTCTCAAAAGCCATATACAAATATTTGCTCTCAAAGATTCTTGTTTTGGAAGAGACGGTATTCAACTGTTTTGACGTATATGGACATGGCGCCTATCTTGGTCGACGGATTTGGACTATTTGATTAAACTTTTGTTCTCCAAATCCAAGGAAGTTCCATAAGTGATTTGATAAAAGAATCGGCGAGCTGCTTCAGAAGATAAGTCAATCAGAATAAGAATTAGAATTTTTACTGGGGACATGTCTAATGATATTCGTTCACCAGGACCTGTGATATGTGAAATTAAGCCCTAGGTCTCACCAAAAAACGTAGCCACACCCTCCTCTGCACCTTCAGCGGAGAAAAGAGTCGAATCTGGAAGGCCTGTAATCTCTAAATGTTTGAGGGAAGAATGAGCCCTTGTAATCGTCAGCTATTTCAGTGTGGGTCTTAAAAGTCAATGGGTGATTATCTCTGCTGTATCTAATTGGGGTGATAAGGTCTTCTGTTGGAATGCTGGCAGCACCTTTTAGACCTTTGTAAAAAAGGATTATCATACTAAAGATTTCGTCTCAGGAAACCAAGTGTTCTGTTTGCCTTAGTACACGTGTTGCCAATATATGTATTCCATCTTATCATGTGTGATTGTTATTTCTAGGTATTTGATGGAATCTACATTTTCTCTAAAGTGTAAGAAGCCTCACATTTCCTCTAAAGTGTTAGAAGCCTCAATTTTGTTTGTTCTCTTCCTAGTTAATTGCATTATATTGCATTTAACTGGCTAGTATATCACCCCCCATTTACTTGTTCAAAATCCTAATATATCTATATCTTTCTGAAGATTCAATGAGTACTCTGTGTCCTTTTTTTCACGACAGCTGACACAATCGTCTGCAAAAAGTCTTATTTCTGAGTCAATGTCTGTGGAAATACCATTAATGTATAGAGAGAACAACAATGGCCCAAGAACGGTCCCTTGTGGGACACCAGACAAAACTAGAGCTCACTCCGAAGTTTCACCATTTAAACAGCTCATTGTGTTCTATAACAAGGAAAGGAATCTGTCCACCTCAGTGTCTTTCCGCCAATTTCATCGCCAAATAATTTGCTTTTAAGCAGTTCGTAAGGGTGTGTATCAAAAGCCTTCGTATTAACCTGTCCTGATTTGTCTAAGATTTTACCCAATCATTATAACAATGATCAGTCGAGTTTCACAACTATGCCTTTTCCTAAATGCATGTTGTCTGTCCGACAAATGTTGGTTTTCATGCAAGTTAATCATGATATCTGAGCATAGCATACTGTATGTTCAGGCAACTGAGATGGCACGCCTGTCATGGACTCGAGAAAATCATTAAAAGCACGAGCCCTATCCCCTTTCTAATATAGGGACCAAATGTTTGCAAGAAGCCATTTTTGGGGAGATTTCACCCATATCAAGGGTTTGCTGGAACAAATGTGCAAATACTGGACATAGTTAATTTGCTAGTTTCTTTAGAACTCTAGGGTCGATCTCATCAGGTCCTAATGCTTTTGAAGAATTCACGCATTTAAGTAACTCAGTAACTCCCTCTGAAGACACCACAATACTATCCATGTAATGGGCCGATCTCCCTGTTAACGGAACCTCCTTATTCTCAGTTTTATTGAACGCAGTAGTTTTTCAGTTGACCATTCCAAGATTGTTCCTTGATTCAGGAGCGGCTTCAGAGGGGGTCGGGGGTTCTTTTCTCACGCCCCGTCCCCTTTGACTCATTGTAAATTTGGATAAACTTAATAAATCTGGAATACCCTATTTACCCTTGATATTCACACCTCTTACTCTTTACATTATATACATGTATATGCTTCTCTTCAACAAGTCCATTTTACTATCTGTAAATATGTGTAAAATTGCTGTGTGAGTAGTAAACAGTGTATGCCCTGATCAGACGCTGCGTTCTGTGGGGTCTGATCTGGGTATTCATTGTTTGCTCAGGCCTCTCTGTCCGAATACTTAGAGTAAGTACGGTAATTTGATCAAATCCAACCACCACGGAAATCATTCTGGATCCGCTCCTGCTACTGAACATTCTCTTTGTTTGCAGGTCGGGTATTGTAAATGTCGTTGTGTCTTGTCATTGCTAGTTTCTAATTTCTACACTTTTTGTTGCCTCGGGAAAACTACGCTTCGTAACTGTGGTATTTCCTGGGACTCTTCATCCGAGTCGCAACGTCAGAAAAGCGTGCCGTCGGACATATGCGCATAGCTTGTCCTGCTGAATAAATTAAGATAACACGCCCGCTTCTAATTGACAGCCAATCAGATTGCTTAATCCAGATTGTTGCTATAACTTCACATACTGAATTGCAAACAGTGCAGATCCAGATTAGTTGGCTTCTTCAGAAGCCAACTGATCTGGACCTACACTGTTTGCAAAGGCAGTGTATATCCGGGTTCAGCAGAACAAGGGTTAATAATGCACTAATGCATTTGTACACAATTCTGAACACAGTAATTGTGCAATAAGATAGTATTCATAGAGATGCTGTTTTGTTTAAGGATATTTCGAAAAAGACCTTACCCATTTATACAGAGATACGCTTGCTGCACTGACTTTTGCCACTTCTTCTGCGCTTATAGCTTTTATCTTATCCTTTGCTTTCATAGCGATGTCAACTGGAATAGTTTTAACGTCGTACTCGGTCAAAGTCTTCAGAAAGGAAGCACTACCAATAACTGATTTTGTATACTTCCAGTCCTGAAAGAAAATAAAATGCTTTTATTAACTTAATAGTATTATCAGCCCTGGTTCTGTTGGTAGTCCCGGATATACCCCGCCTTTGCAAACAGAGGCTAAATGATCTGGATGTGCTCTGTTTGAAATTTAATATGTGAATTTTTATCAACAAAATAGCTTAGTAATATTAATGGCTGACAACTAGAAGTGGGCGTGGCATCATAGTTTATTCATCATGACAAGGATCAGTTTACCAGTACGTACTATCTGAAAGAGCGTGGGCAAAATGCTTTAGCTTCCAAAAGTCTCCGAAGGTGCATTTCGTTTAATCCCATTAAATTAAAATAAACGCGGACCCAAATCAGACGCCACAAGATACTGCGTCTGATCGGGTCCTGCACTGTTTGCCACTCATCCAGCAGTTTTTGTGTATAATATCCATACTTCGATCTGCAGGTCTTTTTACCTCGGTGTTTTACTTGTAATGAAAATACTTTGTTCTGATTGGCCATTTCTTATTAGAAACCATTTGTCTTTTCTGCTTCTGACCTGCCTTCTCAAATATTTCCCTTGAAATAAATGTACAACCAAAACTGGTCTGACCTGTGCAATATCTATAGTAAAGAGATTTTTTGGAATTTTTATTTTCTACATTTCAGTAACATATGTTTCCTAATAATATGATGAAAAAAATAAAACTTGTTGAAAACCAGTCTCCAACTTCTAAATTTAGCCTCTGATTTTTACTTGATTTTCAGAAATTATTCATTTTTATACACCGATGAACAAAATAAAACTTACTTAAGACAAAAGGTATTGCACTGAATCATGCTAAAACAATTGCAAATTAACTTCTATGAAAATACCATGTTTTAAACCTTTTAACCCATTTTAGACTGAATAATCTTCCCAACTTTATACATTGGAAGAGTCGAATTTCAACTTTCAGTATGTTAGGCTATTTCATTAAGATATTCCTACAGAAAAGTGGCTAAGCTATTAGCAAACAGTAGCGATGCATCATTCTGCTGCGTCTTATCTGGGTCAGCACTATTTGCCAATTACCCTTTCTGGGATCTTCAGACTAAAATTGGATAAGGATTTCAATATACAGTAAAACCTCGACGGCTTTAACACATCACGAAAACATGCCTATATACTGCTGACCCCCTTAAACACCACTTTTATATAGTAAAAACTGGGGTTTATAGGGGTATACATTATTTTCTGTATTTCTGCTCAAAAACATAAATTGTGGGTACTCGTCAGAACCGCCTCAGCGAGGCGGTTCTAACGAATACCCATAATCTATGTTTTGAGCAAAAATATGAAAAATATCAGAATTTTTATCTGAAAATTTTCAGTTTTTGGTGGTGAAATTTTCATTATATTTGAATAGGCTTGTTTTCGTAATGATCTTTGGTACCATGGAAATTTATTCGAGACACGGGTAGTTCGAGCCAATAAGGGGTTCTTACGGCGCCAGGTCAGGATGAAAATGGTGATAAAATAGGGAAGTTTTTTTTATCTTCTATGCAATATTGGTATGTTGAGTATGCTAATTAGAATCGTCCCGATAAGGCGATTCTTATGAGTACACATAACATACAATTTCATGATAAAATAAGAAAATTTCTCTAAATATTTGTTTTCTTGAGCTATCGAATGAAATTCGTAGGGACTTATAAACTAGTTCGAATTAGCCATGATAAACAAGCCATCGCTGTTTGAGCTATTAAGGTTCGACTCTAGGTCTTTCCCGTATTTAAAGACTGCTTCTGGCACTTTCCAACTTAGATGTGGAAGGATCTTTTCACTGAATAAAGAATATAACCCCTGAATGAGCTTAAAACAAAATGGACAGACATTTCTGCCAGTCTGGGACAGTGGTAAAATTATAATAAAATCGTCACGAAAACACGCCTTTATATTTTTGACCCCCTTAAACCCAACTTTTATACAGTAAAACTGGGGTTTACAGGGGTATACATTATTTTTTCTTATTTTGCTAAAAATCATTAGATTGTGGGTACTCGTCAGACGAGCCTCGTCGAGGCGGTTCTAACGAGTACCCACAATCTATGTTTTGAGCAGGAATATGTAAAATATCAGAATTTTTTTTATCTGAAAATTTTCCTGTTTTTGATTGTAAAATTTGTTTAATATATTTGAATAGGTGTGTTTTCGTAATGTAATTCAAGGAAGCGCCTTACAGCTAAGAGGACAAATTTCAGTTATTTGAAAAATCAAATCATAGCCATTACCAATTTTAGTGTGTAGGACAAGCGGTTTGGTAACTAACCTTTTCGGGAACAGTAACCTCTAAAATTTGAAAGAATAAAAGCACTGACAGCACTGGTGGGTCGATTGTCGCTGAGTGTAGACTACTGTGCTTTCGACATCTTTCAGAAAGTCGTTTTTTACTTGGCGCTTTACACAGAAGTAAATTTGCAAACTTTTGTCGTTATTTAATGCAAAACCATTTGTCGTAACTACCTATGCATAAAAAGTTTTATTCTAGTCAATGGTTTTTAAAAAAATTAAATATTTTCACTTTTTCCCATAGTAAAAATGAATGCAAATTATGCAGAAATCTGTAGGGTAGGTAACTTGGAGGCAGATTTTCAAAAAGTTCTGCTTGTTCAATTTTTCCGAAACTTTCACAATATAATTGTAAAACATCAATAATTCAAATTTAGCAAAGAAAAGTAAAAAATATTTTCTTAGGCAAAAATTCCAAAAAATCACTTTACTACAGAAATTGCACAGGTCAGACCAATTTTTGGTGATAAAAATCTAATTTTTGGGTACATATTTGAGAACAAAACACACAAACAGAAAAGACAAATGGTTTCTGATAAGATATGGTCTATCAGAACAAAATATTTTCATTTAAAATAAAACCATTAAGAAAACACGCCTATTCAAATATATAGAAAATTTCACCTCCAAAAACTGAAAATTTTCAGATAAAAATCTCCGATATTTTTCAAACCTGCTCAAAACATAGGTTCTGGGTTCTAACGAGTACCCACAATCTATGTTTTTGAGCAGAAATAAGAAGACTAATGTATACCCTGTAAACCCTAGTTTTACTATATAAAAGTGGGGTTTAAGGGAGTCAATATTATATAGCGTGTTTTCGTGATGGCCAAGCAAAAACGTCTTTCCGAGAGATGTCGAAAGGACAGTAGGAAAATGGTCCTGAACGACGGGGACTTAAACGTTACTAATGGAGCTAATTTTGACATCACGAAAATCACAGGAGCTTCACTTTTGTTTCAAACTGATTTTCCCAGGCTGTTGTTTGATAATTACGAGTATATTGTCCGTAAAACTGATAAAGAGTTTTGATCCTTTAAGTTTCACGAAATAATTTATGCTCTCACTGAGGTTCTGAAGAACCTGCACACTCATTGTGAAAGAAATATACGTGCTTAACATTAAAATACATAAAAATACAATACACCAAAAACTTTTTGAGTGATAATATTATAATCCCTATTCACTTGATATCATGTTTACCTCCCTTGACCTCACTCGACCATGTAACCTAGTTAGAAAACCACGCACTTTGACATTAGTTTCTCTTATCATACTTTATTGCACAGTCCTCAGTAGCATTTTATAACATGATTTTATAACATGATTGTGGGTACTCGTTAGAACCGCCTCGCCGAGGCGGTTCTAACGAGTACCCACAATCTATGTTCATTTAGAAATAGAAGTTTCAGACAACAAAAAGTAAGGTTATATCAAAATTAGCTCCGTTAGCAACTGTTAAGATTGTTTCATTTAACCCATAACTTCCTGTAATTAAAGCAAACAGTGCAGACCCTGATCAGACTTCACGTTCTGTGGCGTCTGATCTCGGACTGCACTGTTTGTCAATGTCCCAGTCCAGATTTTACATATAATCCTCTTTACACGGCATTATGGCGTCACAGTGGCCAGAATAGGACGGCAATAAAAAAAAACAACAACAAAAAAAAAACCTTACTTGGATTTCGTACACACGCGCGGTTTGGTTTCATTGGCCAATGATAACCAGCCAAATTTAGCATACACCTACCACCACGAGTCGACTCACTAAACACAGCAGCCACTGAACTACGCACATGCAATATTGTAGGAAATGCTGTGCCCTGCTCATACTGCCTTATTGAACAGGTACGAAGTCAATTCGTTCTCAAGTCAATTCGTACTTAAGTCTCGTTCTCATTTTGGTCAACTCGTGCTCATTTTTCAGTCAATTCGTACTCATAAAATTTTTCTTCGGTCAATTCGTCCTCATTTAGTCAATTCGTATCCATTTTGGTCAATTCCTTCTGATTTTAGTCAATTCGTTCTCACACTTCAGTCGACTAATTTCGAAGGAAATATAGAAAGAAAAAGTAAAAAAAAAACAAAAACAAAAAAAAAACCATCCTAATATAACAAAAAAAAAAAAAAAATGAATTATTACATGAGAAATTCGAATCAATTCACTTAGATTTTAATCGTTGAAAGAAAGAGCGAAAGAAAGTAAACTTCAAAATATAACATTAACAAAACAACGTAAGTTAATAAAGAAGTAATTTTATTTAATTGCCAATTAAAGTTGTTTTCCTTTGATCTCGCGTTGAATTCGATTAATTCCGGAGAAAATCAAGAAAGAACAAGAGGCCCGTGAAGGCTAAATCGCTCAACTGGCAAGTACAGTATTTGCTGTTGTTGTTTTGTCGGTTTTCACCACCGGTACAATAACTTGCTTTGCAGGTAGAAGACTGTTTCCACAAGAAAAATACTTAATCTCTCATGAAACTTTCATGATTCCCCCTAAAAAATAGTGGGAACCATCGATAATAATGTGTATATCATTTTGAGACATTACACTGCATAGAAAACAAATTTCACAAATTGGAAAAGCGCTTATTATAACAAATTTCTACAATACCGAAAAGTGAGTACGAATTGACCATATGAGTACGAATTGACCAAATTGATGAGTACGAATTGACCAAAATGAGAACGAGTTGACTTGAGTACGAGTTGACTGGGAACCGTTGAACACCTATCAAGCTGACTTGTCGATGTTCAGATGCAGTCTGGTCTGGGCATACTCGGTTTGCATTTGGCCCTTTCACCCCTGAGTTTCTGAAGTGGACTCTTCCATGTTAAAATTGGACATGTCTGTTGTTGCAAATAAGGGTTTGAGTCAAAAATCAATAACAGAATAACAAACAGTGTAGATCCTGATGAGACGGTTCGTAACGAGTCGTCTCATCTGGATCTGCATTGCTGTCAAAGGTGTCTGTGTTGGTCTGCAGGGACGAAAGGGTTTAGACGGCCCTCAGGTCTCATGCTGGCCATCCCCAATCATCGGTGGGGATGGGCAGTATTAGGCTTGAAGCGGGCAGAGAATGACTGACCAGAATGTGCGAGCGCAGGCTGATCTGAATATTTTCTGTCCGATTATGCCCGCGGGACACATTTCCGCAGTGCACGGCTCGTAACTACAACTTACATTCGCCTGTTTTTCCGTGTGACCCAAGAGTAACAGCGTCGTCTCCAATATTACTTTTACCAACTGGGGTGGCTGTGCTAATGACTTGATCTCCGTTATATCTGATAAAAAAGTAACATATTTACCATACATATTTGGACAATCATGCGTGGATCTAGAACGGGTTCAAGGTGTTCTGTCAAAACCCCGTTTTTAAATCCTTTCATTTTCAGAAATTTTGAATTTGCTAAATTTGTACACAGTATTTACCCTAATAAATATTCGCTCACATTACTTTTTACCTTACGCTTTTAAAATTTCAACAAGTACATTTTACTGTCTGTGAACGCGCTGTCTCTATGTGACTCAGTTGCCTGGTAGCGTTAACAAATCTAAAAATTGAACTGTCTAAATTGCAGCGTTAGTGGCAAATAATGTAAGCCCTGATCAGACGCCACGTTTTGCTGTGTCTGATCTGGGTCTATTAAAACTATTGGCTCTGGCCTGTTTCTCCGAATACATAGAGTAAATATTGTAATCTGTTCAATTCGACCCCGCACCCTCAGAATTATTTTGAACCCCTAATCCTGAATCCGCTCTTGACACTCCTTACCATTCTTTAGCAGACTTGTCATAAACTTTGGTATCACATCACATCATGTCTCGTATATATATAAAACATAGAGAACGTCAGTGATTTAATGCTGTGTTCCTTATTTCATTAATGTACAGAGCGGAAAAACGGCCCTTCCTCCACGTGGGTATCCCAGGCAAAGATTTGCATGTGCATTCGAACAGTCTGCTCAGGGCCTTCGTGGCCCGCTTTCATAATATGAGAAAGTAGATGCGCAGTCATATCAAGGTCTACGTTGTTCGCTTATGCCATAAAGAACATTTATTTCCCAAACATTGAGCATCAATTATTCCTTCTTTCCTTGACAATTAAGAGGTAAAGCACTAGTCACTACAGCACTCTCTCCCTCCCTCTCTCTCTCTCTCTCTCTCTCTCTCTCTGTGTGTCTCTCTCTCTAATGAATGAATGAATGAATGAAAGAACGAACGAACGAACGAACGAACGAACGAACGAACGAACGAACGAACGAACGAACGAACGAACGAACGAACGAACGAACGAACGAATGAATGAATGAATGAATGAATGAATGAATGAATTTAAAGAAATATTGAACCTATCTTCTAGCAAAATATTTCTAAATGTAGTCTGCTGATTCGGAGAACGTAATCGCACCGAAATAAAATTTATACCTCTAAGGCATAGTAGCTCTTGACAAGCCTCTGTTTCGAACTTAAAACACTGAAATAATTCCCATTTCTTCACAAAATCATATATTATGGTACTCATTAGAAGCACCTCTGCAATAGTAATAAGAAATGAGCCAGCGCACGACAAACCTACAATAATGCCTGTGCGATCAGCGAAGACTCAGATCAGCCTGCGCATTCGCGCAGTCTGATCAGAGTCTTCGTTGTTCGCATGTTCCTTCTACAGCCTCCGAGCTATCCAAAGAGGGATAACGAAAAACACTGCCGTATTGGGCGTATGCACAGGCTGACTTTCTTGATCATACAGGTTTTGTTGTAGGTTTTGTTGAGCGCTGGCTCAAATATATTTGTCTAGATATCCCTTTTGTCTAGAGCTATGTAAGCTATGACATTTTCTCCGTATAATGTGAGAAATGAGAACGATTTGGGTTGTTAGCACACTAACCGGACTTGTCTACTTGAACTCTTACAGGTCCATGTCTAATAGAATGAGTGTCAGGTTAGATTTTATTATTAAAACTTTTAGAGAAATTCCGGTATTTAGTGAAAATGTGTAGACCCTGATCAGACAATACTTTCCGAGGCGTCTGGTCTGGGTATACATTGTTTTTCCAATGTCTAAATTATGGAACGCTAGGCATGAATGGGTTGAGAGGCATTTATGCAGTGAAATAAAGCGGAGTGCACATACAACCTTGTAGAAAATGTTGTGTCCTGGCCCCTACGGTATGAAATGTAATTCACTTACCGCCTTTTTTAATAGTAGTGACTCCCTGTGTAGCCATGGTCCTTTACTTGCTGTCCTGCTTATCACTGTCCGTTATTTAATAAAAAAACTTGAATTTATATACGAAAAACCAGTATTACTAAGTAGTGGTATAATTTGGTTCATGACGTCAGTCAACAATCTTGTTTCTATTCTATACTGAACAGAATTAATGGTACCGCAGTACTGTTGATGATATTTTGGTACTGTTATTAAATGTACGTTTCTAATTATTTCTTATCTCCTCAGCTCGGAATATACGAGACTGGACAGCAGGGAACATATTAACAAAGAACTATAGAAATATTTGAACCGTCTAGCCCAAAGTATGGTATGCATCACGAAAACATGCCTATATAATGTTGACCCCCTTCAACCCCACTTTTATATAGTAAAACTGGGGTTTACAGGGGTATACATTATTTTTCATATTTCTGCTCAAAACATAGATTGTGGGTACTCGTTAGAACCGCCTCGACGAGGCGGTTCTAACGAGTACCCACAATCTATGTTTTTGAGCAGACATAAGAAAAAATATTAGAATTTTTATCTGAAATTTTTCATATTTTGCTGGTAAATTTTCCAATATATTTGAATAGGCTTGTTTTCGTAATGCAATTCATTAAAATAATGGTTCTTGTAAATGGGTCCTTCGGTTTAGATATGCCATTGAATTACTGTTTCTGTGTTTATATTGTACAGATGTTGTCATACCCAAACACGATAGTGGCGGGGTATTATGCCTTCACGCTGGACGCCCGCGTGTCCGTCCTTCTGTCTTTCCGTCTGTCCGTATTTTCGTTTCCAGACGATATCCTTAGGTAAATATGAATGGATTTTTAACAAACTTAGTATGTGCACTTATATTGTGGAGATCTGGTTTTGATTGCTAAAGGGCGAATTTCGTAAATATTTGACAAAGTTATCTGCATACCACACGTCCGAATTTTCGTTTCAAGACGATAACTTGAGTAAATGTCAATGTATTTTCACCAAACTTGGTATGTGCATTGACATTGTAGAGATATTGGGGCCATGTCGAGCGCGGTTAGTTTACCTAACCACACTTTTTACTGGGTAGGCTTTGACCTTTAAGCCGTTAACCAGTATTGTGCACATTCTTTAACCAGAAACTGACAACTGACCTTCTTGAATCAGCGGAAAGGAAAGAAAGACCGTAGAAAATATTTTATAAGAATGTTGCCGACCAGGCGGGGTTCGAACCCGCAACCTCCTGATCACCGGTCGGACGCACATCCAACTGAGACACCAAGTACGGAGTATTGGGAGATACGTTGTAGAATAGTTGTTAAGCTAAATGTGTTTACCCTCATAAAATTATGTTTATAAGTAAATAAAAATAAACCTTGTTTCTTTGAAACATTTCAATTTGTTGCGCAAATGCGCAGGCTGATCAGAGTCATTGCTAAGCGCTCTATCGTTGGCCAAACATCCAAGCTTTTTTTAGATGGGCGCATCTGCTTAACCGATTTATACCCAGTGGACTTCTAGTTCCTATATAAGGGGAGACTGGTTTTGTTTTTATTATTATCATGTTTTGTAGAGATTTCTTAACTTAATGCAAACTGTGTACACACGGCGTCTGATCTGAGTCTTCATTGTTTGCCAATGTCCCTTTTATTGCACGCTAGGCTTGTATGGGTTAAAACGTGTTGATGCACAGGTTAATCTAAGTATTCGCTCTCAGTCTTCGCTGGGCGCACAAGCAATATTGTAGGAAACGTTATGGCACGGCTCATGAATTTGCCTGTAATTTTCAGCCGTGACAGTAAATAAAACAAGTGAATTATTTTTATGATTCAGAATATATTGACCTATATTAATATTGGTTTTATACTGGATTGTATACTCTCTACCGGGACTCCCCAGTTATTCACCCTTTTTCTCTCAATTTGATTATAGTAATAAATGATCGTAGTTGTATACAAATCATGACACATTCAGGGGCAGATTCAGAGGGGTTCGGGGTGGTTCAGTGAACATCCGTCTCCCCCAACCCCTCCCGCCCCCTCTCTCCCCTCCCCCCGCCCACGTCCCCCTCATTTGACTCAAACTTTCATTTTCAGAAGAGATTTTTTTTTATGAATTTGGGATACCGCGTTTACATTAAATATTCATTCACTTTACTGTTTACACACATTCTCTTCAACAAGTCCACCTGTGAATGTGTATAAAACTCCTGTGTATTGATAAACAGTATAGACCCTGTTCAGACGCTGCGATCTGCGGCGTCTGACCTGGGTCTACACTTTTCGCTGAGACCTGTCGGTCCAAATACATAGCGTAAGTACGGTAATTTGATCAAATCGAAACCCTCAGAAATCATCCTTGATCCGCCCCTGACAAATGACCAGCAGTGTTGTCATAATCCGCTTGTCTATAGAATGTTCAATGCACTTATTAAAGAATTAGCAATAACTGAGTTTACACTAGCAAATAGGTGATTTTAAAAATATTCCCTAATCGATTTTTTAAAAGTAATTGATTGACGCATAGACAGTGTATGCTATCGATACCGAACAGAAAAAAATAGGGCAATAGCACATTTACGTTACCAGTGGAGAATGAGCCGTGACGTCAGTAAATATTCCTCGGGACATGTGCGCCCAGTGAAGATTCAGATCAGCCTGCGCATTCGCGCAGTGATCAGACTCTTCACTGGCCACATTTTGGATAGCCAAGGGTGCAAAGTATTTTCATGCGGACAACGAAGATTCTGATCAGGTGGAAAATAACATGTACCAAGTATATAAAGTCTCTGTCATGTTTAAAGGCTCTATATTCCTCAAAAAATAGACATTTTATTATCCAAGAAAGGTTTAGTTAATTGATATATGGTATTAATACAATCATAAAATGTGGCATTAGTCTCTCATTCTTGAACTGAATCGAAAGTGAAATGATTTTTTATCGTACCTCTGAATTAAATTGCAACATTAATTCAGAGGTACGATAAAAAATCATTTCATTTTTTATTCAGTTCAAAAACGAGAGAATAACAACATTAATTCAGAGGTACGAAAAAAAATTACAGTCGACTCTCGTTATCTCGAATTCCAAGGGACTGAAATACTTCGAAATATCCGTACATGGACACATCAGATTTGCAGAATTTAGGAAAAACTGAATCGAACAGCAATATTTAACAAATGTAAATGTAATTTGATTCCTGAAGTTAGAGAAATATTGAACATATTGTGGAAAAAGGGGAGAAATTGCTCCTTAGGAGCAATTTCTCCTCTTTTCCACAATATTTTGTTACCTGATGTTAGATTTTCATGCTTAAGCAGGGACCAGATTATCACTTCGAGATAAGCGGTTATTCGAGATAAGCGAGTTCGAGATAACGACAGTCAACTGTATTTCATTTTTGATTTAGTTCAAAAACGAGAGACTAGCTGAACTTTTACTGGCTGTCAGATGCCACATGTTATGATCGTATTAATACCATATATCAATTTATTAAACTTTTCTAGGATAAAAAATGTCTATTTTTGAGGAATATGGAGGCTTTAATATGTTTCCAGTATGCAGATTTGTATTTGCTCTATTTCATTCTTTCAAGATCAAAATGCAATAAGAACTGTCTTAGCAATTACCGATTGTGCCGAGCCGAAGCTTCAGGTTGAGTCCAAACCGACAGACTGATTACAATGAAAATATACAGACAGCAATGGAATACATCACTTTGACAACAACTTCAGCCAGTCCAAACAAGTGGCATGACACATTTGAAGAACTTCATTTCAACTCTTGTCTGAATTAATAAAGATGCCGCACCCATTTCTAATTTTTAGCCAATCGGATTACTTGATCCAGATAGTTGATATAAATTCACATATTTAATGGCAAACAGTGCAGATCCAGATCTTACGGCCAGCTATACAGTTCTTTGTTAATCTGGACAAACACCCTTGCAGAGCAAAACTATGAAGCAGATGGTCTATGGGGAGCATTTAGTTAGCCATTCACCTGTCTACAAGTGGCACAAAAAGTTGTTGACGGATAAGTGTAAAGGATGTTGAGAAATGTGGTCACTCACACGATGGAATCAGCGACGACAACGTCAGGCGGGTAAAAGAAAACTTGATGAAGACAGACGCATAACTTTGCGTCAGTTGTGCGAGTCTCTGGACCTTAACGCCAAACTATTTATCGTATTGTCACGGGAACTCTAACAAGGAGTCATCTGACCGCTCGGTGGATTTCTTTCAGCCGAAGAAAAACCACGCCGAGTAGCCAATTCTGTAGAATTTTTATGAAGATGGAAGGAGGACAAGGATTTTTGGACCGCATTATAACTGTAGATGAAACCTGATTTTACTTCTATGATCCCGAGTCCAAGAAGCAGCCCAGTCTGTGGAAAAGCAAATCTTCGCCGCCTCCAAAGAAAGCAAAGGTGACTCGATTTGCGTGAAAGATGTTTAAAAGTTTCACTTCCAAATCATATAGATATGTCTATAACTACAGTAGATTAAATTTGGAAACAAAAGAGACACGCATCACTGGAGAACACGGAAAATATCATATTTCACCAGGACAGCGCGCCTGCGCACAGATCAGAGGACTCGAAACTAACTATTAAAATACAACTAGGAGCAGAAATTTTTCCCCGTCCGCCGTATTCTCCGGCCTATAAGCCTTTCTGTGGTTTCGTATTATTTCCTCGATTAAATCGGGAGCTGCGAGGTAAGCGCTTCGATAACTTGGAAGAACTTCGCACCACAGCATTGGAAATTTTATCTACATTTTGATACATTAGTTTTTTTTTTTTTGTTTTTTTTTTGTTTGTTTTTTTGTTTTTTTTTTTTTTTTTTTTGTTTGTTTTCAAACAGAATAACCACAACATATAGTAAGCCCTATATACGTCAACTTCAACCAAAATGCATACAGAGCGGCATAAAAACAAAACTTTCTGAAAATGTAGTATACGGATAAGTAAACCCCGACCTGTCTGTGAACACATAAAATCTGATAAGACTTGCGCAATTTTCCTTTCTATAATTTAAAACCATTTATTACTATGTAGGTGATGTGAATATACCTTGTACTGTTGTACTTTCTAAGCTGAGAATGAGCTATTCGCCTGCCTCAAGACAGGTTTAAAGTATTGTAGTTACTATGTTCGCAGTGTCTCCTTTCCGTTTGTGAGCTACACATCTAGATTTGTTGGCAAGTAGACTGTGTCTGACATGAACGGCTATACAATAATGAAACCTGTCTTTATAAAATACGTCTATTGGTGCGAACTACACATTTATAAACGCGCCCTCACCCTGAACAGGACAGGTACATCACGAAAACATGCCTATATAGTTTTGACCCCCTTAAACCCCACTGTTATATAGTAAAACTGGGGTTTACGGGGGTATACATTATTTTTTCTTATTTCTGCTCAAAACATAGATTGTGGGTACTCGTTAGAACCGCCTCGGCGAGGCGGTTCTAACGAGTACCCACAATCTATGTTTTTGAGTAGAAATATGAAAAATATTAGAATTTTTTATCTGAAAATTTTCAGTTTTTGGAGGTAAAATTTTCTGTATATTTGAATAGGCGTGTTTTCGTAATGCAATTCCCTCATCTCTCATTCCTTTGGTGCCTCGGAAGGGCTGTGCTCTGTGGTTGTGTCATTTTCTAGGTATCTTCACTTATACTTTTTATATATGTTTTAGGAATAAGGGGAATGGATACATGTCATGGAAAATGCCTCTAACAAGTAAAGTTTCCTCTCTTCTCGTTGTAGGCCATGCCAAAAGCAAATATATTGCTTCTTCTGACAGCAGTCTTTAAAGGTTAAAAGTATTAGAAAAGCAAGTGCCTACCTGCAAAGCTTCTTTACGCTTGCAAAATTGCGGAAAAAACATTTACGGTGTATCCAATCGCCGTAACGGAAGGAAAGGAGCATGCCATGAACTGTCTGCACTCATGCGTATTTTAGAGTTCTAAAAGCTTTGTTGTGGTTTTTATTTGACTTCACTACAGCTGTTAGCTGCCTGGTGATGGCACGTAAAATGTCTCCCTGTAGTCCATTATAGTGCATTTTGTTTTACTTTCCTTAGGATCACTGAGCCATTTATAGTACAGTCGACTCTCGTTATCTCGAATTCCAAGGGACTCATTGAAATACTTCGAGATATCCGTACCTCGACATATCAGAGTTGAGAGAGTGAGGAAAACAATAAATTGAACAACCACATTTAACAAATGAATATGTAATTTGACTGCTGGTTAGAAATGTATATATAAAATAATGTGGAAAAGAGGAGAAATTGCTCCTTAGGAGCAATTTCTCCTCTTTTCCACATTATTTTGTTACCTGTTGTCATAGTTTCATGTTAAAACAGGGACTAGATTTTCACTTCGAGATAAGCGGTAATTCGAAATAAGCGAGTTCGAGATAACAAGGTTTGACTGTATCTTGAAAATCGAGTTCAGTATAAGCCGGTCATAGTGGTGGGGAGGGGAAGCTCATGCAGAAAAACAAACTACTGAAACGCCGATTTTCTTTCTTATGCATTTTTGTTTCCAAGACAACTTTTTTAAATGTTATAAAATATACATTTTTCTGCATAACGAAATTAAAGTACCTTCACAATCATTACCATAACCGAAAAAAAAAACTCTCTAATATAACCATACTTTATTCAGGCTCCACTGCTTACAGACATAAGGACTGAATCCTAACTAGTAGGTACCATTAACAGCCATCATAATGAGCGATATCATAATACGGTACCATCCTCTCCACAGCTTCAAACTATAAAACAGTTAATCCTATTTGCAAGTTATTGTTTTGTCCTTAATTGTATTTAATTTATTGTCAACATTAACCTTGACAACATTCGCCAGTATAATTTATGCATAGTCTACAAGGTCTGGTCGATAGTACATGTGCCTGTGCATGCAAGCGGTGCAGTTTGAACCTTATACTACTGACATCCCCAGGCAGGATATCATGAAACATTCTGCTTAATAAGTGAAATTCCTGTTCATACATTCACTATTACAACACTTGAAATAGTATGCACGTTCTTTTCTGCTTCGGGTTACTGTAAATGTTAGGAGGAAATGACGCTATGTCTGGAATCAATCTGATGCGGAATACATGTTCATCTTCAGGTGAATGACGCAAACATAGAAGTGTGAAGGTAGACATCGACAAGATATTGAAAGCAGCTGTAGGGTATTCCATGGGATAAGTTATGAAACCTTGCGGTGGTGATTTAGCTTGGTTAACCTTTAGTTAAGAAATCTTGACGATACTTGACGGACTTCGGTTCACCAGAAGAAGTGCTTAGAACTACAACAGGCACAAAGGTGAGGTGAGAAAACTAATATTAATATGTACAGTCTTAGAACAAAGTTTAACAGGGAGGAAAATGTGAGATCTAACACTTTCTTTTTCTTTTTTTGCAAGACATATCGATTCAAATTCTTGCAGTTTCGATGTTTTCCACAAACCAATCACATGTGTTCTTGATAGCTGCAAAATATAAAAAAAAATCGGGAATATATATATATATATATATATATATATATATATATATATATATATATATATATATATATATATATATATCCAAGAAGTAAGATTCGGACATCCCAATACAATAACATCATATTTTAATTTCCTCAAGCGCTTTCGGTTAAGAAACATCTTCAAGAGGTTTTGCGTTGTACAATATAGGCGTTGTCAATGATAACGTAAATAGCGTAAATTATGTCAATAACGTAAGTGACATAAATAACGCCTCGCAAACTACGATAGTAACGTTAGATGGATATGTCCAGTTCTTGTTTCAATGTCCATATAAAATAAGCCTCTCTTTTCTTTCTACTGACAATACTGTCCGTTATTATTTAGAAAACAAATGGAAAAAGAGTATTACGGGTTCTTAGAGGAAGCACAATTGTCTATAATTGAACATACGTGCACTACTCTAGTATTTATGTCCCTTATCTGCCGGTTATGAACTGTCACTCTTTTGCGGAGGTCACCTGTTTCTCCTGTATATTAACCTCCGCAGCCTTCACAGCGTATCACATAAAGAACATTTTAACATACCAAGACATATCACTCGTAACTTTCATTGTTCGACCACATTTAAATGTAAATTCATCTCCTTCTATGAGTGCATAATAAAAGTCAAAAAGGACTGCCTTTGGAAACAAAGAACACATACAGTCACGAAAATCGGAGACTCGGTTTGATTGAGTCTCCTCATATGGAACACTGTAGTTTGCGAGGCTGCATACGCCCCCTAGCGCCGGCTTAAGCGGTATTCGATTTTCAAAATAACCAGGATGGGCTCAATGATCCCAAAGGAAATAAAATATAACCTGCACTATGATGATGTACGGGGAGACTTTTTACGGCCACAGTAAGCCACAGTTTGGTCTTTTGCAACGAGTTATTTTGTAAATGTCCTCTGATTCTGAACATTTTGCCCTTGTCAACAGTTTCTTTAAATGTTTCGGCTGTCATTTGCTCTTTATGTTTGTGTAAGGTTTTACAGCATCCTTCGTTGACTGTCTCTTTCTAGGACTTGAAGGTCATTTCTAATTTGTCAAAAAAAAACCTCCAAATATCGTGGATTTTGTGTGTTGACATATGCTGTTATACTAACATCGCACTTTTTTCTGACTGTTATGTTTTTAGTTCATTGATTTCGTTTTTTCAATGCCCGCTGTTATTATTTCTTGTGGATACTTTTGACGTTCCAAAACTGATCTTAGTCCTTGCAATCGTTTATCCAATTATCTTTATTTTGATATTATTGTGCAAATTCGTCTAGTTAGTGAAAATGGAATACTTGTTTTAGTATGCTTTGGATGACATGACTGAAATAAGAGGTACGTTTTACTGTCTGTAGGCTTTTAATATATATCAGTTTTTAGTTTGCCATTATTATTTATAACTAAAACAACAAAAATGGCAGTTCGTTTTTACTATATTCAGTTGTGAACATCTAAAAATGAGAGTTCATTTTGATTATATTCAATTGTAATTTTTATATCAATGTGAAGATTACTTAACCCCACGGTGGTTTACTCTACTGACCGTTCTAAGGCGGTGGTCCCGGTGTTAGTTTTACTCTTTGTTGCTTTGTGGTTTATTCTACGAGGCGATTGTTTTATGTCTTACCTTGTGTCATTTTGTTCTTGTGTTTTTCTGTCCTTTTAGCATTGCAATTACCTCGCTTGTGGAAGAGAGAGCTAATCTTAGTACGTTTGTTCGATTTGTGCTTGTTTTGGATTTGTCGGTTTTCTCTTCCTCTTGGTGTCTGGGAAGGGCTGCGGTTTGTAATTGTGGACTTTTCTCTTACCTTTTTTTTAAGATCATTTTGGGATTTTGTCATTGTCAAAAAGCAATCGTCTAAAAATCTTTTGCAAACCTTTTTTTAATTCCAATTCATATTTCTGTCTAAATGTTACAGCGACTTTCTGATATATTTTTCGAGGTATCCTATTGTTAATGTCATATGTTGGTGTCATTTTTGTTCCCATTGCCTTTCTTTTGCCTGTAAAAGCTTTTATTGAACGAAATGTATTATTTTCTAGTATACATTTAAATGAATTATACAAAATCTTTAAAAAGTATATCAGTTAATTTCTCCGGGAGCATGCCAATGCAGTGTTCTATGGCCTCCAAAACTAGATCATGTGGGATATTGAAATACAACGATTCTGCGCCAAACAATGTTAAAATTGTATTATCCTCGATTTGTTTAGATAAAAGATTAAGAAAGCCTATGGTGTCTCTTACGAAGCTTGGACCATGCTTTATGTATGGTTTTAATAAATACCCATCGAATTACTAATTCTATGGGTCTGACACGCTGGACCGCTACTATTGGTCTAAGTTTTAGACCTTGCACGTTTGGAATTTCAGCTGGATGTTTCTGCGATGTTGCAGTTTTGTGAAATATGGTCGCTTTTATGAACCTTAAAAAGTCCATTTGGATTGACTTTCTTTTATTCCGAAAAAAAGGTAAGAGAAAAGTCCAGGGAGTGCCACAATCACAAACCGCAGCCCTTCCCGGACCCCAAGAGGAATAGGAAACCGACAAATCTAAACAAGCACAAACCGAACAAACGTACGAAAAGCACTAAGATTAGCTCTCTCTTCCCCAAGCCAGGTAATCGCAATACTAAAAGGACTGAAAAACACAAGAACAAAATGACACACGGAAAGACATACAACAAATCGCCTCGAAAAATAAACCACAAAGCAACAAAGAGTAAGACTAACACCGGGACCACCGCCTTAGAACGGTCAGTAGAGCAAACCACCGTTGGTTTAAAGCACTTTTACAGCTAGCTAACTTCACCCTGGGTCCCGATGCTACTCTTAATACAGAAATACATAAAAATTCGGTTCGCAAAAAGGCTCCAAACTCAGTCAATGCATCAAAGCGAAAACATAAAAATCAAATTAATCACTATAAAAAACAAAGACGAGTACTCATGGCAAATTCTACTTTATGCCAGAGTAAATGAAAACCAATAGTTGAACCACGGCGGGCCAAGCCAAAGACATATCGTCAAGCCCCAACCCACTGGTTAAAGTTTTACGAAGAGGCCGTCATTGAGTCTGAGGCCCGAACCGCCGTCATGCAATTAAAGTGAAGCATAGCCATCAACAATAATTGGGTTGACGACTAGGTATGCAGTCTGCCGCATAATATCCAGGCTATAACCAATTCTTTTATAACGGATAATAAGTTTTCTGAATTGCTCCGAAGACTTTCAAATAATCAATTTTCTTCTATGTTAAGCAGAGACTAAAATTGTAAATTAGTTTATTATATTGTACGAGTTTTGTTTCCTAGGGTCAGAATTGATCTGTCCATAATATGGCCCATCCGAACTGACCATAACAACATAATGTTACAATTGTAGTGTTAGAGACGTTATTTACGTCTCTTACGTTATTGACGTTATTCATTACCAGTGACAATACCTTTAATGTGGTTTTTTAAAGAAAAACTGAAAGCGCTTGAGAAAATTAAAATACAATATATATGCCTCATGCATTTTCTTACAGAGATGATCCAGACAGAGATGGTGAGAAAGTGAGAAGGCATCGGATGATCAGAGCCTTCGATGTTCTTATATGTCAAAATATATGTGTTAAGATACCCAGAAAATGATTCAATTTTGAAGCACAGCATTTCCGAGACATCGAAAGAAGGAGAGATTATGAACAACCAATGATAACACAATAGTCACATATGAAAAACACCGACGTACGCACAAAGAAGGACTGCAACAGAGGATTTTTTTTTTTTTTTTTTTTTTTTTGATTTGGGTTTTACAGCTCGTTCAAAAATATTTCACTTATATTGAGCCAATTGTTCACCAAAGGTGAGCGAAAACCGGAGAACCCGGGGAAAAATCACCTGACCATCCGTGAGCAGAACTTGGCTTTCGCATATGTGACCCGAGCGAGGCTCGAACCACAGCGGTGAGAAACCTAACGGATTAAGAGTCAGCTCTCCAATCCACTAGGCTACGAGAGGGGGGGGACAACAGAGGAACAGCCTTTGATAGTTCTAAAGAAAACATATTGCGTACGTAAACCAGTCTTACTCTCGCAAAACATCGCCCTTAATTCTGATGCAGTTCCAAATGGCAAACACATGGTAAATGTTCGGTTTGCATCGGGACCCTCTACCACATCAGTGAAACATCATAGTGAAACACATACAATCATAAAAATGATGAAACAAAGCAAATGGCGCATTGGCGAGCTGAAGCCAGAATGCATGAAAAACACGCAGAGAAGCACAACACATACAATCATAAAAATGATGAAACAAAGCAAATGGCGCATTGGCGAGCTGAAGCCAGAATGCATGAAAAACACGCAGAGAAGCACGATAAGTACGATAAACCCGACCACGGACAGCAACATTTACGCTCTAACCTAATAACTGAAGTGTTTGTCTGTTTCAGATCATAGAATGTTTAAAACTGATATATTTAGGTAAACACCTTGTTTTGCTCTCAATACTGTGTATGAAATTACACAGAATAGGCCACAAAATACGAAGTACAGCCTTCCCGAGGCGCCAAAAGAAAAATGCCGACTCTTTTCTAAAATATTTGGCCATCATTTCACAGGCTGCGGCTAAAATTTTAAATTAAACTGCAATTTATGCTCAAGGACTAGGTTTTGCGTCAGTGAAACTGGTTTTAGTACAGTCGAACCTCGATAGCTCGAACACCGATGGCTCGTTTACCATGGCTAATTCGAACCCGTTTTTGAGTCCCTACGAAGTTCTTCCGATAGCTCAAGAAAACAAATATTTAGGGAAATGTTCTTATTTTATCGTGAAATTGTATGTTGTGTGTACTCATTAGAATCGCCTCATCGAGGCGATTTAATGAGTACACACAACATACAATTATTGTGTAGAAAATCGAAAACAAAAAATCCCTAAATTATCGCCATTTGCTTCCTGACTTGGCACCATAATTAATCCTCAGTGGCTCGAACCACCCATGTCTCGAACAATTTTCTATGGTCCCAAAGATGTTCGAGCCATCGAAGTTCGACTGTATCCCCACAAATATTTTTCTACTTACCTTTCTAGGGCGGTTCCTCTGTTGCAGACTGTGCTTCGTGATTGTGGAATTTCCTGGGTATCTTCACGTATATTTTGCCTGTTTGGTTCAAACAACACAAGACTGACTTCACAGAGTGTGAACATTATAAAACATTATAAAATCAATATTATACAGAGAGGCATCGACGCCGAATGGTTAGAGTGTTTTACTGCGGTGTTGAATGTTGCAGGTTCGAGCCCAGCTCAGATCAACTGTGTTTGTTCACTCAGCAATGAATGGGTACCCTTATTATGCCCCGTCTTTCAAATGCTGTAGACCAAGACACGGTGGATTCTTACTTCCAGAGCTACTACGGCCGCAGGGCTATAGGACACCTATAGCTTTACCACATTTAAAATCTACGACAAACGATATACCTGACTAATTCCATCGGCATACAAAGAAGTGGTTTTATGTACTCCAAGTATCATTTTCTTGATACCGACTGTTTTCGGTTCATAAATGTTTCATGTTTGCAGCACTGACAATAGTAACAGTTCTGGCAAAGCCACACTTGTCGCCAAAAGAGACTGCTTCTGCTGTTATATGTAAGTAGCAAACGATACCGTCTACGTTTTCCGGCATGTAGATGTAAACACAGAACACCTACATATTATAATTATGGCCTTTGGAAACCAGTTTAGCAACTAAAGGTGAGTTCATTAATATCGGGCTGTTTTTTGGTTCAAACAGGCTTAAAATTTGTAATGTTATCATGTAGGAACGAAATAAATTCTACAAGGTATGGCAACTAAATTAACTCACTCACAAACCTGAAAACAGCTGAAGTGTCAATTTACAGGGCCAGACTTGCTAGTTCGGTCAATTGTGCCTCATCAGTGACCCTCATATAGATAAAAACAACTTGTAAACAATTTAAAACAAAGAGCCAATGTAATAATCGATTTATGCCTAGCGTCCCAATAAAGGGACAATGTCAAACAGTGTAGACCACGATCAGACGCTGCAGAACGCGGCGTCGGATCAGGGTCTACACGGTTTGCTTTAAGTAGAGGAATTTCAATAATAACTAGTAATATTCAAAACAAACCAGTCACCTTTAAATTGGAAATGGACCATACAACGAGAGCGGTAGATTAGTTCAATAGGCATAAATGGTTTAATATCCGTATTATTGCTACCGCGTTTTCTGTTTTCGACATCTCTCAGGAAGAGCTTTTTGCGCCTGGCGCTTTACTCAGAAGAAGTACATTAGCAAACGTTTGTCATTATCTAATGCAAAACCTTTTGTCGTAATTACTTATGCGCAAAAAAGCATCACTTTTTTTCAATGGGTTTAAAAAATCAAAAAATGTCATTTCCTAAAGTAAAAATGGCTGCAAATTATGCAAACATCAATAGGGCAGGTTGTTTGAATGCAGGTTTGCAACAAGTTCCGTTTGTTTAAAATTTCTGAAAATTTCACAATATGTAATGGAATATCAACAATTTAACATCCGTTAATAAAGCGCAGAAAGCATAGTGTACTCACTAATATTTATTTTCCAAAACTCCAATTTACTATAGAAATTGCATAGGTCAGACCCATTTTGTTAGATAAATTTTATAGTAAATATTTGAAAACAAACTGCAGAAAAAGAAAATACAAACGGTTGCTGATACGATATGGTCAATCCGAACAAAACATATTCATTTAGTATAAAACGCCAAGCCAAAAACGTCTGTAGTAGGAAATAATATGCATTTCTATACAGTCGTCGATTACATTTTTACCTTCATCAAATGGCGTGAATTTGAAGTATGGTAGATATGTTTTGAGTTTGGTATTGCTCATCGTCCATTTTAGTTTGCCATCGGATTTAGTCCTGTCGAAAAGTACTTCTCCTTCATAGTCCATTGCCTTTGCCACCTTGGACACCATTTGTCCTATTGTCATTTCCGTGTCCACATCAGCTGGTTAAAACAACAAAAATGTATAATACGTTATTACGTATTTAACCTGTTTTTCGAGCAAACATTCATGTGCAAACAGCGAAGATCTAGACTACTGTAAAATCCATTACACTTATGAGCAGTTTGATCCGGATTTTCAGTATTTGATACTCTGTTCGTATGTTTCTGATACATCAACAGAAACCTCCCTCCTCATTATGAAAACATACATATTCAAATAAATTGAAAATTTTACAACCAGAAAAATAAAATTTTCAGATAAAAGATTCTGATATTTTTCATATTCCGGCGAGGCGGTTCTAACGTGTACCCACAATCTATGTTTTTTTCAGCAGAAATAAGAAAAATGATGTATACTCATGTAAAGCCCAGTTCTACTATATAAAAGTGGGGTTTAAGGGGGTCAAAACTATATAGACGTGTTTTTGTGATGATGACATATGCGACCAGCACAGACCTAAGTCAACCGTTGCATTTGCACAGTCTGATCAAGACGTTTGTTGTTTTCGTTAATGGATGTTTTGGGCAATATATTAAGTGAGCGACCAGTGAAGACGCTGATAGGACTCAAGTCCGACCGAGAACGGGCCGATATAGATACAGTCGAACTTCAATGGCTCGAACACCTTTGGGACCATGGAAAATTGTTCGAGCCATGGGTAGTTCGAGCCAGTGGAGGTTAATCATGGCGCCAGGTCAGGAAGCAAATATCGCTAAATCTGGGAGATCTATCGATCTTCTATACAATTATTGTATATTGAGTGTAGTCATTAGAATCGCCTCGATGAGGCGATTCTAATGAGTACACACAACATACAATTTCACGATAAAATAAGAAAATTTCCCTAAATATTTGTTTTCTTGAGCTATCGGAAGAACTTCGTAGGGACTCAAAAACGAGTTCGAATTAGCCATGGTAAACGAGCCATCAGTGTTCGAGCTATCGAGGTTTGACTGTATAAGCAAAATAATAACTGGGTCTTAAATCCTAACCAAACGTGTCCTAAACTTTGCACAAACCCATTTTACTCCCTATAGATGTGTCCCTAAATTACTAGATGAATGTGAAACATTATAGATTCTAATCAAGCACTGTGTTCTAATAATGGTCTACACTGTTTGCTCAAGCCTGTCTGTCCAAATACTTTGTGTGAATCGGGTCGACGTCACTAAACAATAGGACTGTGTTCGGTTGTATTACATTGTAAACGCGCGTGAAATCTACTAGTAGTTATAAAATATCCCAGCGGGCAAACCACGTTGAAACAACGTCTGTTCAACGTTCATTCAACGTCTTGACGTTGAATCAACGTTGAATCGACGTTGTTTCAACGTAGTGTGCCTGCTGGGATAGTTATATGTGTGACGGAAAACTATGATGGACGAAAACGGTAGCTACATGTCCACCCATCAGGAAACTTAATTAACTTTAACAAGAATATCTTAAGGGATATAGATACCCTTTCAAATTGTTTTGGCTCCTTTCTGAAAATGATTCTACTCAAAAAGGAGCCCAGCCGGCACACATCGTTGAAACAACGTTGATTCAACGTCCTGATTTTGAATCAACATTGATTTGGCGTTGTTTCAACATTGTGTGTCTGCTGGGAAAGGGATTTCCTCCCAGCAGAGAAACATATCATTTTAGGGTAGACCCATTTTTAGAATGGGTACGTGTATAGGAATGCAAACAGAAAAAAAGTTGTCTCCCTTGTCAAAAAAAAGCCGAAAATCTTCCAATGACATCCATTTACCTCGAAAGATCCTTTCATGTTGTAGAAAATACTTTTTATTTAGAATACGTATATACAGTTGACGCTCGTTATCTCGACCTAGCTTATCTCGAATACGAGGGTCGTGCAAAAAGTTCTGTCACTAATAGGCTTCCTTAGTTTTATCCCAGGTATATTTTAAAAGCTGTGTTGAATAGCTAACGATACCTGTTTATTTCGTGCTAATTTTTTTCCAACTGACCGAGTTATTTTAAATAGAAATAGATGCAATCATATATACTGACCAATTTACTTGTTACATTGGAACATGGACCAGAAGATTGAAATTCGTAGCGATATGAAATGCCGCATTAGGCTTAATATATAGTCAAAGCAGATATTTAATGAATTGTGTTGTACGAGGGATGTTCGAAATGCTCTAGCTCGATATCCACGTGGGGCACGATAAAAACCAATACATACCTGTATAGAGTTATTCAATATCTACACAATGGTGTATAAATGTACATGTTAGACTAAATGTAAGACATAGAATTTGCCATTTAAATACACGCAGTCATTGACCACTGCAGTAAAAATGGTTGGTAGAAGCGTCGACAAAAAAAAAATCAAATACGGGCTTACATCAAAGCTCGCTCAAAACTTGGTTGTTCTTTGAAGAAGCTGATGACTGAAATGTCTACTGCTTTTGGACCTTCTTGTGTGTCTTATGACACAGTTCGGCGGTGGAAAAAGAAATTTTAGTCTGGTGTAGAGTCCATCAAAAATGCACCGAAATCAGGTAGGCCAAAATCTGCATCTCGTAAAGAAATCGTTTCCAAAATAAAGGAAATCATTGAAGGAGATGCCAGATTTACAGTTCGTGATATTGCACGAAAGGTAGGCATATCACTATCAACGGTTCACCCTATTTTGAAGAAGCATTTGAAAGTCAGAAAGATTTCTGCTAGATGGGTGCCACATCTGTTGACTGACGAGCAAAAGAGGCAACGGGTTAAAGTGGCCAAAAAGCTGCTTCAAATGTTTCCAAAATATGACAAAAAGCAGTTTGCCAATGTCGTCACACGTGATGAAACCTGGGTCCATTATTTTGAGCCCGTCAGAAAGGTTAGCAATAAGATCTGGGCCACTAAACACAGCAAACGCCCAATAATTGCCAAACGTTCTTAGAGTACAAAGAAGGTTTTGTATGCAATCTTCTTCTCTGGTGAAGGAGTCGCAATAAAAGTGCCAGTGAAAAAGGGCAAAAGCACATCGGAAAGTACTACAAAGACGTAGTACTGAAGAAACTGAAAAAGTATTATCAGAAACAACGCCCTGCCACTGGTTTTAAACATGTCCGTCTTCTACATGACAATGCCCCAGCTCATACCTCCGCAATAGTTACGGCGTTTTTGAAGAAAGAAAAAGTAACTGTTTTGCCTCACCCCCCGTATTCCCCAGACCTTGCCCCATGTGATTTCTTTTTGTTTCCGAAATTGAAAGCATTCCTTGCTGGGCGGAAATACCAGTCCCGACAGGCACTTGGATCTGCCATTCGTCAGTACCTTATTACTGTGCCTAAATCAGCGTACCGTGACGCCTTCAAGAAGTGGATACAGCGGCTGAAACTTTGCATTTCTAGCCACGGGGAGTACTTTCGAGGGCATGAAATGAGTACTTTTGGCCTTTGAAATTTGAAGTCTCCAGATAGAAATAAGCAATTCATTTCGAACATCCCTCGTATATATGGACCTCAGACCATTTCAATGCGCACAGTTTTAGGTGGGTTAAAGCTTTTAAAGCTGGGAAAGTTTCTGTTGAAGATGATACCCGTCCTTGAAGGCCTAAAACCTCTGTTACCAAGGCTAACATCGCTGCTGAAAAGATTGTGGTCGAACAGGATGCGCGATTGTCTGTCAAAGATATAGCTAGTTGTACTGGCATATCAGAAGGCAGTGTGCAAACAATTCTGAAAAAGCGTTTGGACCTGAAAGGTTTGCGCTAGGTGGGTACCTCATTTGCTCACTGAGGAGCAAAAGGTACAACGCCTTAAATGTGCCCGGGAACTTTTGAAAACATACAAAGGCTGTAATAGTCGGGTTATTTCTAACTTACGATGAAACCTGGGTACACATGTTTGAGCCACAAAGAAGGGCTGATAATAAGCAAACGGAAGCGAAAAGATAAAAAACGGCCATGTATTGCCAAGAGAACCATAAGTTCGAAAAAGATGTTGTACGCATGTTTTTTAATTCAAGTGGGCCAGACGTTCAAGTGCCTTGTACACCTGGTCATACAGTCACTGACCGATTCTACAAGCATTCTGTACTGAAGAAAGTGAAAGAGTTTTACAATAAGAAACGATCAAGCAAAGGATGATCAGGAGTCCACCTTTTACATGACAACGCCTCCTCTCATAAGTGTGAGGTTGTTAAGTCTTTTTTTGGCTTCTGAAAAGGTGAAATTTTTAAACCATCCACCTTATTCACCTGACCTGAGTCCCTGTGAATTCTTTTTATTTCCAAGGCTTAAGAAAATGCTTTCTGGAAATAAGAATACGTCTAGTTCTCTTGGCAGCGCTATTTATCAGTGTATTTATCCAACAGATACCAAAAGAAGACTATTTATCTGCTTTATCTGGGTAAAAAGGTTGCAAAAATGAATTTCAGTAAAGGGGGAATACTTTGAAGGTTTGTAATAAAAAATATGTTTGATAAAACGTAGCACTGAAGTAATCCGAACCCAGTGACAAAACTTTTTGCAGGACCCTCGTAACCGCTTATCTCGAAGTAAAAATCTGGTCCCTGCCTAAATATGAAAATCTAACAACAGGTGAAAATATTGCTGAAAAGAGGAGAAACTGCTCCTAAGGAGCAATTTCTCCTCTTTTTCACAATATTTTCAATATATCTCTAAATTCAAGAGTCCAGTTACAAATATATATGTTAAATGTGGCTGTGCGAATTACGTTTTCCTCAATTCTGCAAATCTGACATGTCGAGGTACGGATATATCGAAGTATTTCAGAAAGTCCTTGGAATTCGAGATAACGAGAGTCGACTATACTTACGAGCGACCAATACCGGCTCCACTTCCTCGTATTCCCGTATCGCCCAGATACACAGCTTCGCAAAATCGTAGGAATACAAAAACTGTCGCCTGGCAATGCCAGTACCCAGCACCGTCAGAGGAGTATTATTTTCTAAAACAAACAGAAATGTTTGCAACTGTCAGAGCTTAAAACAATGGAAGTGTTATGTGATGGCATTTATTTCCAGATAGAGAAAACTTAATGTTTGTTGCAGCAAGTAACCCTACTGAAAAACACTTCAACAACGAACAAACAAATAAACCCGTAATTATTGAGACTTCAAAAATATCCGTTTATGTGTATTTATTCTCAAAAATGTCATTTGTTGTATATTTAACCTTTCTACGACAGCGATTTCCAAACAAAGTCTTTCAGATGTATTGAATTCGCAGGGATACTATATTTACACTAATTATGGAGACTCATTAACTCATTCACATACTTGTTCTAAATCATTACGAAAACACGCCTATTCAAATATATAGAAAATTTCGCCTCAAAAAAACTAAAAATTTTTACATACAAAACTTTGATATTTTTCATATTTCTGCTCTAAACATAGATTGTTGGTACTCGTTAGAACCGCATCGCCGAGGCGGTTCTAACGAGTACCCACAATCTATGTTTTTGAGCAGAAATAAGAAATATAATGTATACTCCTGTAAACCCCAGTTTTACTATATAAAGTGGGGTTTAAAGGGGTCAAAATTATATAGGCATTTTTTCGTGATGTTTAAATAAAACCATTTACAGCTGTTACATGTATTTTGTCGTTGTTTGGTTTGGAGTTAAACGGCCCAGTGAACACTATTAAAGCCATATCGAGCCGGACAGTTTACCCAACCACACTATTCCTGGTCAGGCTTAGTCCTCCGAGCGGCTAACCAGTATTTCTGCACATTATTTCGCCGAAAACTGATAGCTGCTTTTTTCGAATCAAACATGTACTGTGTCTTATAAACTGTTGTATGAATGGTAACGTCTAGACCCTGACCAGACTCCGCGTGCTGAGTCTGATCTCGGTCTACAGTGTTTGCTCAGAGCTGTCTATTCAACACTTAGGGTTATTACTGTAAATGTTGAAAATCTGTAGCCCTGTGGTTAAAAGTAACTGCCAAAAAGTCTATACATTGCGAAATCCTTCACGCCGCAACAGAACAAAATCCGTATATATGTCTTATTTTTCATGTTAATATGTTGGTGCAGGGGATGTATGCAAATGCACGGAGCCGTGTCCGTGTTGGTGAGGGGTACAGTGAAGAGTTTGAAGTGAAGGTTGGTGTTCATGGTATGGACATGTGGAACGCTCCAGTGGTGCAATCAAGACAGCCTTTGACATACAGGTTGATGGAAAGCGTGGGCCTGGGAGGCCCAAAATGACATGGAAGCAGCTGACAGAGAGGGATTGCAGAGAGTGGAAGCTCTCGGCTATCAACCCTCATGATAGATGTACCTGGAGATCTGGTGTGAGATCTGCCATGCGTGCAGCAAGCCGGCTATCTGGAAGGGGGCCCACTGATGTGGATGTTGCCCCTGTACCTGCACGTTAATCAAAAATCCGATTATGATGATATGATGATGTTTCTAGATAGACTCTGGTTGTTGAAGTTGCTGTATTATATTTTAAACAGAGAGATCAAAGAACCGCACAAGGGTATTCTGAATTCAAGTACGAGGGCATCACCATACATAAGTTTAACACGATCACTCATCGCGGACAGCATTTATTTTATCTACGAGTACTTAAATATTCGGACAGATATGCCTAAGAAATGGTTAAGACCTTGATTAAATGTGTTACAGCTCGAATGTTCTACGCTAGAAACATCGTGCAGGCAAAAGGTCTTGATACCTACGTTCACATTTGAGCTTACTGTCGCAAACATATTTTCGCAAACAAAAACTGACAACGATAATACTAGAAAAAGTCGAGGTCACCAATCGACTATCTCACAATGTTATATCCATGCATTTGGTAATTGAGCCGGAGCACAACAATCCCTACGATTTTACAGTGTGCCTAGGGACAAACACAGGTCAGCCTGCGCATCCATAGAGTCTGGTCAGAGTTTTCGCTGGTCATATGGGGTTGGTCTGTCCTCAGATATACTTAGAACGCACAGCGAAGACTGATCAAACTGTGCAGATGGGCGCACACGCAAACTGTAGGAAATTCTGTGTTCCGGCTCGGTTATTTGCACAGCAATTCAACAGGTGTCGCCAATAACCATTACACTTTTAGTCTGACAAACTAAGAACGTACAAACACGGAAACTAGTTGTGTTCACTGCAATTAGCCGGACTGCACCGTATCGGTCAGCGTTCGATGTGCCGTGCGAAGTTTCGCAAATATACTTATAGAAATGTTCAGGACGTAAGATTGATTTAGTCAAAATCATATTTATTTGATGTTTATGTCTTCCGAATTTGAATATAGTTTAGGATAAATATGAAAAAAAAAACTTTGAAAGGAAAAAATAAGTTTAATAAGTGACGAATGTATGAGGAAAATGTAAACAAACAGAACTTATTAACACAGGATATATCAATACGCCATCGTTATTGCTACTAGTGAAATTTCTGCCAATGAAAGCGTACCTCTCGTCAGCGTTGGCTTTTGTCAAAATCTTGGAAGGTCTATAAAACGCATATATGTATCGATCCACGCAAAGTACTTATCAAAGGCTTACTAAAGCTCATATTTTCTTGAATTTCTCAAGACATCTGTCCTTTCAGTGTCTTTGGCGCTTTGATTAAGTTGTCATATTTCACCATTATTTTATACAATAAACAATTTTACTCTTGAGTAACGCTACTGAAAACAAATATCGCATAGACACTACGGATTTACAGTACGTTATCAATTCTTACTCTTTGCGTTATATGTCTTGAAAATTGTGTTTGCAATCACGTGGCCGTCCTGAAGATGAAATTTGTCATGGGGTCCAAACATGTTGCATGGGATAATGGATGTATATAGGTGACCTCCGATGTCGTTGTAAATTCTGAAACAAAATCAGTATAGTCAGTCAACATAGGCTGACAAAAAGGGAAACTGGAAATATAAGAAGTTGAAGCGGGATGTCTAAAAAGCTAAATGCTCATCTGTATTATCATGTTTTATTTAGTTTGAGAAGTTCATTTGGCATGGTATTCAACAGTTGCTACATATACTGCTAAAATGTAGTTTCAAACTATAGGCAACTATTTGAATATAATTCTAAAGGGTACTAAAAAGCACGAGTGCTCCTCTGCAAAGTTGCCTGCATTTTTATTTATAAACGGCTTGCTTGCCGCGCCAATGAAACTTTCTCTTCGATAAACAATTAGTGGTTGTTCACTTCTTTAGTTAACTTAAATGCAGACAAAAAAAACCTGGATGATTAGTTCTCGGAGCCCTAGTTCTATTATTATTATTATTATTATTATTATTATTATTATTATTATTATTTCCCATTGTTTGGTGTTATTTATGTTTCTAAATAGCATGTCTTCGATATAAATGAATAGCGTATAATAAGCCGCTTCTCTAGATAGGAAACCTAACTGCCAACAGTGACACACCAGATTCTTTCATGCAGTCTTATTTGGAACTAAGAGGTTCACCTTAAAGAACAGTTTTTGCTGTTGTAAGAAGGCTGGACCCGCCTACGCCTAAACAGCCCGTTTGTACTATGTACTTTACACTGATGTATACTTTGCAGCTGGTTGATTTGTTTTCTAGTAATTGTTGTTTGTGTTTCACAAATTAAATAGGCGTCCCCAATGAGGCCCGAACATATCTTTGTAATAAGAATTAAGGGTGAGGTTTCACGTAAATTAAACCGTTTAAAGCCCCTCTCCCTCCCCAACTGCAGTTTTTTTTTTCTACTGATTGCTCCAAGGTGGTTTCTTTGTTGCAGTTCTTTGTTTGTTTGGTCATGCGTCGTTGTTTTGTCATGATATGTTCTTCATCTCTCCTTCTTTTGGCGCGCCGCGAAGGCTTTGTTTCATGACTGTTGTATGTTCTTGGTATCTTACTCCTTGTCTTGCTGAATAAATTAAGATGTTCGCCCACTTCTAATTTTCAGCCAATTAGGTTACTTAATCCAGTTTGTGGATACGAATTCACATACTTAATGACAAACAGTGCAGATCCAGATCAGTTGGCTTCTCAAGAAGCCAACTGATCTGGATCTTCACTGTTTGCAAATGCAGGTATATCTGTGCTCAGCAGGATAAGGGTTAACTTATATTATGCGTACCGTCTGTCTTGGTTTAGGCTCTTCTTCTTTGTGTCATTGGTTAGCTATGTACTATTATTTTTTGATAGTTGCCCTTCCTTGGCATCATCTATATTATCTTTAAGTGTCCTTACTGTACGGCGCAACCCATTTTTTTTGTTGTTGTTGTTTTCAGTATGGCTGAGTTTACCTACTTGTTTAGAATGTCTAACATACGCTTCGACATAGCATAACCCATCATCTTTTCGTATGGCAATCCTTCATGAAGCTGAAATGAACAGGAGTAAAAGCTTCCTTATTTAAATTTAGATGCACACAATTGATGCGCAACTCAAGTAGCGGGCACTTTTTGTCATAAACGAATTACACAGATTACCATTCGCAACCGTACAGTCTGTCCAGGCACTCTTTGTTTGTCGATGAACTTGCAAGTGTTAAGGAGAATGTGTATTAATTCAAGGGAGATAATTATGTCAGTAGTTTCTCTTCTGAAAAAGGGTCTACTCTAAAAGAAAGAGCATTTTCCTTCTAGAGTTACCGTATTTACCATATGTATTCGGACAGACACGCCTGAGCAAACAGTATAGACCCAGATGAGACGCCACAGAACGCGGCGTCTCATCTGGGTCTACACTGTTTGCCACTCATCCAGCAATTTTTAGACACAACATCGGGTAGTGAATTGTACTGGTTCAAATTTTAGAACATATATGGTAAGGAGTTGAGGTATTCGAATATTTAGGGTAAATACGGTAACTATTTTCAGGAGTGATATAGTGTGCAAGAAGGTAAACAAGGTGTCAAATAAAGTTGTCTCTGTTCTAAAACCTGGCATAACATATACCAAGTGCAGCCAGTCCTCTAACATAATTTAATAAAAATGCATCGACGTGCGTGATTAGACTGCAGATGTGTGGACTGATCTGGATCTTTATACCCCGCACATGGCATAAGTGTGTGTGTGTGTGTGTGTGTGTGTGTGTGTGTGTGTGTGTGTGTGTGTGTGTGTGTGTGTGTGTGTGTGTGTGTGTTTAGTTGTTGTTTGCATAAGGCATCAGTTATTGAAAAACGGATCCCTGAAAATGATTACAAAAAGAAATATAACAAAAATCCTACTATCACGGCTCTTGCTATCTCATTATGATCTACACTATTAGCTCACATAATGAATTATAGCTACAATTAAACATACTACGAGCCAGGTGTAGTAAGTACGTGTCTACGAGGAATATATGACCAGTAGTGATCAAGATCAGCCAGCTTTTTCGCACAATCTGGGCCCAGTTGTTCAAAGCTAACGACATCGTTAGTTAACGATTCGTTAAAATTTACATCGAGTGATACGCAAATATGCTGAAATTTTTGGCTAAAAAAATGTGAGTAGCTTTTGCAGTGCAAAAGCTACTCACATTTTTTCAGCAAAAAATATCAGAATATTGATAATTGAATCCGCTAAAACAGTTAACGAAATGACTCTTAACGGGCTCGTTAAGCTAACGACGCTTTGAACAACTGGGCCCTGATTTGAACCGATGTCGATATATTCTATAGTGATGCTGCAAAATATAAGTGAAGATTCGAGGTGCTCTGAAAACTTTGAATAATTCAAAGATAATACATTATCTATATATCTGAAGATTTCTGCAAAAATATAAATGCAAAACCACAATTCTGATATGGTGTCATTAAAATTTCCCTCTCTGATGAAAATCATGATCTTCCTAAATTATACTGGATTCCTAAATTGCACAAGAATTCATACAAACAACGTAACATTGCTGACTCGGCTAAGAGGAACTAAGCCCTTCTCACAGAATCAAACGAGAATCCTTAAAGCAGTAAAAGAAGGGCTTTAGAAGTATTGCAACACCATCGCATATGCAAGAGGCAGTGTCGGTCAGATGGCGATCCTGAAAAATTCGAAAGAGCTCCTATAAAATTTACAATCACAGTCATTCTGTTCTGTTCTGTAAACAGTATTAAATCGTTCGATTTCTGATATCTTTATACCACAATTCCTCATGACAAACTGAAATCCAAATTACAAGATATTCTTAGCCATTGTTTCTTTCACAAGAACAGAAATTGTCGCTTCGAGAATGTTGCCATTGTCTCTGCAGACATTTACTTTGTCCAGGGACACTCTAATTCACCACAGTACTCTGATGCAGATGTTGTTAAGATGCTGGAAAATCTAATAGACAACATCTTTGTGGAGTTTTATAGGCGGATGTTTCAACAAACAATCGGGATTCCTTTGAAAGCTAATTGTGCTTCATTGCTTGCCTAATTGTTTTATACTGGTATGAGGCAGAGTTCATACAGGGTCTCATGAAAGCAGGCAAAAAATGCCTTGCCCAACAATTCAATTTCACCTATTTATACAAAGATGGTGTTTTATCTCTGAATAATTCAAGATTTAAAGCACCTCGAATGCTCTACCCGTGGACTTGAGATTAACTAATTGTAGTCGGGAAACCCGTAAAAGGGTAATCGGCAAACAGTGCAGACCCAGATCAGACGCCGCAGAACGCGGCGTCTGATCAGGGTCTCCACTGTTTGCATATAGTTTAGCCATTTTTCTCTAGGAATGTGTACATCTCATAGCCGGACATACCTAAAATTGAAATTGGACTATTCCAATATATAGTGTGGCAGAGTCATTTCAGTATACAATAGGTTAAAGAAACGCCTGAGAGACGATAACCTCTTCCTCATACTACACCTAGCGACAAAGAAAAGCTCACTACTAGGCTTTACGACAAACGGAATGACTTCAATTTTAGCATAGTTAATTTTCCGTTTCTGAGCAGCAATATTCATTCTGCACCAGAATACGGTATTTGCGTTTCACAGTTTTTTCCGTTATGCTAGAGCCTGCACTGAGTATCTGCACTATATTGAACGAGGAAGACTGTTCACTGCAAGACAGTTGACTCAAGGATACCTAAGAACCAAACTGGTGTCAAGTTTTATGGGAGGTATCATGAACCTGTCAGTCATTTCAAGGTGGCTGTTTTCAGACTCAGACATGTCTAATGTTTTGGCCAAAGCCAAGCCATAAACATACTTTCTAAAAAAAGGTAAAAGAAAAGTCCAGGGAGAGCCACAATCACAAGACGCAGCCATTCCTAGACACCAAGGTGAAGAGAAAACAGACGAAAACAAACAAGCACAAATCGAACAAATGTAAGGAAAAGCACTAAAATTATTACTATTTCCTTACTTTGTTAAGTCTCCGTTAAGGCTGATAGGCATGGTTGCGAAGTAAAGGCTGATAGGCATGGTTCCGAAGTAATACTCATTTTCCCTGGACGCCTGATTACACCCCGTTCATTTTTGGTCCATGTCTGTCTGTCTTCTGATTTTGTCTTTCTATATATCCCCTTTATGATTATCCAAAATTATGATTATCTAAAATTACGATTTTGCTATATTTGACTCAGAATCATACGATGATTTTGTAAGCGGACATCTCAACCAACGTTCAGGGGGCGTGGATGTTAGTGCAGATTTGGATCATTACTGTCAAACATGGCACAGTAAAATAGTTTTTAAGAAATTGTTTCTCAGTACTAAAAACTTAATTGATTCTTAAGATACTCACTGGAAAGGCAAACAGTTTAGACCCCGGCCAGACTGCCCCTTCAGGAGTAGTCTGATATGGATTTGCACTGTGTGCATATGTCGTTTTGTCAAAAACATTTGGTGCGAATTTGTTACGTTAATGTCCTAAAATTTCGCACCCCAATAGTGGGATCTTACTTTACCTCACTCTCAACTCTCAGTATAAACGCAGTTGCTTATACACAGTATAACCTCAATGGCTCGAACACGGATGGCTCGTTTACCGTGGATGATTCGAACTCTTTTTTCAGTCCCTACAAAATTCTTCCAGTAGCTCAAGAAAACAAATATTTAGGTTTTTTTTTTGTTTTTTCTTATTTTATCATGGAATTGTATGTTGTGTGTACTCATTAGAATCGCCTCATCGAGGCGATTCTAATGAGTACACTCAACATACAATCGTTGTGTAGAAAATCGAAAAAGATTTCCCAAAATTATCGCTATTTGCTTCCGGAACTGGTGCCATGACTAACCCTCAGTGGCTCGAACTACCTATGTCTCGAACAAATTTCCATGGTCCCAAAGATGTTCGAGCCATTGTGGTTCGACTGTATTATACAAATTTTAACAAGTAAGACTAACAGATGGCATATACTGTCGTTACTAACCATATATAATTCCAACTCAACATATAATGTATCGCAATTTCATTGGACCAAATCGAATTTAAAACGGTATTTATACTTCGATTATTCCATTAAGCAGGAATATCTAGCTATTTACTTTGCGCAGATCTCTAAATAAGCTATTTCAGTCAACATTAAAAGTAAACAACCGAGTTGGAATTATAAGAAATGCTACTACTGTGTATTTTATGAATAGGTAATTACTCACAAATTTAATATAATGCAAAACTCATTGCGCTTTATTCAGATAGTGAGTGATTTTCATATCATAACATATCTTATATTTATCATATGACGTCGCTATTATTCAGTGGCTAATGCCAGGTCATACAATGATATGACGGCGTTACTTAACAATTTGTTCTGGTTACATTCATAAATTTCATATGAAATGACCACTCATATAAGATCCTCTGTTCTTCCTTGTTGTAGTTAGCATACCACATATAGCTTCGAGTGAGACAGAAATATGTGATCGAGACCATTGCTTTGCTTGCCTGTACCTATCATCAACGCAAGATATGAGCCACCTCATAACAAAAAAGGTAAGACAAAAGTCCAGGGAGTGCCACAATCACAAGCCGCAGCCCTTCCCAGACACCAAGAGGAAGAGGAAACAGACAAAACAAAACAAGCGCAAATCGAACAAACGTACTTACAAAATGACATGTGCGCCCAGCGAAGATTCAGATCAGCCTGGGCATCTGCCTAGTCTAATCAGTGATTTTGCTGTGCACTCAGTGGGTAGCTAAGGACCCAAGCTCTCTTCATGCGGACAGCGGAGACTTTGATCAGACTGGGCGGATGGCCAGGCTCATACAAGTCTTCGCAGGGGTCACATCCATTTTGTTGGTTTTGTCATGTGGTGGTTCATACATGTTAGATGTATGTTATAATATTCACACTCCTGCCTATCATTAAGGTGCCTTGATACACTTTCAATGGAGTCAATTATGTGTAAAGTATTTCTGTCTCTCTTTTCAAATACAATTGACTCTCGTTATCTCGACCTCGCTTATCTCGAATAACCGCTTATCTCGAAGTGAAAATCTGGTCCATGAAAATCAAACAACAGGTAAAAAATATTGTGGAAAAGAAGGGAGCAATTTCTCCTCTTTTCCACAATATTTTCAATATATCTTGAACTTCAAGAGTCCAATTATATATATATTTGTTAATTTGATTGTGCGAATTATTTTTTCCTCAATTCTGCAAATCTGATATGTCGAGGTACGGATATTTCGAAGTATTTCAGAGAGTCCCTTGGAATTCGAGATAACGAGAGTCGACTGTATTTTTCGAAGTGTCTTGAACTTCATCAGTGAAACGTTATTGCAAAACACTAGTAATAAAAAAAATAAAAATGAATAGAAGTGCCTTAGTGGTATACATGTACACCAGATAAGGAAACCCTGTGATAGAAGTTCTTATACTACCCAAGTTATCTTACCCAGCGTAAGATAGAAGAATCCGTCCCCCGCGATAACAGTCTGGCATCATTCGGCAAGCCTCGTGATGCCAGACAGTGATCCTCGGGATGGACTTTTCTATCTATCCCTCACACCAATGCATATCCTAGATCCTTATAATCTGAAGTAAGAGCAAACGAAAAATAAAAGTTGAACCACTATGGGCTAGGCCAAAAACAGTAAAAGTTATCAACCATAACTGGGTGGACAACCATGCCTGTAGTTTTTTTCGTATCACATTAACGCTGTAACCTATTTTTGTAATGATTGGCAATCCTTCTTAATTGCTTTGAAAATCAGTATTGCCAACAGTCTTTCTGAATTACCATAAAGTTTGGGTTCAGATAGACTTACCTGCAAGAAGCGATATTTGGAAATTATGGAAATTATTTCAGAATGACGGCGGTAAAACAAAGAAAATGATTTACGCATTTTAAGATACCGACAGTTTGTGATATATATATATATATATATATATATATATATATATATATATATATATATATATATATATATATAAGTGTGTGTGTGTGTGTGTGTGTGTGTTTGTGTGTGTGTGTGTGTGTGTGTGTGTTGAGAGTTAATCATTAACAGTGCAACAGTGCAGATGATTTGTTTACCGGAGGTATTTTAGCTTTCGCCTTCTTCAGAGGTTTTCTATTTTAAAAGAGAAAATAAATTAATAATGTAAAAATTACAAAAAAAAAAAAAAAAGTTACATGAGTTGAAATAGTTGAAAAACAGATTATGCCCTTTTCGGGCCCATGTTATCTAGCCCGCTGCGACTTGATAACTGAGCATGTTTGGATATATGTGAAATGTTAACATTACGCCATAAACACAACGTGCAAAAAGTAAAAAGCTTATCTTTCCTGTCAACACCACTGTGCCCATATTCGCAATGTATACAACGCGCCATTAACCTTACACCATAAAGTTTCGTGTTGACGTATCACCCAGACTTACCAAAAGTGATGGATATAGTCAACAAACACTGGCCCATCACTGAGTCCTCTCGCACCTTGATCGAAGTCTTCACAGAAAGACTAACCATGGTATACAGAAGACCCAAGAGTCTGCGGGCTCTTCTTGTACATGCCAAGCTAAAACCAGACATGCATGATGATGAACCACTTGGGGAGACACGACCGTGCGGCAAAGCAAGAAACAAAACCTGCAAAATGATAACCTCCACACAGATCGCGAAGTCAGCGTTCGGGGCAACTATCAAGCTTTGGTGCAACACTAGTTGTAAGACAACCAATGTTATCTACCTTATAATATGCACCAATTGTGGAAAATAATATGTTGGTGAAACCGGTGATCATGTGAACAAACGGATGAACGGCCACCGGGATGATTGGAAACACAAGCGGTGCGAGAGGTCTCCTGTCGCAAAACACTTCTATTCACCAGAACATGACTTCCTCAAGCACGCCGCGCTTTGTTGCTTAGATCATAACTCGGAGTGGACAGATCGAACCAGGAAAGCTCGAAAGAGTTATTAGATCCAACGTCTTAACACTCTACGGTCATATGGTATCAACAAGAGTGACCAGTAGAGGGAATCATCGTTCGCTAGTCAGGGCATGCGACAGCTTATGTGGAACCGTTTGCTCATGTAATTTTCCGGAATCTCAGCATAAGGTGGGCCCATTTGCCTTAAGTATTGGTGAGAAACACTCAGTTAGGTGTAAGGTTTATGGCGCATTGTATGCATTGAGTATATGGGCACAATGGAAAGATAAGCTTTTTTTTCTTTTTGCACGTTGTGTATATGACGTGTAATGTTTACAGTTCACATATATCCAAACATGCTCAGTTATCAAGTCGCAGCGGGCTAGATAATATGGGCCCGAAAAGGGCATAATCTGTTTTCCAACTATTTCAACTCACGTAACTTTTAATTGTAAATTTTACATTTTTATTTATTTTTTTTAAAATAGAAAACCTCTGGAGAAGGGGAAAGCTGAAAGGCCTTAGGTAAACAAATCATTTGCACTGTTAATGATTAACTCTCAATATATAATTTAACGCCTATCATTTCAGCAGCGTTTCTTTATCCAGTGCTACCAAAAAGTTTTTTTGTTAGAGGTTATGCTCCTTCTCCCAATATATATATATATATATATATATATATATATATATATATATATATATATATATATATATATATGTTGCATCTTGTGGAGAAAGGAAAAAGTATGCATACATACATTTTTTTCCAAACTGCCTTATCTAGAACTAGGCTAAGAAGTTTATATATTACACAGGTATACTATAGTTATGAATCCAATTTTACCATAGGTTCTGTCAATGGATTTGTTGCATCTTTTGGCAATGCGGCAACACTCATGATTGATATCACCTTCTTTGCTCCAACCTGATAACTCGCATATAGCACATTGTCGTTCATGATCATGTTGTGTCTCTGAAAAAGAAAAAAACAATGCATTTAGTTTCTAAACGCTTCTTTCTATACCGCAATATTCATAGGCGTATATAGAAGATCTTACATTAGTGGTCATTTCATATGAAACTTTTGAAGCAAGCTTCGGCGGGTTTCATAAATGGCATGTGAAATGACCACGAATGTAATTCTGTTTATCGTCTCTTTTAAACTGTATTTTATGGCCGTAAAAACAGAAACATGACGTTGTTATGGACGACGTCATGATGTTACGCCGCAGTAACCAAGTGTTATGTAACTTGTGATCGTATCATTTTTATTACACAACGTTATCCACCGAATAATAGCGACATCATACGATAAACAGGTATATTACATGTCATTGAACATGAAGAGGAATGGATATATTTGATATATTGTCTGCCATTTTGTAGGAGGAAGACAACTTTCATAATACCCTGGTTATTTTCAAGTACACAAATCTCCTTCTGAAAATGGGTTTACTCTAAAAGGAATAATTTGCCATCACGAAAACACGCCTTTATAATTTTGACCCCTTAAACCCCACTTTTATACAGTAAAACTGGGGTTTACAGGGGTATACATTATTTTTCTTATTTCTGCTCAAAAAAAAAAGATTGTGGGTACTCGTTAAAACCGCCTCGTCGAGGCGGCTCTAACGAGTACCCACAATTTATGTTTTAAGCAGAAATATGAAAAATATCAGAATGTTTATCTGAAAACGTTCTGTTTTGGGTGGTAAAATTTTCAATGTATTTGAATAGGCGTGTTTACGTAATGGCTCCCGATGCTCACGAAGGAGCAAAACCGCATGTGTTGTAAGATTTCGCGCAAACGTTTGAAAAGTTTCCAAGATACGATCAGAAAAAAAATATGATGAGATGATGAGTCTTGGATATGAATCGCACCTAAAAAGCAGTAACCGAGTATGGCTTACCAAAGATGCCAGAAGACCTTGTATTGCCAAAAGGATTGCAGAAGTGAAAAAGGTTATGTTTGCCATAATTTTCACTTCTTAAGGACTAGCAATGCAGGTCCATGTACCCAAAGACAAGTCAATAAATGCAAGGTTTTATAGGAAAAATGTTCCAAGAAAGCTTATCAAATTCGAATATCCGAGGCATGCATTTATTACATGACAAAGCCTCGAGTCACAAGGCTGGAAGTGTGACATCGTTTCTGAGTGAACAGGGGCGGGGGTCTGTGTTCTAGAACACCAGCCTTATTCTCCCGATTTAACCACTCGTGACTTTTTCCTGTTCCCTCGTCTCAAGAAAAAAGCTTGCTGGCAGAAAATGTACATCCCACCAAAAGTTGGGAGCTGCCATATTTAACCTCCTTAGAGATATACCTGAAAAGGACTGTGAGAAAGCATTCAAGAATTAGATTAAAAGATTAAGACTATGTGTACCTGTCGAAGGAGAGCATTGTGAAGGTTTGAAATAAAGATTTCCGTAATCCCAACTTTAGCTGTCATTTAATAGAATTAGTTGCATTGAAAGTTGTTATAAAATATGTTTTCCCCTAGACCCAAGTTCCCATTCATATATTACGTAACAATGTCAGGAAAATATCCCAACCAAAGGACATCTTGGGTCTAAGGTGATGGGGGACATATTTTTATAACAACTGTTATGAAACAAATTCAATTTTGCATTTTAACCGAAAATGATGAAGAGGATTCAAGTTGGATATCCCAGACGCGCCGCACTATCTGTATTCATTTAACCATAATTTCCTATTAACCCATTGTAGACTGAATAGACTCCCCCACACTATATATTTGGAGAGTTTTTTGGAGTGGGGTAAACAGAACTGAATCATCTCCCAGTAAGAATTAGCCAGAAGCATAAATATTCCTTTCTACAATAATTCAGACATCGGGCTACCGTAATATGTAATAAAAAATTGAATATTGTCAACTCTGAAATCTGGTCTTCAACACCTTAGTCAGTAAGGGAAAATCCTTGCCTTACTTCAATATCTCCTTGATGAAAGCAATAACATTAATTTCAAAAGGTCTGTAAAACGTTCCCTTTTCAAGATCATTGTTTTGAAATCAATGCAAAATTTTAATGTCGATTTTCCAGCAACATCATTATTAACCCGTTCATCCCCGAGTTTCTGAAGCAGACATTTCCAGCTTTGAATCTGGTCAGATCGATTTTTTTCAAATAGAGGTCTAAGTCTTACTCAAAAATAAGACAAAACTAGAATTGTGTCAAGATGACACGGATGCCCCCGCCCAGGTCCATCCTCATCTACACGCAGGCATTTTGCAAAAAAATAAGTTGAAACAATATAACCCCTGAGGGACACAAGGTATGTGTCATCGAATACATATTATCATAATGTAAAATAATATATATGCTTTAGGGGTGGGGATCTGAATAGTTTCTGAGATATTTGGCTTTTGAATAAATGAAAGGGGCAGCGCAGGGTGGGGCATGATCCCAGGGGTTTCAATGTATGTGTTATCATAAGGAACATAAGTTTAGGGGTTGGGATCTGAACAGTTTCCGAGATATTACATATGTAATACTTTTACATTTTCTTTGGCCCCACCCAGTAGCCCCACCCCGATCCAGAATCAGTGGCCTAAAACTTCCCTTTTCATCAATAACTAAACAGCTTTCCTCTGTGTAATTATTGTGCTAAATTTGAACTCTTCAGCCTCACCAATGGTACCATAGTGATATTTTAGTCACATTTTTGTATGTTTTCTTGGTGACCTGTTATATATTTTGACCCCTAGCCCCGCCCAGGGGCATGACTCTCGGGCAATGGTACCATGCATTGAAAGGTCTTGTACTAAGTAAGTATCATACCAAGTTTCAACTTAATAGCCCAAACGGTATGAAAGTTATAAGCTGCAACGCGGACGTAAAATTGCACCTAGACTTGCAGGTAAACTTGAACCTTGTTACGAACGTGACATACGCACGTACGGACGTAACATCACGGCGAAACGCTATATGCCCCACTCCTGCCATCGGCAGGCGGGGGCATAATAAAAAAACAGAATGGCAGACAGAGTGAACCGTCTCATCAGGATCTTAACTGTTTTGCAAAAACATTGTTTAGATCTAGTCTACATGGCTAAAACGGTTAACGTCAACGGAAATCTAAGATTTTAAGAATTTATGCTCCCTTTAAACAGTGACAGCTCTGTTACTGAAAGTATAAAAATCATCAAATTTATTTGCGTTCGAGTGCTAGCGTATTACGTTTTCTTTTCTGTTTAATCTCGTATATTTTCGTGAGCTTTACTTCTATGGTGTAATGTGCAGAATTGTTTTTGAAAATATGTAAATGCATTGATCTGAACGAGAACGTCACAAAGTGGCAAATAATTTTATCTATTGATGTTTGACTGAATTATTCTAGTTTAGTCTGAAGACCCTCAAAAGGCAAACATCGCAGACACATGTCAAACGCCGCACTTTGCGACGTCTGATCAGGGTCTCTACTGTTTACAAATCTTTGAGCTCTTTTTTCTCTGCGAATATCTAAATCACATTGCCCGACATGCCTAAAATTGAAATTGAACTCTTCCAATATAGTGTGGGGGAGTTTATTCAGTTTAAGATAGGTCAGTACCCTTATGAAAACATGAACTCAAAAACATAAGCAATAAAAACCGTGAAAGCAAACGAACATAATGTTCAAATAAATTCTCTAATAGCAAACTTACAATCACTTTAAGACACATTGTCAATTAGTCAAATTGACTTCAACCTGTTAAAATCGGATCAGCATGGTACATTTAGTGTTAATGCTGAACAATGATGTTACCAATCCAATGGAAGTTATATCTCCTATTTGCCTTAACCCTTGTCATGCTGAATAAATTAAGATGCCTCGCCCACTTCCAATTTTTAGCCGATTAGATTACTTGATCCGGGTTGTTGATATAAGTTCACATACTGAATGACAAACAGTGCAGATTCAGATCAGATGTGGCTCTACACTGCCTGCAGATCATCTGCTCTTATTACTTTTATCAGGGTCTGACCTGTTTTTCATTTAGTCATATTACCTCAAGTACATGTTGTCACAGTGATATATTGGAACTTTAGAACAAGTGATATTTGGTAAAATTACATGGAAGCTATTTCATTAACCTACAATGATTACAAATGTATGAGCTGAACATCTGATAGCTGCTCATTTTCAATTTATTACATACAAGATACTTTCTAATTCACACACACACATATGGACGTGCGGGCGGACGGACGGACGTACAGACGAAAGGATAGATAGATAGATAGATAGATAGATAGATAGATAGATCATACAAACGATTCCAGGGGTCTTTCAACAAAATAGAAAAGTCCTCCAACGGATGCAGCTAGATGAAGCACATGCGTAGGTCTTATTGCCTCAAATATTCTCATTGTAGCTTCTTCGTCCCTGTAATGAAATTGAATATTCGCATGAAGTAAAATGCACATTTTACTAGCTTGTTCACAGATATGTTGCGCTATAAATTAAAAACGGAAGAAAAAAGCCAGTATGGTTTAATTACAAAATGTAACACATTATCAAAATGTTAGGGCCAGTTTTATTGGGTTAAAAAAAAACGGTTTGTCAGTATTGAGATTCCGCAGATTTACCCTAGATACGTATTTCTACCTTTTACTATATTTCAATCCTGTTTTCAATAGCTTACGATACAAACTGGTTGTGCAACTTGATTTTCAAATGCACGGGATATTTTAGTGTCAAATATATGCATTCATATACACTGATAACCTTAGAAGTCACCTTTTAACATGGAAGAATGGATTGAAATTCGTGACTGTATAATATTCCAAACTGTCCTTGATACAGATGCAAAGATATTAAATGACGGACCTCGGTCCCTTTCTGTGCGCATATTATTTAGGTGGGTTAAAGCTCTTAATCCCTTCAGTCCCAAGTTTCTGAAGTGAACTCTTTCATTCTTTAATTTGGACTTGTCCACTAACGTCAGTAGGGGCTTTGGTAAAAAAATCAAAAACAGAATGGCAAACAGTGTAGATCCTGATGAGCAGTCTCATCTGGATTGCCACTATGTTAACATATTTGTCTTCTGCGTTGAAAAATTTCTATTACCAAGGTAAACATCGCTGCTGTAAAGGTATTGATGGAACAGGATGCCCATTTGTAGGGGACATATATAGCCAGTAGTCATGGCATATCAGAGGGCAGTTTGTAAACGATTTTGAATAAACATTTACTCATGAGAAAGATTTATGTAAGGGGGTTCCTCATTTGCTCACTGAGGAACAAACGAAACTGTATCTAAACTGTGCAATGGTACTCTGAAATAATGCAAAATCAGGTTTCTTCTAACTTGCTAACGGGTGACGAAACCTGTCTGCACGTGTTTGAGCCATTTAAAAGGACCGATAACAAACAATTCAAAATGAAAAGATCCAGCACGCCCATATATTCCCAACAGAACCGTCAGTGCTAAGAGACTGCTGCATATCATTTTTGACAAGTGTCTTGTCTATTTGACCATACAGTCGCTGGATGCTTCTATTAGAACTCTGTGAAAATGTCCACAATAAGAAGTGTCCAGGTAAAGGATGGCCAAGAGTCCATCTGATTCGTGAAAACGCTTACTCTCACAGGTGCGAGGAAGTTAAGGCTTCTTGGCTTCCGAAATGATGCATGTTGTAAACCGTTCACTTTACACACCGGACTTGAGTCCTTGAGTCTTCTTTGTATTTCCAAGGCTTATGAAAATGCTTTCTTTGGAGAAATATTATTCGAGAAGTTCTGATGGCAGCGCTATATACCAGTGCCCCCAACACATACCCAAACAAAGACTAATTTCATTTAACGACTGTGTAAAAGGTTACATTTTTTTCGGTAAATGGGGCCCTTTAGTCCGTTTAAGGGAGCAGGTTCTCGTTTCAGCTTATCGCACATACCGTATGTGTTCGGACAGAGAACGACTGTGTAAAAAGGTTACATTTTTTTTTTCGGTAAATGGGCCCTTTAGTCCGTTTAAGGGAGCAGGTTCTCGTTTCAGCTTATCGCACATACCGTATGTATTCGGACAGACAAGCCTGAGCAAACAGTGTAGACCCAGATGAGACGTCGCAGAACGCGGCGTCTCATCTGGGTCTTACACTGTTTGCCATTCATCATTCAATTTTTAAACACAACATCGGGTAGTAAATTATTTGTTCAAATTTTAGAACAAGTATGGTAAGGAGTTAAGTTGCCCGAATACTTAGGGTAAATACGATATGCCAATGAGTAGCGCGACTAGCGGCTGTAATGCGTAAATGCGCAATACCGGATTTATCCTAAATATTCCGACATCATATCTTCTAGACTGGCTCCAGTCTCCAGTGACTAAATATTTATTCTTATAATACTGTTTGATAACCCATTAAAATAAAACAAAAAATAATATCATGACTATTAAGCTGGTCTTTCTAGTGACCAGCCTTTATAGTCATGATGTTTCTTTTTTATTTATTTATTTGGAAAGCCATTTAGACTAAGAGCTTGGCGCTTTACACAGAAGAAATAAATTTGAAAATTGTTGTCATAGTTAAATACAAAATCTGTTATCGTTAACTCGTCATTGCTTTTAAAACACCAAATATTTTCACTCTTTCTCATAGAAAAATGGCTGCAAATTATGCAGAAATTGGTAGGGTAGGTAACTTGAAGGCAGGTTTCCAAAAACAAAAACCTTGTTTATTTTTTCTGAAGTTTTCACAGTATTGTTGTGAACATCAGCAATTGAACATCAGCAAAGAAAAGTAAAAAAACAATATTTTCTTAAAAGTTCCAAACTAAAATCATTTTTTGTAATTTTCGGATAAATATCTGAGAAAATAGCATAGAAACAGAAAATACAAATGGTTTCGGTTTCTGATAAGATATGGTCAATTAGAACAGAATGTTTTCAGTTTAAATAAAACGCCAAGCAAATAAACGTCTTTCCGAGTGATGTCGGAAGGACAGTTGTGTGTACTACTACGAAAATACGCCGAGTCAATATAATCAGCATTCTACGTAAATCTATATCGGGCCGTCATCGGCCCGTCAGCTACCCTGACGGGCCGATGACGGCCCGATGTAGATTTACGTAGAATGCTAGCTAGGATGGCACTTTTTATGGCTGCAAAAACGAAAACGTTTCAGATGAAAAAAAAAAGTTATCTTTTTGTTATTTTTGCTCGAAACATAGATTGTGGGTACTCGTTAGAACCGCCTCATAAGAAAAATAATGTACACCCCTGCAAACCCGATTTTTCTATATAAAAATGGGGTTTGAGGGGGGGGGGGGGTCAAAATTACATAGACATGTTTTCGTGATGAAGGAGTGCAGACTGAATGACATGCAGTCTAGAGCTGTTTAAAATAACCTGGGTAGTATAAGAATTTCTATCCCAGGGTTAAATCAGCCGGCCTCGGTGGCTCAGTTGGATGCGCCGTCCGACTGGAGACCAGGAGGTCGCGGGTTCAACCCCCGCCGAGGTCGGCAACATTCTTTCGTGGAGATTGATCATGAAATATTTTCTACGGTCATTCTCTCCCTTCCGCTGATTCAAGAAGGGCAGTTGTCAGTTTCTGGCGAAAGAATGTGCACAATACTGGTTAACCGCTTAGAGGACTAAGCCTGCCCAGTAAACGTGTGGTTAGGTAAACTGACCGCGCTCGACATGACCCCATTGGGTTGACTGGGCCGTAAAACCTCAACACAAACAAACCAGGGTTAAATCCTTGTGTGCAAGAAAATATATGTAGACCTAATTAGGCGCCGCATTCTGCTTTCTCAAGTCTGTCTATCCGAATACGTAACTCCTCACCATACTTGACCTAAAATTGGAACATAAAGAATTTATCTATGGGTTGAGGGATAGATAGAAAAATCCGTCCAGAGGATCACTGTCTGGCATCACGAGTCTTGCCGAGTGATGCGACACTGTGATCCCGAGGGTCGGATTTTTCTATCTACCTATCACACCAATTATGGATTCTGTTTCTTACATGCCTTTCATTTCTGAACGTGGATTTTTCATAATGCAGTCACTTTGATTGCAGACGTCCACCATATTGTGATAATATTACGTATCATTTTGAGACGTCATTAGGTTCACTGATGTCAACCTTAACGATGGCATAGGTGACGTCCTATACAACCAGTGTATATCAAATAAACACGTGAGAATTCTCGATTTTTATCTTATCCTGGGGTAGGATAAGAATTACTATCCCAGGGTAAATCCCTTGGTTTTCTTATCTGGTGCGCAAGAAAATATATGTAGACCCTAATTAGGCGCCGCGTTCTGTGGCGTTTTATCTTGGTTTCTACTGCTTACTCAAGTCTTTCTATCCAAATACGTATCTCCTTACCTTAATTGACCTGACATTGGAACAACATCACGAAAACATGTCTATATAATGTTGACCCCCTTAAACCCCACTTTTATATAGTAAAACTGGGGTTTACAGGGGTATACATTATTTTACTTAGTTTTGCTCGAAAACATAGATTGTGGGTACTCGTTAGAACCGATTCGCCGAGGCGATTCTAACGAGTACCCACAATCTATGTTTGGAGCAGAAATATGAAAAATATTCGGATTTTTATCTGATTTTTTTTTTTTTTTTTTTTTTAGTTTTTGGAGTTGAAATCTTCTATGTATTTCAATTGGCGTGTTTTCGTAATGAAGCCCATTATACTACCTGTTAGTGTGCGTTCTATGACGTCTTATCTGGGTTTACACTATTTTCATGTCCGTCTCTCAGAATACTTAGGGCAAATACAATAAATTTTGGGTATCCTTTAAATAACTTACAGTAAATCAGCATCTTCGATATCGATGAAATGCCACTCTTCATTTTCCTGTTTTTCACTTTTAACCAGATCCTGAAGGGCATGGCCTGAAAGTCCGTTTGACCCTGTCACTAAAATAACTTTATGCTCAGACATTGCTGTCATACTATGTGCATGTTCTGTCATCAGAAAAAAAGCTTATATACAATCCCAACTCTTTCTGCAACATTGTGGGTCAATCAATAAGTTATATTTAATTTCGTGCATGATACATTGATGTTAATTAAAGGTGTGCTTCTCTTTTCATTATTGCAAGCTGTTTCATATTACCTTTTTGACGAATGTAAGCCGTTTCATGCTGCAATACAATTACCTCGATTTTTCTTTAGGTCCGCAATCCAAAGTCTGATCAGGGCCTTTGCTGTCGGTTTGCACGCATTACGAAAACATGCCTATGCAAATTTTCTGAAAATATTTACACCATGAAAATGAAAATTTTCAGATAAAAAACTCTGTTATTTTTCATATTTCTGCTCAAAACACAGATTGTGGGTATTCGTTAGAACCGCCTCGACGAGGCGGTTCTAACGAGTACCCACAATCTATGTTTTTGAGCAGAAATAAGAAAAATAATGTATACCCATGTAAACCCGAGTTTTACTACACAAAAGTGGGGTTTAAGGGGGTCAAAATTATATAGGCATATTTTCGTGATGTGTTTAAGACATCATTGAATGTATCGATATCTATCGAAGGTTCTTTGAATATTATAAGCCAGCGCATAATACAACCTACAATAAAACCACGTGTAACCAGCAAAGACTCAGATCAACCTGTACATCCACCCAGTACCACAAATATTCTCATTTATCTCTCTTTGCATAGCCCGGAGGCTGTAGAAGGCACATGCGATCAGCGAAGACTCTGATCAGACTGCGCGGATGCACAGTCTGATCAGAGTCTTCGCTGGTCGCACGTCTTATTGCAGAACTCGGCGTCTGAACATGGTTTACGCTCCTTGTCATTCATGCCGTAATTTTAGATTCAACAACAGGTAGTAAAATGGACTTCCGTTTTACTCGATGCTAGGGTGTAAACAGAGAGTAAGCAGCCCTGGAAACTACAGCCCTTTCATATGAAGAGTCTCGATGAAACCGAGACACCGATTTTAGATATTTCATGTGTTCAGTGTTTCCAAGGGCAAACTTGATAGATTTTTTGTTCAATTTTTAAGATGAATATTGTAAGAATTCAAGGCGTCCCAACATTTAATGTTAAACACGGTTGTTTTCGCACTTTGTCTTTTTAGTTATTATACTTTAACTTTTGTGCTAGACAATCAAACAATGTCACTGCAATAGCTTTTGATCGAACTATGTATATGAACATGTTTTATTGCTCAGACAATTATCGTGTCAAAGTATGGTAACATTGTTGCAATATATGTTCTTTTCCTTATAGTATACTAACCACTGAAAATTAATGTAATGCACCAGTCATTTGAAACCCCTGACCCTAAGGGGCAGGGGATAGAGGGGACATAGCAGGGCTAAAGTGCCGTGACTTAACCTCCAGTGAGTCTCTCTCTCTCACTCTCTCTCTCTCTCTCCCTCTCTCTCTGCGTGTGTGTGTTTACCAGGTCTTTGCAAATTAAAAGTCCCGCTATTCCACGGCCCCATAGAATGATTTTTTTTTTCAAATGCCTGGTGCATAATGGCCGGATAGTGAGTGAATACAATTTCGGTCATTATTATTATTATTATTATTATTATTATTATTCTTTCTGTATATTTCTGAATACTGACTTTAATCCAGAGTTTTGATAATGCAACAACATGTTAATATTGCTTATAGAACGACCATCGGCCAGTATTCTCTCAAGCGTTTCAAGAACTAATGGGCAAGCGATTAAATGGGTAATGGCGTCATACGGACAATCCCAATATTAAATATCGGAGAAGGGCCAACAACAAAAAGAACTCAAGAAGAGAATTCTGGCGGTCTTTGTGTACAGCCATGTAGTCTAGTTCGGTTAGTTCTCTAATCTCTAACAATATAATTTGATTTTCGGAGTAAACTAGTCTAGGTCTTTGCAGTTTGTATAATTATCAGGATAAGTGTATATACCTATCATTAGTACTGCAATAATCTTAAGTATATGGAAGGCCTGAGCGTATAGGTATGTTTTGACATTTCCGTTGAAATAATATATTAAACCAATGTTTAAAATTCGTCACAATCACGTGAATGTGAAATAGAGAAAAACACATAAATTCTAAAACGTTTCGTATTGTGTTACTAAATTTAAATCGCTGCACCAAAAGTAAAGTTTATATTATACAATGACGCAATACAGTTGTACTATTACCTGTTTCTTTGTCAGATAATCGGTTTTTGGCCTGGGCTTGGCTTGCCAAAAAACAAGGTAAGAGAAAAGTCCAGGGAGTGCCACAATCACAAACCGCAGCCCTTCCCAGACACCAAGAGGAAGAGGATACAGACAAATCAAACAAGCGCATGGTTTAAGAGTTACAAGCCTCGCAGGCAAAGGGCCTTATATTTCTCCTTATTTTTGCATTCTTTGTTGAGAACCACTTATTGGGGAACACAAAACCGAGTTTCTTAGTCTTATGGTTTAAGAGTTACAGGCCTTGCAGTCAAGGGGCCTTATATTTCTCATTAATTTTGGATTCTTTGTTGAAAATCACTTACTAGAGAACACACAATTATGTTTCTGAGTCTCATGGTTTAAGAGTTGCTGATCTTATGAGCAAAGGGCCTTATATTTCTCATTATTTTTGCATTCTTTGTTAACTAAAAATACGAGGGTCCTGCAAAAAGTTTTGTCACTTGGTTCGGATTACTTCAGTGCTACGTTTTATCAAACATATTTTTATTACAAACCTTCAAAGTATTCCCCCTTTACTGAAACACATTTTGTAACCTTTTTACCCAGGTGAGAAAAGCAGATAAATTGTCTTCTTTTGGTATCTGTTGGAGACACTGATAAATAGCGCTGCCAAGAGAACATCTAGACGTATACTTATTTCCAGAAAGCATTTTCTTAAGCCTTGGAAATAACAAGAAGTCACAGGGACTCAGGTCAGGTGAATAAAGTGGATGGTTAAAAACTTTCACCTTTTCAAAAGCCAAAAAAGACTTAACAACCTTACACTTATGAGAGGAGGCGTTGTCATGTAAAAGGTGGACTCCTGACCATCCTTTGCTTGGTCGTTTCTTATTGTAAAACTCTTTCACTTTCTACAGTACAGAATTCTTGTAGAAACGGCCAGTGTCTGTATGACCAGATGGACAAGGCATTGAACGACTGGCCCACTTGAATTAAAGAAAATTGCGTACAACATCTTTTTCGAACTTATGGTTCTCTTGGCAATACATGGGCGTTTTTTTATCTTTTCGCTTCCATTGCTTATTATCAGCCCTTCTTTGTGGCTCAAACATGTGCACCCAGGTTTCATCATCTGTTAGCAAGTTAGAAATAACCCGACTATTACAGCCTTTGTATGTTTTCTAAAATTCCGGGCACATTTAAGGCGTTGTGGCGTTGTGTCTTTTGCTCCTCAGTGAGCAAATGAGGTACCCATCTTCCTCAGGTCCAAACGCTTTTTCAGAATTGTTCGCACACTGCCTTCTGATATGCCAGTACAACTAGCTATATCTTTGACAGACAATCGCGCATCCTGTTCAACCACAGCGGTGTTAGCCTCGGTAACAGAGGTTTTATGCCTTCCAGGACGGATATCATCTTTAACAGAAAATTCCCCAGCTTTAAAAGCTGTAACCCTCCTAAAAACTGTGCGCACTGAAATGGTCTGAGGTCCATATATACCACACAATTCATTAAATATCTGCTTTGAATCTATATTAAGCCCAATGCGGCATTTAATATAGCTACGAATTTCAGTCTTCTGGTCCATGTTCCAATGTAATAAGTACATTGGTCAGTGTAAATGATTGCATCTATTTCAATTTGAAATAACTCGGTCAGTTGGAAAGCAATTTGCACGAAATAAACGGGTACCGTTAGCTATTCAACACACCATTCAAGTGCAATGAAGCATTTTAAAATATACCTGGGATAAAACCAAGAAAGCCTATTAGTGACAGAACTTTTTGCACGACCCTCGTATGTCCAAAGTACACAGATGATCCAGCATTGACGTAGGCTAATTTGGCAAGGTATGCATAGTTTTATAGAGGTACCCAAAGCGGGGGTATCTGTGTACTGTGGACACATTTCTTTTTTTTTGTGTGTGTGTGTGTGTGTGTGTGTGTGTGTGTGTGTGTGTGTGTGTTTTTACAGGCTTTCAAATGAATCTCTAGTCATTTGTCATTGCATGCAAATATTTAATTTTGTTTCAATATGGATGCAAATTAAACTGGTTATCTTGTCTATACAAATCTTTGTAGGACAACCTGAAAATGCAGTTTCACGTTTTCACATAATTTCATGTACTCTTTCAGATAATTAAACTTTTATTAATATCAGGATTTTTTCGAATTTCTACAAGAATAGATTGAACAAATATACTCAAACTGGAATTTGTGTCATTCAGTGGTTGTAAGTTTTTCATTCAGATCAGTTACTTAAGTGACATATGAATAAATAAGTACACGATGAAACACTTTGCCATTTTGAAAACAAAAACAACAGTTAAAGATGATTAAATGCTGTGTAACTATTCTTCCTGTTTATCACTCGATGTAGGAGGGGAGGGACTATAGAAATGACCCTTGTCCTTCTGTGTGTCAGTCTATCCGTCTGTGTGTCCATCACACATCTTGTGCCCCTAGCGCCTCCAACATCTTTTATTGGATACTTCTGAAATTTTGAAGATTTTCTCTTTTTATATTAGGATGTACAGGTGGTATTGAATTTTAATCCAATTATTTCTGACATAATGACAGCCCTTGCGAACTGAGAAATAGCAAATTTTAAAGCTTGTGTCCACAACTCCTGATACATCCTTAACTGGATTCTTCTGAAATTTCGCATGTTTTCTTATCATTATATGAAGATTTGCATGTGGTTTTGAATTGTTGAGCCTGTTTTATTCAAAGTCATTGATGAGGCTTTATTAGCCGAAAGCTGTGCATCATGGCTAATACTCTAACTTCTTATTGATTTACCCACTGCTCTTAAAAAGCATATGTTTTAGATTTTTATTTGCCCAAACACTGAGTAACATTCAGCCTTTATTTATCAAAATACCACCATTGTATGTCTTCAGGAATATTTCTTTCTTCTGATCATAATCAGTTGAAAGCCTGTATTTAACTTTCATGTTATAATTAATAAAAGCATAAACAAAACTAGGTCTTTCGTTTTCATTGATACATATCCAGTGATAGTTCAACATTAATGCCATTCCTTTGTCTTTAGCTCACCAGAGCAGAAGGCTCCGAAAAAGCTTATAGGATAGTTCTCCGTTGTTGTCGCCGTCATAGTATGTCATCGTCAACACTTTCAGACAACATCTCCTCTGACACCACAAGGCAAATTGAGCCCAGATTTCATGTGTAGCATCCTTGGACTGGGGGATTGAAAGTTTGTATTTTTTATAAAAATCGACACTTTGGTTTGGTTGCTGTGCCAGTTACAGTTTCCATATACTTGTAATGGGAAAGTATTTATTGGCCAGCAATTGCAGATACTTTGACAAAACGTACATTGTAATATTCCTTGAGTAATCCTCTATCAGCAATAGGGCTTTAGTTTTACTAATTGCCATGGAAAATAGACAGAATTCCTTAAGGAATTCTGTCTATTTTCCATGGCAATTAGTAAAACCATATTCTCTATGTGGCTGAGACATTCTGTTGAAATACTCAACATATTAATCTTAACAGATTTAGTGTTTATTTGAAATCTGGTGAGCTTTGAAGGCCCTGGGCCTTCTGATGCCCAGACCACCAGCGCCTAAAGCGCTTTGATTAATTATCTGTTACAGTAGTATTTTGCAAGGGGTGCAATGTATTACGGTTTTTGTGGTCAAATGGTCAAAAATATATCGTTTGTGGTAGGAAATGGTATCGTAACGGAATGTTTAATTTGAATTTGGTGGACAAAATCACAAAGCAAGTATGTTTGCTGGCTCTGAAATTTTATATCGCCTTGCGCAGGATGTGGAGAATGCAGAGTCTCTGGAAAACCGGCCGTATCTTCCGATGTATCCTAGAACTGTAGTGATGCCCAGTAAAATGGGAAGCTCGAGTCGACGAGAGAATCGGAACCGATTTTTACCTGCATAGAATCACGCTTGGCAGCTAAAATAATAGTGTTTTGGATTTACTTTTAATTTCTACATCACTAAAACAATAAGTCACAGATTCTGGTCCAAGTTTTAATCTTTGAACACCCCTCCATCACGAGGAATAAATGTGTAAGGCATTTAATGTTCTTTTGATCAGCTGTTATACACTTATGTTATTAACAAGTCAAAACATAATTAAGATCAGCACTTCTTGGTAGCCTAACATTCGGTTCAGAACTAAGACTTTCTATCACGGTTGCTGTAGAAGCTGAAGTAGTCTTAACAGCCACATTTCCTAACAGATTTTGGAGTTTTAAACCTTCGCTCGATATGTACCTAGATAACACATGTACCTAGAAAGTAGTCTTATTCACTGGAAAATAATACTGATTAAAGAAAATAAGCCTTTCTCTCTGCGGACTACATATATTTTTCTTTCTTTTTAACAGTCAATATTTCTTTAAGACAAATGCCAATAGTCTTTTGTTTTCTTTCTTATTATTTTCCGGAAAAATAAGAGAAAAATTCTTTATTCTTCTTTCTTGCCCAGCAGGTCAATGTGTAATAATAATGTCCTTCTGCTTTCAGTAAAGAAAGATTGATTATTGATTGAATATACTCGAAAACATGTTGTGTCATAAAAATGCAATATACAACAGGCAAAGAATTTTACAGTTTTTGGCAGGTACACATTAATTTCAAAATAGCACAAGAATTGGATCAGCCTGCGCATCCCGCAGCCTGATCAGTCTGTGCTATTTGGACAAATAAGCAGTGGTGAAGACTGCGCAGATGCGCAGGCTGGTCTGAATCTTCACTAAACATACAGACAAGTTTGTAGAAATACGAGCGTAACTGTGTTTCAGAAAATTCAGTTTGTGCAATTGTAGAAAATAAACATTCACATTTTTGGATACAATTATTTTTCATCACGAAAACATACCTATATAAGTTTGACCCCCTTAAACCCACTTTTACATAGTAAAACCGGGGTTTACAGGGGTATATATTATTTTTTTTATTTCTGCTCAAAACGCAGATTGTGGGTACTCGTTAGAACCGCCTCGGTGAGGCGGTTCTTACGAGTACCGACTATCTATGTTTTGAGCAGAAATATGAAAAACATCAGAAACTTTTATCTGAAAACTTTAGTTTGTGGTGTTGAAAGTTTCAATGTACTTTAATAGGCGGGCTTTTGTAATGCTTTTGGGTCAATATAGAGTATATATTACGATATAAATATATTTAGATGACATGGTTAAGGCTGTTCATATTTTATTGCTAACAGCTGCCACTAATCTTAATACAAACATGTGAAAACAAAGCGTTATATAGAAGTATTTGATACTGGTGATTATTGACAGAAAGAACAAAAGGATAAGGAAATTATATCAAAAGGTTCCTAATCACACGATATCATAATGATAAATTGCTAAAATAGTATATGAATAGTTAACGATTAGTATTCAGAGGAATACATATACATACATATATATATATATATATATATATATATATATATATATATATATATATATATATATATATATATATATATATATATATTGTTATATAGCAGGGTGTTCAATTGTTTTAAACAACATGTTTACCATGTTTCCATAAATAGCTTTATTTACAATGTTTCCAAAAATAACTTTCTAGAACAACATGTTTACAATAACATGATGTTTACGTCCTTGATTCTGGACTGAGTTGTTTTTGGAATGTCATGGAAGATTTAGAAGTTTCTTGATTGGAACTGGAAAATAAGAGATGCTTGTAGTAAATTCTTTTTCTAGAACCTTCTTTGATATTATATAAGGAGAACAGATTTTCATTCTGGGCATCTTTGTATACTTTCACTGGAAATTATTCCTACTGTATTACTTTACTATTTTATTCATTCTGGACTTAAATTCTGAATTCAGGAACATTAAATTGTGGGATCAGAAACTGATATTGAAAGGATTTGTTTTATAAATTTTAGCGGATTATTTTGAGGGACTTTGTGACATAAACTTGAAAGGTACTGTTTACTTACATTATTTTGTTTTGAATCTTGTCTTATTTTTTTGTAAATAAATATTGTTAATAATTTAAAGCTTGTTGCTGGTTTCACTTTCATTTCTTTCTCGTTACGCCTGGCTCGTAACAGAAATTGGGGGCTCGTCCGCGACCGATCATTTTCTTGAGCTAAAACAAGTTTGACTTTTTTAAAGAAAACAAATATTGATTTTTAAGGAAAAAAAATATTTGTTTGCTATAAAACTAGTACTGACTTTTATAAAAACTCAGTAAATATAAAAATATTTGTTTCATAAAAAACAAGTATTGATTTCAAAAAATATTATAATAATAATAATAAAAAAAAGCAAGTATTGACTTTTGAAAAATATCAATAAATAAACTCTGATTGATAAATCTACTTGATAAAACCAGCAAAAAGCAATCATGTTATTTGACCTTCAAGCTTTCATAGCTGCGCCTTCGCAGGAGCTGTTAAATTTGGCCAAAAAGTCAGATTTGTTGGACATTGCTGCTCACTATGAAGTGCCTTCTGTAAATAAGTCCATGTTAAAACAGGAAATAAAAAATATTTTGGTTCAATTTGTGGTTGATAAGGAAATTCTTGATTCTTCTGCTTTGTCTCTTGTTCTCGTAACTCAGACAGGTTTGCAAATGCAGGAGCTTGAAATTCAGAAGCAAATTGAGATAGAAAAATTAAGATTAGAACAAGAAAGACAAATGCAGAAGGAAAGAATGGAAATGGAAGAAAGAGTGCAGAAAGAAAGAATGGAAATGGAAGAGAGAGAGAAAGAAAAAGAAAGACAAATACAGATAGAAAGGGAAAAAATAAAATTTGATACAGAATTAAAAATGAAAGAATAAGAAATGCATAACATGACAGTAAAACGGTAACCTTTAGACTCTGGCACTCATTTTGATGTTACCAAACACATCAGATTAGTTCCTCCATTTCAGGAAAAAGAGGTTGACAAATATTTTCTTCATTTTGAAAAAGTAGCAGAAAATTTAAAATGGCCAAAGGAGCACTGGACCTTGCTTTTGCAAAGTGTTATAATTGGGAAGGCTCGAGAAATATATACACAGCTGACTGTCGAGCAGAGCTCCAGTTATGATACTGTAAAGGAATTAATTCTTAAGGCTTATGAGTTGGTCCCTGAGGCTTACAGGCAAAACTTTAGGAACTGTAAGAAAGAAAATGAGCAGACCCATGTAGAATTTGCTAGAACTAAAGAACAGCTATTTGATAGGTGGTGCTCTTCAAAGAAAATTGGCTCCGATCATGAAAAACTTAGGCAGCTCATGCTTGTAGAGGAGTTCAAAAGGTGCATAAATTCAGACATTAAGTCCTTTTTAGATGAGAAACAGGTTGAAACTTTGGAAGCTGCAGCTCGACTTGCAGATGATTATGCTTTAACACATAAAATTTCCTTTATAAATAAGTCAAATCCCTCTAGAAGACCATTTTTCCCACATTCAGGATCCAAACATAGTCCTAGTAATCCACCTGGTAGTCATAGCCAAACAATTACTCCCAAACCCAAACCTTCTGGTGAAAATAAAGATCAAAATCCCTTATCTCAACCAATTTGCAATTATTGCAAAAGGACAGGTCATATTATATCTGAATGTTTACATTTGAAAAGAAAGAAAGAAAAACAAGAGGGGCTTAAACCTACTGGCCTTACCTCTTTACGGTCAAAACCACAGTCATGTGTTAAGGAGGAAGATCCTATCCAGACCGAAAGGCCTGAGACTGATTCTGTTATGGAGATTTATGAACCATTCTTATCAGATGGTTTTGTGTCACTAAATAGTGACTATGCCCAGTCTACCCCAATTAAAATCTTACGAGATACTGGAGCTTCTCAATCCCTTATTTTAGTAGATACTCTGCCTTTTTCTGAGAAGACTTCTTCTGGGACAAGTGTCCTTATTCAGGGTGTAGAGTGTGGATTTGTTAATGTTCCTCTTCATAACATTTATTTATCCTCAGACTTGGTAACTGGTTTAGTGGCTGTTGGTATTCGACCTTCTTTACCTTTTACAGGTGTTCACTTACTGTTAGGCAATGACTTAGCAGGAGATAAGGTTGTGGTAAATCCACTTTTGACTACTATACCTTGTCTTGATCAGCCACCTGATCCCATTGAACAGGAAATCCCTGATCTGTACCCATCTTGTGCTGTTACAAGGGCCATGGCAAAGAAAGCAAAACAGAATGATGGGGAAATTGATTTAACTGATACCTTTTTGGGTCAGTCTTTTACAGACGAGATTATAAATTCTCTTTCACCCAGCCTGTCGGGCAAGCAGACAGACTTAAGTGACAAGTCAGAGTCCAGTCATTACTCTTCAGTATTAAATGACCAAGGTCAAGGTCATGACTTGGTGTCAAGGTCACAACTTTGCAAGGAACAGCATAATGACCCTGAAATTTTGCCTTTACTTGAAAGGGCTTTTGATGAGAAAGAAATAGATCAAGGTCCAGTCTGTTTCTATGTCAAAAATGACATTTTAATGAGAAAATGGTCTCAGCAGAAGACGAGTGGACTGTTAACCACCAAATAGTGGTTCCAAGGGTTTATCGCCCTGAAATTTTGAACTTGGCCCATGAGACTCCCATGTCAGGTCATTTAGGTGTAAACAAGTCCTATCACAAAATTCTTAACCATTTTTACTGGCCAGGGTTAAAATCTGACGTTTCTCAATTTTGTAAATCTTGCCATACTTGTCAGATTGTAGGAAAACCCAACCAGACAATACCAAAAGCTCATTTACAGCCCATACCTGCTTTTCATGAACCTTTTAGCAGAATAATTATTGACTGTGTTGGTCCCTTGCCTAAAACCAAGTCAGGCCATGAATATCTTCTCACTATAATGTGTGCTTCTACATGTTTTCCAGAAGCCATTCCACTTCGGAATATTAAAACAAAGAATATTGTTAAGGCTCTGGTAAAGTTTTTCACGTTTGTAGGCCTTCCAAAGTCTGTTCAGTCGGATCAGGGCTCAAATTTCATGTCAGGAATTTTTCAACAGGTCATGCATGAGTTGGGAATTACTCAATTTAAATCATCACCTTACCATCCTGAAAGTCAAGGTGCCCTTGAAAGATTTCATCAGACACTGAAAAATATGATCAGGTCATACTGCTTTGACACTGAAAAAGATTGGGATGAAGGCATTCATTTGTTGTTGTTTGCCGTTAGAGAATCTGTTCAGGAATCTCTTGGTTTCAGCCCATTTGAGCTGGTATTTGGCCACACTGTGCGTGGACCTTTGAAACTTTTGAAAGAGAAATTTCTCTCAAATGATGACAGTTCTCTGAACTTACTTCAGTATGTATCAGATTTTAAAGACAGACTGTCTAAAGCTTGTGAAGCTGCTCGGACTAATCTTAAGTCAGCACAAAGGAAAATGAAACGCTGGTATGATGAAAATGAAAAAGAAAGAAAATTCATGCCTGGAGATAGGGTACTTGCTCTTTTGCCTATTCCTGGCAAACCTTTGCAAGCCAGATATTACGGCCCTTACACTGTAGATAAACAGATTAGTGATGTAAATTACATTGCTAACACTCCTGGGAGACGCAAACAAAAACAGTTATGTCATGTTAACATGCTTAAACAATACATAGATAGGGATAGCTCTTCTGTTACACCAATTAGTGTTGTTAGTTCAGTCCCTCAGGAACAAAGTGAAATGAACTCTGAAGACATGAACTTCATCAAATCTGATCCTGCTTCATCAAAACTCCAGAATTCTGACATTCTAAAGGATCTCGACCAGAAACTTTCACACCTAGATCCAGTCCAAAGAAAGGAACTGAAACAGTTAATTCATCAATATGAACACTTATTTCCGGATATTCCTACAAGGACTGACAAAATTTGTCATGATGTGAATGTTGAGGACTCACAACCTGTCAAACAACATCCATATAGAATGAACCCAACAAAACAAAAATAACTTAAGGAGGAAATTCAGTATTTGATGGACAATGATTTTATTGAACCAAGTCAAAGTGAATGGAGTTCACCTTGCATTCTTGTGCCAAAACCGGATGGATCATATCGGATGTGCACCGATTACAGGAAGGTCAATAACTTGAGCAAAACAGACACTTTTCCCATACCAAGAATGGATGACTGTATTGACAAAATTGGAAATTCAAAATATATAACTAAATTTGATCTTCTGAAAGGATTTTGGCAAATTTCTCTCACAGAAAGAGCCAAAGAGATCTCAGCATTTGTTACTCCTGATGGATTATATCACAATAAAGTAATGCCTTTCGGAATTAAAAACTCTCCGGCAACATTTCAACGCTTAATCAACACCATAATAGCTGGAATCGAGCATTGCGATGCTTACATCGATGACGCCATCATATACAATGATGAATGGAATCACCATCTTGGAACTATCAAAGTATTTTTTGATAAACTAAGTGAAGCAAACTTGACAATAAACCTTGCTAAAAGTGAGTTCTGTCTTGCAACTTTAACATTTCTAGGACATGTTGTGGGTAATGGTCAGGTTAAACCTATAGAGGCTAAAGTTGAAGCTATTTCAAATTTTCCGGTGCCCACATGCAAAAGACAACTGATGAGGGTATGGCCGGTTATTACAGAAAATTCTGTAATAATTTTTCTGTCATTGCTGAGCCACTGACTAATTTACGTAGTAAAAGAATGAGGTTTAAGTGGACCAGTGATTGTCAGAATGCCTTTGATAAACTGAAAGCCATACTGAGAAATGAGCCGGTTCTCTTGGCACCGAATTTTAATAAAGAATTCAAGTTAGCAGTGGATGCGAGTGATGTTGGTGCAGGTGGTGTATTGCTGCAAGAGGATGACAATGGTGTGGATCATCCAGATTGTTACTTTTCCAAAAAGTTTAACAAACATCAAAAGAATTATTCTACAGTAGAGAAAGAATGTTTGTCTCTCATTCTTGCACTTCAACATTTTGAAGTTTATCTAACTTCTTCATCCTCGCCTATTGTTGTTTTCAGCGATCACAATCCACTGACTTTCATCCATAAGATGAAAAACAAGAATCAGAGGTTGCTCAGATAGAGTCTGTTGTTACAGGAATACAATCTTGACATCAGGCATATCAGGGGAAAAGATAATATTATTCCTGATGCCTTGTCCAGAGCATGATGTCTTGATCTGTGGTTTCCTGTAACTTGCTGTATATAAGATAATAATTGCCTTTATCAGTATTTTATTTTATGATAATTTTATGGCAAAAGAAAGCTTTATTACATAAATCTTTCTTTTCTCTGAAGAGGGGAAGTGTTATATAGCAGGGTGTTCAATTGTTTTAAACAACATGTTTACCATGTTTCCATAAATAGCTTTATTTACAATGTTTCCAAAAATAACTTTCTAGAACAACATGTTTACAATAACATGATGTTTACGTCCTTGATTCTGAACTGAGTTGTTTTTGGAATGTCATGGAAGATTTAGAAGTTTCTTGATTGGAACTGGAAAATAAGAGATGCTTGTAGTAAATTCTTTTTCTAGAACCTTCTTTGATATTATATAAGGAGAACAGATTTTCATTCTGGGCATCTTTGTATACTTTCACTGGAAATTATTCCTACTGTATTACTTTACTATTTTATTCATTCTGGACTTAAATTCTGAATTCAGGAACATTAAATTGTGGGATCAGAAACTGATATTGAAAGGATTTGTTTTATAAATTTTAGCGGATTATTTTGAGGGACTTTGTGACATAAACTTGAAAGGTACTGTTTACTTACATTATTTTGTTTTGAATCTTGTCTTATTTTTTTGTAAATAAATATTGTTAATAATTTAAAGCTTGTTGCTGGTTTCACTTTCATTTCTTTCTCGTTACGCCTGGCTCGTAACAGAAATTGGGGGCTCGTCCGCGACCGATCATTTTCTTGAGCTAAAACAAGTTTGACTTTTTTAAAGAAAACAAATATTGATTTTTAAGGAAAAAAAATATTTGTTTGCTATAAAACTAGTACTGACTTTTATAAAAACTCAGTAAATATAAAAATATTTGTTTCATAAAAAACAAGTATTGATTTCAAAAAATATTATAATAATAATAATAAAAAAAAGCAAGTATTGACTTTTGAAAAATATCAATAAATAAACTCTGATTGATAAATCTACTTGATAAAACCAGCAAAAAGCAATCATGTTATTTGACCTTCAAGCTTTCATAGCTGCGCCTTCGCAGGAGCTGTTAAATTTGGCCAAAAAGTCAGATTTGTTGGACATTGCTGCTCACTATGAAGTGCCTTCTGTAAATAAGTCCATGTTAAAACAGGAAATAAAAAATATTTTGGTTTACTTAAATTATTTTGTTTTGAATCTTGTCTTATTTTTTTGTAAATAAATATTGTTAATAATTTAAAGCTTGTTGCTGGTTTCACTTTCATTTCTTTCTCGTTACGCCTGGCTCGTAACAATATATATATATATAATTTAAGATTTAAACAAACTTCAACAAAGAATTCCTGCCCAGGATCAATACTGATGCAAGTATTTCAGAAAGAAGTGTATAGGGAGAAATATGAAATACCACTGGACTGAGTGAGGCTCGAACCCACGCCGGCTACGAGTGGTGCAGTGGTTATGTCTCCTGACTCTGAAGGGCTAGGCGCTGCCGTCGAAGCCGGCGTGGGTTCGAGCCTCACTCAGTCCAGTGGTATTTCATATTTCTCCCTATATATATATATATATATATATATATATATATATATATATATATATATATATATATATATATATCAAATGCAAGAAAAAACAACACTTTTGTAGTTTGGAAAACCTGTCAAAAAAATAATAATAAATAAATAAATAAATAAATGCGTAATTTGCAAATTTATTTGGTTCTAAAGTAACATATTGAATGCTTCTCAATTACACGTATATGAATTACTCCTTATAAGCCCCAACTAAGGAGACTTAACATCCTTATAACCTTATAATCACCCCATAATCTTTGAGATAAGATAAGCCTTTGATGTGCATTCTCTTATCTGGACTGTATATTGGGGCTGATCAAGAGAGCGGGGCCTTGCCAAAGAAGGAAAACAACGTGTCTTTAAGGTTGTTCTAACGAGTATCCACAACTTTCATGTTTGAGCAAAACAGTGAACTGTACATTTTTTTTCAACACATTAAGTGGGACACAGCAATTTCAAGACCTAGAAAAGCCAGTATAAAGTGTAGACCCTGATCAGATGCCACAGAACTGTTCTGCGGCGTCTGAGCTGGGTCTGTACTGTTTGCCAAACACCAATCTAACCAAAAATCAATGAGCCAAGACACGTAATTTTCTGTAGAATTGCGCATGTCATTACGAAAACATCCCTATTCAAATATACTGAAAATTTTACCACCAAAAAATGAAAATTTTCAGATAAAAAATTCTGATATTTTTCCTATTTCTGCTCAAACATAGATTGTGGGTACTCGTTAGAACCGCCTCGGCGAGGCGGTTCTAACGAGTACCCACAATCTATGTTTTCGAGTAAAAATAAGGAAAATAATGTATACCCCTCTTAACCCAAGTTTTACTATATAAAAGTGGGGTTTAAGGGGGTCAAAATTATATAGGCGTGTTTTCGTGATGTGCCCCCATGTGGCCTCAGGCCAGAATGCGCATGTTGAGCTTAGATTTCGCTTGGCACATGAGCAATATTATAGATAATAAATGATAAAATAACTCTGTCTCAAATAAACAAAGGGAGAGAGAGATACTAAAATGTGTGTACAATGAAAAATATATATATATAAAATGAGATTCCATATCTGAGACAAAATAGATAAATAAATAAATTATAAAATAACCTTGTCTCTAATAAACAAGAGAGAGATGGAGAGAGAGAAAAAAGATAGAAAGAAAATACATACACAATGTAAAATATAAAATAAATAAGATTCCATATCTGAGACAAAATAAATAAATAAAAAAAGAATAAATAAATAAATAAATGTGTGAGACAGAGAGATTCCAAATATGTATAATAATATGTAAGTTAATCATTACTGTACAACAAAAGATGAGACAGTGAGCAAATGAGAGAGAGAGAGAGAGAGATTATTATGAAGGTACTCTTACTTGATAAGAGATTTCTGACGAGCTGTCATCTTGAACAGGTAACAGAGTTAAAGATGAAGTATGCAGTTGTCTGTCTGACTGACTGATCTGATTTTTAACGTTACTAGGCAATTGAGTCACATAAAAGCAGCAGTTGTGCTGCTAACATTTTATACCTTTGAAATTAGATGACACTTCTCACTCGTTTTGCTCATAATTGTCATATTCAGATTCAGTCAGCGGACAATTAAAGAAATGATTATTTGATTAGTACTTTGTTTGCATCCCACATTATTCAAACAAATCACCTTTAAAGGGTTGTTATTTAATAAATACCTATGAGTAATTACCTGGTACTTCATCAAATAAATCTAAAAAAAAATACAAAATGAAAATGAATAAATAAATATGTGTGTGTGTGTGTGTGTGTGTGTGTGTGTGTGTGTGTGTGTGTGTGTGTGTGTGTGTGTGTGTGTGTGTGTGTGTGTGTGTGTGTGTGTGTGTGAGAGAGAGAGTATGTGTGAATAATAAATAAATAAATATCTTTTTTTTATTTTTACCTATTTTCTTTCAGAGAGACTAATGATAGAGGAGAAATGTCATTTAATCATCTCTATTTGTTACGATTTTGGCTCGTAAGAAATTATACTCAAGCTTTAGATACATGCATGTACAGTAAACTGAAACACTAAAAGTGAACTTCCTTGTGCACATCACCTGAAGTCAGAGGGCAAATCTAGCTCTAGTTCTATCTCTAGCTCAAAACAGTCTAGTGCACTTGATTCTCAAAGTATCGTGCACATGTTTCTCAGAATTAGGGCAAAGTAATGTGCACATCTATCTCTGGTCTTGTGCAAATCTAGTGCACTTTATGTCAAGTTTATCTCTGACCCATCTGTAGTAATCGTATTAGTTACATTTTAATTATATTGGCCCGGTTGTTCAAAGCGTCGTTAGCTTAACGAGCTCGTTAAGGGTCATTTCGTTAACGGATTCAATACACAATAGTCTGATATTTTTTGCGGAAAAAATGTGAGTAGCTTTTTCTCATTTTTTCAGCAAAAAATTTCAGCATATTTGCGTATCACTCGATGTAAATTTTAACGAATCGTTAACTAACGACATCGTTAGCTTTGAACAACTGGACCATTGTCTTTAGGTGACATACCTAAAAATGTAAAGAGAACTTTGACTGGCTCAAATCAAAAAGGTTAAAGGAAGACTTGCATATGATTTAATGTAATAACAAAAACGGAGTAATACCAAATTTGCTTATAATTTTAATCAGTCGATCTGTTGTCTTCGTATGTCTAAGAAAGCAAAGGTAATGTGATCGTGTGTGTGTGTGTGTGTGTGTGTGTGTGTGTGTGTGTTTGTGTGTGTGTGTTTATTTTCTAGTACCTTGGGAATTAAGGATATCAGTGTTTGATAGGTAAAAAGCAGCCTTCGATGTTGGCCAAGACCTTACTTCTACGGTATTCGTAGGTAGGCCTCAGAATGTTCATTAATTTGGTGGTTGTCTAAGTGGCCCTGTCAAGTTGTTGAAGGCGTGCTAACTAATCGTATTTGTTACATTTACTACGGTAGATATGGAAAAACGTCTGCTTGACTAGCGATTTGAGGTACATTTCCACATACAAGCACTTCGTCATCACTCGCTTCTACGATTTGTGTACGGTGGTGTGATTCGGGCCAGCAAAATAGTCGAGTTTGTTTCATAAATATTTAGTCCATTCATGGCCTATGTTTCATATGTTAAGAAGCCAACAGAAAAAGAAAACAAAGATAAAAAGAGGTGTTTCATTTTTTGGATACTTTTTAACCTCGCTAACATACCCATACTATATTTGGTAATGCCAAACGATGACTTTCTAAGTTTTTTTTTTCAAAAGCTAACCTTGTTGTAAACAATGGCACCCCTTATACCAATGCCTTTTATGCTGTTGCTGGATTTAGAAAACACATTACTAAACATTGTACATCTAAACAGTAGATCTTAGTCTGATAGATGTCACAGAAAGATTAATTTAAGAGGACTGGATACACTTGGTGGATTTGTTGTCATTTACGCCAAGGAAAACAATTCTTTGACTTCCTGTAAGCTTACTGCACTTGGTGGATTTGTCGCTATTTACGCAAAGGAAGACAGCTTTTCTGACTTCCTGTAAGCTTACTGCACACGAAACGCCTTCTAAAAGGGTTCTACTCTATAAGGAAAGAATTTGCTCCCTATTGGAGCAAATTCTTTCCTTATAGAGTAGATCCCTTTTCAGAAGGGGATTAAAACAATTTAGACAAGAGTTGTCTTTCTTGAAAATGTATCCATTCCGCTTAAGACATAAAATAGCAATCCAAGATTTTCAGTTGATTTTCAGTTGATTGTCAAAACAGTGATGCAAAGCTGGAAAAGGTCCCATGAAAGCCCCAAATTAGAGCCTTCATTGCCCGCTTAACAAATTACTGTATACCATAAAATACACCGTATTTATCCTAAGTATCAAGTTTAGACAGCCCTTAACATACAATACAGATCCGGATCAGATGCTGCGGCGTCTGATCAGACTTCACTGTTTGCCAATCATCCAGCATTTATAGACACACCAGAGGAAAACGGACATGTTCAGATTTTAGTATGCAAAAGATATGGCGTTAATGTATCTGAATAGTTAGGATGCACCTGAGATCACAGGTGTCAAAGGACTTTTAATTAATTAACTAAATCATAGTTTGATGCCAATAATCAATGGGTAAACTTCTGTGCATATTTCTGTACATACAATGAAGTTATTTTCTGTACGGTTCATGTGCATGCTACAGCGACATTCTTTTCAGTTTGTATAAAACAGGTGACATTTCCGATGTTAGAATTTCTTCTAGCGGTTTTCTTTCTGTCTAAATTGATTGCCACGAGCCCACTCCTTTGTTTCATTAGTGATTTAATTCGTTTGATCTGCAGGTTTTGGTCGGTTATGTTTAGACAGCCTCTATGCGAGCCTACCAGTCATTTTCTAGTTTTAACATTTGAACCTAGGGTGAAGCTTTGGTACCTGAAACTCGATTTACTACCCACCCACCCACCGCACCACGGCTGATTTTACTACTGACACTTCTAAGGCGGTGGTTCTGTTATTGTTTAATCTATGTGTAGTTATAACTCGATTTACTACCCACCCACCCACCCACTGCACCACGGTTGATTTTACTACTGACACTTCTAAGGCGGTGGTTCTGTTGTTGTTTAATCTATGTGTAGTCATGTGGCTACTCGCTGCGAGAAAGCCTTGCCCCATGCTACGAATTTAACTTTTCGATGTAACAAAGGTAAAAATTCTCCTCCTTGACTACTTTTCTATACATATCATTTCCTTTACCCGTTAGAAACTGATAACTGATCAGCCGAATCAGAGTGAACTACATTCTAAATAATAGGATGTTTATAAAATATGAATCGTTTTAATGCGGATTCAAATATCAGTTAGGCGGGAGCCAGACTCGCTACAAGGCATTTTTCGTGTTCGTTGTCTTATTCGTGTGTTAAGTGATCCTGTTTAGCATTGTGATCACCTTTCTAGGGAAGATGTATCAGGCTCCGAGGTTATAAAACATTTTTCGTGCTCAACTCAGCTGAGCTGAGCATGAAATTTTCTCTGTTAATAAATATTAAAATGCCAACAATAGTTGGCATTTTCCTATTTATTAGCAGAGGAAATTTCACACTCAGCTAGTGAAGCAAGAAAAAGTTTGCAGTTGTTAGTAATTTTGACATTTATTAGAAGGATAAATTTCATGCTCAGCAGAGTTGAGCATGAAAAAAGTTTTATAACCTGGAGACCTGTCTGCTTTGCATTTCTATATTTTGTGACTTGTGTAGAATCTGTCTTGGTTTATTTGTTTTTCTTTTGGTAGATTGTGATCGCGGCTCTTTCTTGACATTTTCTAAACTATTTTTGCTTTTGAACTCCATTTGCATTACGAAACCATGCCTATTCAAATATACTGAAAATTGTACCACCAAAAAATGAAAACTTTAAGATAAATAATTCTGATATTTTTCATATTTCCACTCAAAACATAGATTGTGGGTACTCGTTAGAACCGCCTCTGCAAGGCGGTTCTAAGGAGTACCCACAATTTATGTTTTTGAGCAGAAATAAGAAAAATAATGTATACCCCTGTTAACCCCAGTTTTACTATATAAAAGTGGGGTTTGAGGGGGGGGTCAAAATTATATAGGTACGTTTTCGTGATGTATGCTGCTGTTGTAATTGTTTTACTACCATGTTTTGTATTTGTGCATTTTAGTTATACGATTAAATAGAAAAGAAGGCAGTGATCAGTAATCGGTATAATTACCTAACACCTTCCGTCCAAGACACCAAAGGGAAAGAAGGACGCACTTAAAGCAACGGCACCACAATCAAAACACTTCAAGCAGACAGCCAAAAGGACAGTTTCTTTCCCAAAAATCTGCCAAACGGCTGTCCAAAATAAAACTTTTGCCAGGACACATATGCAAAGGCATACAATGACAGAAATTGTAAACCACAGCAGAAGCACCGCCTTGGAACGGTGGTTTAAAATATGCTTAAACCAAATAGATTTCGAATGGTAGCAGTTTTTATTGGCATTTAAACAAAAGAATTTTCCTCAGTTTCTTTTACAACTTAATGGTCCCGATGTTAGATCTCATAAAACAAAATAATATACATTTTTCTACAATCATCATCCATCTTACTGAAGAGGTCATTCACTTTATATGATGCTATTTGTAGGGTTTGTATAATCTCATTACAATATTGTGCCTCACTTCTTATCTTGATGAAGTCGCTGTGTCAACAGAACCACTAATTGTTGCATCGACACAGCTAGATATATCCCTCTGTCTTTAATATTAAATTGCATTAGTCTTGCTCACTCTATGGGCAAATTTAGCAGACGACAATTTAATATTTTTCCTCCAATTTTTCCCAGAAAACAGGCTTTGCCATTTTATGCAAATTGTCTAGTAAGTAGACAATTTGCATGAAATGTCAAAGCCTATTTTCTGAGAATGATAGAAAAAAATTCAGCATGTCGTCTGCTGATTTTTTTCCCCAACTTGCTAAGTGTTAAATTGCGTCAAGCAAAAGCAGCTATTTCTTATTTATCCAAAGTATTCGGACAGGCAGGCATGACGAAATAGTTTAAAGCTGATAGACGCGATCTGATCAGGATCTAAACTGTTTACCAGTCATGGCGAACAATTTTAGACAAATGAGCATATAGTATAATATATTCGTTCAAAGTGTTGGACAAGTATGGTAAGAAAACACGGTGTCTGAAAATTAGGATAAATGCGGTAATGAAAATGATAATATCTAAAACCATAAAAGCATTGAATTAACCGTTGCAACTCTCTGGGTTAGATCAGCAGATGACAAATTGATGACATTTGACTAACGTATGATGTTTTTGCCAAAGAAACTAGAGTTTAAATTTCATGCAAATGACTCCGTTGTGCACCGTTTGCATGAAATATCGAACCTGTTTCTGGGAAAAATAAGAAAAATAATATTTCAATATGTTGTCTGCTGAAAGTTTTACCCAGCATTCTTAGCGTTAGGTCTGACTTAGAAACTGCATGAATACATGTATGTGTGATATCTAGCCTGGACTAACGCTAGAACTTTTAAAATACTTCGGCTGGTTTAGACAGACAACTACTTATGGACAGGCAACCGACTATACGGTATGAACCGAATGCTTTGACTGGATTAGACAAATGGCATTACTTTGCCCTATTTAGGATATCATTTAAAAAACGTTAAAGTCTAAAATATGAAAGGCATATACGGTGATAAAATAAAAACACTTCCTCACCAGTAAGTCAGAAGACGCTTACTTTCCGAGGATAACTGTTTCCGCATTCAGCTAAAATCGACTGACCTTTCATTGACATGCAAAAATGTATAGTACGAATATGTACTGTAACTATCCTGCAGCCAAATTAGGAAAAAGGATGATTTTATTTCACGGAAAATAAAGCTTGACATTTAAACCAAGTCTTTGAAAAATGTTCGTATGTTGTTAAAACTAATGTATGGAGGCTATCGAATCCGTTTGAACGCAAAAGTATCAAACTTATTTTAATCTGTTTTCTAGTTTAATGCTACGTAGATCAAAAAAAAAATCTTACAACGACAATTTGAATGTCACGAAACTGTCGCTCAAGAGGTGACATTTAATGAGAAATTATGCAAGAATATTCCATTAAAACTTCAAGCAACATAATAATTATGTTTGGGATATTTGCTAGAATCGCCTCACAGAGGCGATTCTAACAAATATCCAAAACATATGTTCTATGAAGAAACAAGAATACAACAAGGTATGTCTTAAATACCATTCTGTCCATTAAGGATCCTTTACAACAGCAAATTCATTTTAATGGCAACATCTTTGGGAACAAATGCTGTCGTTGTAACAAGGGTTCACTGTACTCATATAGGAGCCACAACATAAGAAAACCTACGTTTTGACATGTGCGCCCAACGAAAACACAAATCAGCCTGCGCATCCGCGCAGACTGATCAGAGTCTTTGTTGTCCCCATGAATAAACTTAAAATCCTTGGCTGTCCAAAATGCGCCTAGTGGAGATTCTGATCAGCCTGCACCGGTACTAATGCTGATCGGAACCTTTGTTAGACGCACATGTCCGAAGGACATGTGCGTCTAACAAAGGTTCCGATCAGCCTAAGTACCCGTGTGCATGATTTCATATTATCATGTGCATGATTTCATATTATCATGTGCATGATTTCATATTATCATGTGCATGTTTTCATATTATCATGTGCATGATTTCATATTATCTTCTACAAGATACAGGCAAAGCTGCTGAATGAGTTCTGTCTTAAATAGCGGGATCTTATCGCATTTGCGGACAATAAAGTTCTAAACGAGACTGTGCAGCTATTGTTTAATCTCTTCAGAACCCATTTTACTTCACAGTTTGCAAGAGTTTTCTCGTACCTACGAAATAGTATAGATGTCCAGGAAATCCCATTATCGCAGAATATACCCTATTTATGACAGCAAGAAGTGCATACGTAACGAAAACACGACAAGTAAAGCAACCAAACCTCTCTCTTCCCTAACAAGGTATTGTTAAAGACGCCAACGTGACTGGCCGCTCTGGCAGAACGAACAAGCTGAGGTACATATATCCCATATGACGTAGCACGTAGGGCACCGCCGTCTAAAACAAAAAAAAATATAATATCACTATCAAAGTCCTCCCGTTTGTCCCAAATATGCAATTATGTCGTTAAACATTGATAAGTGTAAATAACGATAAATATCTTCTGAGGAGATGGGTCTTGTGGAAGCAAAGAACCCATCAAAGAAATGACTTATTGTACGCCGATGGGTCGAGTTCAGACTTTATGATGGCCCCAATTTAAAACCTGTTCATTAGCCGATTTGGGCTGAAATATTTTATGACTGTTTCTCAGCCCACATGGGTTCAACAGGTGGTCTTCCTATGCTCCAGTATTCTAGTAGTGTTGTTTGACACCCCAGGGATCTTCATGTGTCTAAACACGTCGTTTCTGTTGAGTCTTCATCTTTGCTTCATTATAGACTTTATCTGTGATTTATTTGTTGCCCGTAATGATTTATGGATAAGTTAGAAGACCTCCACGAGGACCGAACAAATATGTTTTTACCTTTATGGAAGCTGAGGGTGAGGGTTGGGATCCTGTACAGCTACATAAAGCCCCCAGTAATTTATTGCTGAACGTTCTAAGGCGGTACTTTCATTGTGGTATATTTTGTTAAATGTTCTGTAGCGTTTCACTTACAAATGTTTTTCCATCACGAAAACACGCCTCTATAATTTTGACCCCCTTATACCCCACTTTTATATAGTAGAACTGGGGTTGCCAGGGGTATACATTATTTTTCATATTTCTGCTCAAAACATAGATTGTGGGTACTCGTTAGAACCGTTTCGCTAACGAGTACCCACAATCTATGTTATGAGCAGAAATATGAAAAATATCAGGGTTTTATATCTGAAAATTTTCAGTTTTTGGAGGTCAAATTTTCTATATATTTGAATAGGCTTGTTTTCGTAATGTTTTAACAAATATGTACGTTAAAGATATATTCAGTTAAATTTCGGTAACAGAGCTGTCATCTTTTTGGGAAAGGGGTGCCAACTCTGCTTGCCATCTGTTCTTTTCGAGGTTGTTCAATTGTATTTGACTGTCTTTCTCTTTGATGTTGAGAACTTGATGTGGATCTCATTGTATCAGTTCCTGAGTTCGTTTATTTATTTTGTTTTTATAGAGATCATTCATAGGCAGTACCGTAGTATTTACGCTGCTCAGGCCGTCCAGCGCCGGCTTTTCTTTTAACAATTTTGTAAGAAATAAAATAAATTCAGTTAAGTTTGGGTAACAGAGCTGCCACCTTTTTTGGAAAGGGGTGCCAACTCTGCTTGCCATCTGTTCTTTTTGTGGTTGTTTTATTGCATTTATTTGTCTTTCCCTTTGATGTTGAGACCTTGATAAGGATCTGATTGTATTAGTTCCTGAATTCACTTATCATCACGAAAATATGCCTATATAATGTTGACCCCCTTAAACCCCACTTTTATATAGTAAAACTGGGGTTTACAGGGGTATACATTATTGGTCTTATTTCTGCTCAAAACACATTGATTGTGGGTACTCGTTAGAACCGCCTCGGAGAGGCGGTTCTAACGAGTACCCGCAATCGATGTTTTGAGCAGAAATATGAAAAATATCAGAATTTTTATCTGAAAATTTTCATTTTTTGGTGGTAAATTTTTCAGTATATTTGAATAGGCATGTTTTCATAATGTTACTTTGTTTTATTGAGTTCGTTCATGGACAGTACTGTAATATGAAACGCTGCTCATGTTGTCTAGCGCTGGCTTTTCTTTTAACAATTATGTAAGAAAAAATATATTCAGTTAAGTTTGGTGAACAACCTTTTGGGGAAGGGGTGTCAACTCTGCTTGCCATCCGTTCTTTTTGTAGTTGTCTCTGGCTTTTTATTTTGAAAATTATGTAAGAAAAATATATATTTATTTAAGTTCTGGTAACAGAGTCCCAACTTGTTTGGAAAAGAGTTGCCAACTCTGCATGCCCTCAATTCATTTTGTGGCTGCTTCATTGTATTTGTCTGTCTTTCTCTTTGGTGTTAGGGACTTGATGTTGATCTGACCGTATCCATTCCTGTGTTCACTCAATATTTACTTTGGTTTTATTGTTCGTTCATGGGCAGTACTGTAATATGCAACGCTGTTCATGTCGTCTTAATACTGCAGTTTTAGAATTACTCACGTCACGAAAACATGTCTATATAATTTTGACCCCTTAAATCCCACTTTTATATAGTAAAACCGGGGTTTGCAGGGGTATACATTATTTTTCTTATTTCTGCTCAAAGAAAGATAAAGAAATATAAGAGTTTCTTATCTGAAAATTTTCAGTTTTTGAAGGTGAAATGTTCTATATATTTGAATAGGCGTGTTTTCGTAATGAAATGAGGTAAGTGATCTTGAAGCATCAGAAAGTCTAAAATACACTACAATGTAGAACGGGGAGATATTATATGGCCGCCATACAGCACTTAAAATTCAGGGTCCAGTTGTTCCAAACTTAACGAAGTTGTAAGCTAACGTGACATTAAAATATCTTTCTTGAAATATGGCAAATACATAGATATTTTTGTTGAAAAAAATGTGAGTAGCGTTTGCATTGCAAAAGCTGCTCACTTTATTTTTTGCAGCAAAAACATATCTATGTAGATATTTTTGCTGACAAATATGAGTAGCTTTTGCATGGCATTGCAAAAGCTACTCACATTTTTCCAGCAAAAAAAAAGTATCAATGTATTTGAAAATACCTTAGCTACAACATGTTTGTCATTAACGAGCTCGTTAAGCTGAAGATGCTTTGAACAATTGGACCCAGCTGTAGAGAAAATAAATATGAGCCGTAACCTTCGGAAATGTGCGCCCAGTGAATATTCAGATTAGTTTGCGCATGCGCGCAGTCTGATCGGAATCTTCATTGGGCGCATTGTAGACTGCATTGGCTTCAAAATATCTTCAAGCGGACAGCGAAGAATTTGATCAGACTGTGCGGATGCGCCGGCTGATTTGACAGTTTGTTGGGCTCACATGGTAGAAGGTACGTTTTCTGACATTGTGGCATATATATTCTGAAAGGATAGATCCACCGGGAGCATTGAAAAAATGAAAATAATTCGGTCCTGTTGAGTATGTTGTAATACGCAACGCTGCTCATGCCCTCTAGTATACAACATACAACTTCTTAAATCATTTTTGTCATGTTTTAGCAACTGACTTTGCAATACTCTGCATCATCTCTACTGATACATCAGTCACCGGTGCTACAGCGTATGACTGGATGTTATGTAGCATTTGAGCCGCAACGTGAGAAAATTCATCTTCTGTTACATGCGCCTAACCAAGACTCAGATCAGCCTGTGCATCCGCGCAGTCTGATCAGAGTCTTCGTTGTCCGCATAAAGAACATTTGCATCCTTGGCTATCCAAAATACGTCCAGTGAATATTCTGATCACTCAGCGAATGCACAGGCTGATCTAAATCTTTGCTAAGAGCAAGCAGCTAATTTGGTGTGAGTCGATCGGAGATGTTGAAATAATGGTATGTAACGGTATACGCCCATACGTGTGATTACAGTTGAGCAAAAAGACCACAATGTCGCTTTATTTGTCGTTTCGGAGTCAGCTGTTTAACACTCGACTCAGCAGGTGACTCAGTAAAGTGACAAACAATGAGAAATTCCGTATTTTATTTCCTAAACATCCACGTAGGCCTACATGTACTTTAGAAACCACATGAGCCAAAAGCATCGCTTACCTCGCAAAAGAAATGCTTTAACCTCCAATGTGAACCTGGCATGGCCACAACTATCAAGTACAATATGTTCTATGAACGAATATAGCGTAATGAACCAAATTTCATCTGTTTGATGTGCACATTAAATAACTTATTTTCGTCAGTGGTGCTGAACTCTAAACGTCGAAAGTAAACTGGTGAAATTCAGATAATGTACGCTCTAAATACAGCTACAGGTGAAAAAAATATAATCACCATTTCCGCGCCCATTGATCAAACTCGGGTCGCCTACGTAACAGGCAACACTCTACCGCTGCGCTATAAAAGCCGGTTTGTACAGCAAGGCCGTACACGTTTACCATATACCTATCACTACACCTTCTACCTCCTGGAAGTGTTCCGAGTCCCTGTAAGTCATTTCCGGTGGGCCCTAGATGTAACAGGTGAAAAATTTCTAATTACTATTGCCTTGGCCGGCTATCAAACCCGGCTCACCTATATGACAGGCCAACACTCTACGGCGTCGCTATAGAAGTCTGCTTTTACGCAAAGCAGTACAAGCGTACTACTACAAAAAGTAAACCAATTAAATACGTATTTGACTAAATGAACTCAACCAGCGAGCTTAAAAAGCAACAATTATATGGTTTTATATATACTGTGAGGCAAAAACGATAACAACTTTTTTAATGTCACCGGAATTATACAAATGTACATAAATCATTGATATAATAGTAAAACAAAATTATTTACGCATAAGTTGCAACAATTTTCAGGAAATTCTATCAAACAGCAAGGGAATGGCATCTACGGAAACGAATAAGGGGTCTAAATCAACATTTGCATATGAGTAGCTTCCCTTTAAAAGTGCATTTTGAACAAAGAAACTTACATTTATGCATTTGTATTGCATTCAGTCGACAGAAGGATAAAACTGCCGTCAGGACATGTTTCAACTTTAAATGCATAACAGAGGAAACTGTCAAATTTCTATACCTTCAGACGGAATGCACATGCACTGAATTATATGAGACATTAATTGACACTGTTCTGTTAAATAAGAGGTTTTAGGAGATTTCATCTGTATGTGGTACAAGGAAGCTAAGCCAAGCAACGCTTTTTCGAAACATTCAAGTGAAAACGACCAACACCACTTCAGGTATAGTCTCTTTAAATTCCCTATATTTTTCATTCAAAGGGAGATAATTTGAGACGGAAAGAAATTCAAATTCATCTTGACGTCATTTGATGGTAATTTCGAATTAAATAATGTTGTAGTTTTACTCACAGACATTTGTGCAAGACATTTATGAAAAGTAAAATGACATTTGATTTATACAAAGCAAGTTATAACTGGAAATGCTGTTTTTAATTAAGGGCTCATAACTCCATAAATTATGACTGCGAAAGAATTATCTTTGTGATTTTTTAAAGACAGACGTTTGACAAAAATGACCATGACAACATTTAAACGAAAAAACGTTCAACACGAGCCGGTACTCAAACCTCGAAACTGTATACTTTTTATTGCCTTTGAGTTTATTTTGTCTACGTCTGCCAAAGCGATAGAATTATAAACGGATTGAAAAATGAAGGAAACAATAAGGCTATTGTTTGTTTGTTTATTTGTTTGTTTGTTCATTGCTGACTTTGTTCTGTTTATTCTGGCATTTCTTTGGGTTTGTTCAGCATTAATGCTCAAGTACAAATGTTATTAAATATTGAAATTTAATATCTGCTATTTAGTTTGTTTGTGTGTATATTCATTGCTCTCAAGGGGAATTCGCTTTAGAATCTATATAAAGTTATTTCCATGGGAAAATCTTAAGTTACAGTAATAAATCAAAGTCTTGATGAAAACTGATACACTGACAGATATGCCTGGATATAAATATGCAGCCATGAACTACTATTTTATGACAATGCAAACTATATTTTAAACTTTGAACGTTTTATGTTTCCAGGAGTTATGGCTTGCAAGCATTCATGTCACGTGTTCATTTTCTACGTTAAAATACCAGAGACAGTGCAGTCGACGACACACTATTGTAAACCCCTCGTACTTCGGCACTGACCTACCCAGGGCAAACATTATTCTTTTCTTCACCCCTGTCGATTTATACGTTACATGACCAGGTTCAGAAAATTTGAAACGAGACCTCATATCCCTAACCAAACTCCTCCTAGTCATGGCCCAACTACCCCGGGAAAACCTCTTTAGTGAAAGTTTCTTCTGCTCTCAGGACTGTTCGACTTGATATGCTACATATCTGTATTCTATAAAGTGTAATTATACCGGGAAATGCAATACTGGTGAAAAGTGCATCTGAGATACAAGGTTCTTGCCAAACCGTGGGTTTTGATGCAAATTGGTCGAAGTCGGATAAAAATATAAGCAATATATCAAGATTTAAAGATGTCAAAACTTCTTTTCATTTTGAATGTTTGATGGAGGGTTTTATGACGACATAATGTCTTAATTAAATATGCAAAACCTACATAAATACGATTTGAAACAATATTAAGCCTCTGTCTTTGTATCAAAGCTTCTCTTGACATTCATGGATTTTGCTTGAAATCGCATAAATATCTTCAGAAAGAAGATTTCACCTAATGTTTTGAAATGAAAATATTCAAAATTTCGGCGTTTGTGATAATGGTTTTGAAATCTTTAAACGTCCTAAACTTCCTCAGTTGTCATCCGATTCTGATCCAATGTGCATTAAAATGCATGATTTGTCAAGAGCTTTCATCGCAGATATTCGTCATTAACCTTACCTTCTCTTTAAGGCCCAAGAATCCCCACCTATTAATACTTCGACTAATGAAAATAATAGGCGCGATAAGGTGAAATAAGGTGATCATGCTCATTTTCATACATTTGGGTTCATAATACTTGTCCTTTGTTAGCTCTCATGGCCCTAAATATTTTGAAGAAATGTCTTACTTGCCTGAAAATATAAAAAGTATACTTTACACAGGCAAGTGTCACATCGGATGATATGTTAAGCCTTTCACCCTTTTTTAAAAAGACTCTTCTATCTTTGAATTTGGACATGTCCATTTTTGCAATTGGTGGTGGGATTCAAAACTAAAAAACAGGGCCAAGTTGTTCAAAGCTAACGGCATCGTTAGTTAACGATTCGTCAAAATTTACATTGAGTGATACGCAAATATGTTGAATTTTTTTGCTGAAAAATGTGAGTGCAAAAGCTACTCACATTTTTTCATCAAAAAATATCAAAATATTTTGTATTAAATCCGTTAAAACAGTTAACGAAATGACCCTTAACGAGCTTGTTAAGCTAACGACGCTTTGAACAACTGGGCCCAGGATGGCAAACAGTGTAGATCCGGACAAGCCGTTCAATCTGGATCCACACTGTTTGCAAACGTATATGTCTTGGTCTGAAAAAATTGAAAGAGTTCAATAAAATGAAAAGATATCTAAACGGAGTAGACTGACGTATCATGGCGTACATGAGATTTCGTTAATACTCTACTTCCGCCGTTTGTATACGTAATGTATATTCTTCATCAAATCGTCGCCTGAGATAGACAAACGTTCGAAATTTACCAGAGACCTCTCTAAGAGAGATAAAGACACGCACTCCTTGAGTGTTGTAGCTATCAGAGAGAGTATGCAGTGGCTGTACTGTATACTTCTCATTCGAAAAAAAATTGATACCGCTGTGTAAAACACATGTAATACATTAGTTTGTTCTGTATACAGTTCCAATGCTGTCCCTCTGTTGAATTTTTGTTGTTTGAATGTTGGTTATTGCAACTGTGTCTTTGTACATGTATCTTGTCATTGTTTGTTCCTCGTCGTTTCTTCTTTCTGTGCCTCGGGAAGGCTGTGCTTCATGGTTGTGGCCTTTCCTTGGTAACTTCATTTATAATTTATATACATACAACCGTCTTCATATCGACACTCGATACAACGTCAAAATTCCTTATAACGGTAATTTGAGTGTTACGAAACCTTCGCTTAAAAGGTAACAGTTAGTCACAAATTGTGCACGAATATTGTATATAACACCTTAAAGAAACATATGTTTTGGATATTTGTTAGAACTGCCACAGTTAGGCAATTCTAACAAATATCGAAAACATTTGTTCTATAAGGAAATAAGAACAAAACAAGATCTTTCTTACATATCAATCTGCTCATTTAGTATTCTGTACAACAGCAAATTTATTTTAATGGCAACGTCTTTGGGAACAAATATTGTCGTTGTAACGAGGACTCACTGTAGAAATATTTTAGTATACCATATTTACCCTAAGTATTTGGACACATACTTCTAAGCAAACATTGCAGTCTCAGCAAAAGACGGCGTTTGATTAGGTATCTACACTGTTTGCTACCCTCCCAGTCAGTTTTATATAGATAAACAGGCAGTAAAATTGATATGCTGTATATGAAGAGTCTCAATGAAACCGAGACTCCGTTTTTCTTTATTTTAAGCGTTTGGTGTTTCCAAGACAACCTTTATAGTGTTTTCCCTTGCCTCTGACATGAGGCCATTTAACATTGCCTACAAGACTGCATGTGTGCCTAGCGAAGACTCAGATCAGCCTGCGCATCCTTACCAAAGTCCTCGATGTACATTTGAAGATGATTTGGATCCTTGGTTACCCAAAGAGTGCTTTGCGAAGACTGATCAGACTGCGCAAACGAGCAGGCTGATTTGAGTCTTCGCTGGGCGCACATGTAATATAAAAATATAAGTTACGAAACCAAGGAATTGCCAGAATCACGAAGCACAGCCTTTCCGAGGCACCAAAAGAAGGTGATGAGGAACAAACAATGACAAAATAAATGTCACAAACCACCGGCGCAAGAACAAAGAAGAACTGCAACAGAGGGGACGGGGCGTAAATCTGTTTTACTCGCGCGAAATCTCATCCTTAATTCTGATGCAGCTCCAAAACTACACACATACATTCCGTTCGCATAGGGGTCTTTAGATATATACTCCACAAAATAATTTAAGGGCCACCAGTTTTATTTATCCTTTGATTATCACTAAAATGCAACCCTCAATTTTTACAACTATTTCATGGACAAAACTGGAAGTCTCAGCTTTATTTCAATCAGCTCAACATGTTCACAACATGTTCAGCTACAAAAGTGTCAATGGCACCAATAACGCCAGAAATGAAGTTTGTTCATAATACGGGAAAAAAAATTGTTTAATGAAAACAATACTCTGTCACAAACAAAGTCATGCAAACTCAACCTTCATTCCAGTAAAAGGCACACAGATACGGCCAGAAAAAGAGACCAACCCTTTGAGAGGCTAAAAATGCCTCGAAAGTTCCCCATAGACAACGAATAATCTGTAGAGGGTACCTCTAGCAAAATGTGCGTTACTTGAGAACAAACAAGGCTTTCTCTATGAATTTTTCACAGTTGGGAGCTCAGACATCACTTTTGACGCGAAAATGTAAATTTCGGGATCATTGGCAAATAGTTCTGACCGAGATCAGATGCTGCACTATGCGGAATTTTATCAGGATATCCACTGGTTGCAAATATTTTAACCATTTTTCTCTATGAATATCTAAATCACACAGCCTGACATACTTTAATTCAACTCTTCCAATATATAGTGTGGGGAAGTTTATTAGGTCTATAATGAGTTGCGCAAGTCCATTTTCAAATTCAAAGGGAGCCTGGTTTATTTTGTTTTTACTATTGCTTTGACAGAAACTCTTGTAGAAACCGCTAATGTAATACAACGCCAAAAGTAATAAACTCAGTTTATTACATTAGACGTTATTGCATTTAGCGTTACACACAACGCTTAATGTAATAATGCCTAATGTAACAATCTGACTGTTCTATGACAAGTTACAATCTTGAATGAAAAAATATATCTCATATAATATCCCTATTTTGCGGGGTCTGAGGAGGCGAAGATGGGGAAAAGAGGAAAGGCTGCGCTTCGTGAAAGACACCAAGACAAGTCGAATCATTTGCATTACGTTATTCAAGAACAAATGTTACACTCTACTCCTAATGCAACAACGCTAAATGTAATAAACTGATATGACAAGATGAAAAAGAAAACGTTTGTGTCATATAATTATTATCCCTATTTTTGCGTTCTGGGAAGACGCAGTTTGGGTTAAGGGGGAAAGGCTGCAATTCGTGAAAGACGCCAAGACAACACAAATTATAAGCATCATGTTATTCAAGACCTTATGAAAATTCTGAGTTTATCACATTAGGCGTTATTACATTTGGCGTAACACTCAACGCCTAATGTAATATTGTCAAATGTAATAAACTGATGACTTTGTTTTATGACAAGATAAAATCTCAAATAAAAAAAAGGATGATATCCCTATTTTGGAGGTCTGGGAAGGCGGGGCATGGGAGAAGGGAAAACGGCTTCGTTTGATGAAAGACGTGAAGGCAACTAGAATCATATGCTCCATGATACTTAAAATCGTTTGAAAATTTCTGGGTTTATTACATTAGGCACTATAACATTTGTTATTATACTATAAGCCTAATGTAATGAGGTGAAGGGGATAAGACTACGTTTCGTTAAAGTAGCAAATGCAACTCGAATTGTATGCACAATAATTTTCAAGACCTTATGAAAAATTCCGATTTTATTATGTTACACGTTATTACCTTTGGCGTTACACTCAACGTCTAATGTAATTAACTGACTATCTGCTATGAGAAGATGAAATCTCAAAACAAATAGTATATCTCCTATAATATCCATATTTTGGGATAAATCGATTGATTAAGAAATGGATTTCTGGCGAGCATATTACCATCGAAACCCAGTCTAAAAAAAAACCGAAAGAAATCAGAAGCTTTAGCGAAGGTCACTTAGAAACGGCTGAAACGGTTACACAAATAGAAGTATTACAAACAAAAAACTGCTGCTGAGATTCAAGCATATAAAAGAAAATTGGATAAAAATAAGAAGTATTTACATTTATTTATCATCGTTAAACAGCATAATATCTTCGTATTATGATCTAACTTTCGCTGGCTCCAGCTGATGATCGTGACGCCAGTTTGCTGTTCTAGCTTACCAGCTAAACAAGATATGTATTTTCAAGTGTGCATCTGATCTACATCATGAAGCAGTTAATCATATAGAATCCTTTGTATAATTCTACAATGGATTGATTTTCGACGAATCTGTCGACGATTACATTGCTGAAATGAGGAGAAAAAAAAAAGAACATTTGGAGATCACTTGACCTTAACTGCATTTGCACGAGAATATAACATCCTAATTTATGTTCACTCTATGAGTGGAGCGGGAGGGAACAGGCTTGTTTCTGCCTCTTCCGTATTAAGCAACATACATCCTCCGTTTCATTTAGGGCGTTTTCCGGAGGAGGCGTGGGGGGGAGGGGCAGGAGCCTCATGTTAGCCTGAATGTAACTAGCTTGCCACCAGAATTCAGTTCTGGTGGCAATGTATCATTGGACAACAGGGGCGATTTATTTGATTCTACCGATCCCTATTCTACTGCTGCTGATAATGAAAGTATTTCTGAAGAATTCAGCTACTGACGATCAACCATATGGGCCGACCAAAACGCCGCTTATTCAGATTCTGACACAATTATATATTCCTTGGATAATGCAGATATTGTCACCAAACGATAACATGAAATTGAACATTCCCTTGCTGTATTACAACCCCTTGTTCTTTATCATAATTTTGATACTGTTTGGAAGATGATCCCCTTTCTGTATTTACATTAAAACTGTTTGTCACAACGTTTCTGAAATGTTAAAGGGAGCTAATCCAAGGGTTTATATTTCCCCACAATCCATGGCTGTTGTCCTTAATATTTTAACTGTTCGAAAGTTAATAAGGGTTGCTGGAAAATCCAGCAGACTGATTTTAATTATTAAATCAATCTTCCAGGGGGAAATGGCAAACGCGTGGTTGTCATTGAAGGAACCAGACAACAGGTGGTTTGACATAGAGAACATATGATGAAATGAAACTTATAAAGGATGTTTGGTTTTAGTGGAATTTGTTATAAATGTTATACGACAGACTGCATGGATGGTTGTTAATCCAATCACGGTTAATAACTTTGCTTCCCTCTTTAATTGCACGCCGGCGGGTTAGGCCTCAGATTCTATGATGGTTCCACTGTAAAGGCTTACTTGAAATTTAATTTTGGGTAATGTTGGTTTGATGCTCTATCTTTGGTCGGGCCCACCGGAGTCTTACTGTTGGTTTTCTTTTGCTCTAGCATTTCAGTTGTTTCGTGTTGTCGAGTCCTCATCGTTGTTTCATCTCTGTAATTTGTTGATTTTTTGTGTTCTCGGAGATGTAGCACTGATGAGTTAGGAAGCCTTCATGCAGACTGAACAAATTATGTGTCTAAACTGCGGCAGAAGTAAGGGCGAGGATTGTGGCCACGTAAAATCGATTTAAGCACCGCCCTTCCCCCCACCCCCCGTGAAATACTTTTCACTGACCGTTCCAAGGCGGTTCTTCTGTCATGGTTTATTTTTGTTATAGTTCGTCTTTGAATGTGTGTGTCGCTTACATCTTTTTGTTTTGGATAGCCATTTGGCCACTTTGTGGGAAAGTAACTGTCCGTTTGGCTTTCTGCTAGTGATGTTTCCATTAGGGTCCAGTTATTTCGTGTTTGTGTTTCTTGCCCTTTGTCTCTGATGGGAGGTGTGGGATAATTGTATCGAATCCTGATCATTGCCTTTCTTTCTATTTTAAAATGTTGATGAACCGAATAAACACCAAAAGCAGTCTTTCGCAAATGGCTAACACCAATTAGGGGTCAACAATTAGTGAAAAGATTATCATTCGTGTTTGTTTGTTTGCTTTTTTTATTTTTTTATTTTTTTATTTGCTGTTTTTTTTCTCTGTGTGTGTGTGTGTGTGTGTGTGTGTGTGTGTGTGTGTGTGTGTGTGTGTTCGATGAATTAAACTTATTACCTCACACTGTCTGTTTCTTCGTTTCTTCTATTACCTACGTATTTTCAAAGCGTCATACATTGCATCAGAAAATATATTTTCACGACATTTGGAGTGATGCAGCATGTTCAGTGGTTATAATACTGGGTGTCGAAGTTTACATCTAGAAAAGATATTTTAATGAATCAGCGCATGAAATCTAATGACGGCATTCTCAGTCAGCCTGACACCACTTTATATAAAGAAACGTTGTATTTAAAAATTATAAACATCATTTATTATGTTGTAAACCTAAACCACGAATTTCTCAAAAGGTCATGAAAAACATAATGCATTTATTTCGAAGAGCCTTGTCATCTTTTACAAAACGCAACCTTATCCTCTTCCACCATGCCCCGGGATATTCTTTATCTGAGATTTCATAGTCTCGATCCAAGTTGCCTTAGCTTCTGTCACGAAACCCAAGATTTTTCTGTTGCTGTTCATACTTTCCTGTCTGTTTGGTCTGTGTCTGCCTCTGTTGTGTTTTGTTATGTCAAGTAGTGTGTCTTTTACGTTCTCCTGTCCCTTTGGTGGCTTGGTGGGTTGTCCTCTTTAACTGTGGCATTTCCTGGGCATCTTTATTTCGATTTACCACCAACAACAAGCCCGTTACCTCCCCGACCTCCAAAAATTGGAGAATTACTTTTTCGTTTGAAATTTTATCTAGTCGTAGAAAAAAGTCAGTTTTTATATTAAGCGTTGAGCGCTACATCAAATTTAAAAACGCATGTAATCAACCAAGAATTTTTATATCATTTCTTGAATAACATGAGGTATATGATTGGAGCTGCCTTAACGTCTTTCACGAAACGCAGCCTTTCCTCTTACCCGATCCCCAATCATCCCAGACCTCCAAAATAGTGATATTATACGAGACGTGCTTTTTTATTTGAGATTTTTTCTTGTCATACAACAAAAATTCAATTTATTACATGTGGCGTTTTTACATTATGCGTTGTGTGTTACGCAAAATGTAACAATCCCAGATTCTTTCATAAAGTCTTGAATAGCATGATGCATATAATGTTTTGTCTTGGCGTCCTGTACGAAATGCAGACTTTCCCTCTTTACCAATCTACCGTCTTCCCAGACCCACTAAAATAGGGATATAATATGGGACCTACTTTTCCCTGAAAGATTTAATCTTGTCATAGCAGATATGTAGTTTATTACATTAGGCGTTATCATATCAGGCGTTGCGTGTAACGCCAAATGTAATAACGTCTAATGTAATAAGCCCAGAATTTTTTCATAAGGTCTTGAAAAACATGATGCATACGATTCGAACTGCCTTGGCTTATTTTACGAAACGCAGCCGTATCCCCTTTCCGTTTCCCCCGCCTCCCCCAATCCCAAGAAATAGGCTTTTATATAACACATATCCTTTTTTTTCATTTAAGATTTGATTTTATCATAGAACAAAGTCATTTAATTTCATTTGGCGTTATGGCATTAGGCGTTGACAGTAACGCCAAATATAGCGCCTAATGTAATAAAAACAGATTTTTCATGATGTCTTTAATATCATGATGCATATTTCGAGTTATCATAACGTCTTTCACAAAAAGCATTCTTTTCCCCTTTACCCGTGCCCCGCCTCCCCAGATCTCAAAAAAGGGATATTCATATGATACTTTCTTTTTTTTTTATTTGAGATTTTATCTCGTCATATAGCAATCACTTTATTGCATTGGCATTATTACATTACGCGTTGAGTGTAACGCCAAATGTAATAACGCCTAATGTAAAATGTAAAAAAAAAATCAAGGATTTTTCATAAGGTCTTGAATAACGAGATGCATATAATTCGTGTTACCTTAGCGTCTTTAACGAAACGCAGCCTTTCCCAATTTACATTCCTCATCTTCTCAAACCCCGCCCCCATCCCACACCCAAAATTAGGATATTGTATGAGACATACTATTTCTTTTGAGATGTTATCTTGTCATAACAGAAAGTCAGTTTATTACAGAATAGAATTACATTAGGCGTTATTATATTAGGCGTTGAGTGTAACGCCAAATGTAGTAAAGTTTAATATGCAATAAACCCAGAATTTTTCAGAAGGTCTTGAAAAACATAATGCATAGTTTCTTTAATGAAATTCAGTCTTATCCCCTTTCCCTTTCGACCGTCTTCCTCGACCCCAAGAAATAGGGCTTTTATATAAGCGTATCTTGACTTGAGATTTCATCTTGTCATAGTTTATTAAATTTGGCGTCATTACATTAGGCTTTGAGCGTAATGCCAAATATTAAAGCGCCTATTGTAATAAACCCAGACTTTCTTATAAGATCATCAATGTCATATTGCATATGATTCGTGTTGCCTTAACGTCTTTCACCAAACGTAACCTTTTCCTCTTTCCCCATGTTCAGCCTACCCAGGCCTCCAAGAGAGGATCATTATATGATATGCTTTTTATTTGAGATTTTATCATGTCATAGAACAAATTCACTTTATTACATTTGGTGTTATTACATTTGGCGTTGAGTGTTACGCCAAATGTAATTACGCCTAATGTAATAAACCTAGATTTTTTCATAAGGTCTTGAAAAACATGATACTTATGATATGTGTTGCCTTGGCGTCTTTTACGAATTACAGACGCCCCCCTTTACCCATCCCTCGTCTTCCAAGATCCCCAAAAGTAGTGATATTATATAAGATATACTTTTTCTTTTGGTGGTTCATCTTGTCAAAGACCAAAGTCGGTTTATTACATTGGCTTTATTGTATTAGGCGTTGAGAGTAACGCCAATTGTGATAACGTCTAATATGATAAACCCAGAACTTTTCATGTGGTCTTGAATTATATAATGCATATAATTTGAGTTGTCTTGGCGTCTTTCACGAAACGGAGCCTTTCCTGCTTTCCCCATCCCCGCCTCTCCAGACCCGCCTAAAAGAGGGATATTATATGAGATCTACTCTTTTAATTAAGATTTTCAACTTGTCATAGAACAGTCAGCTTATTACATTAGATGTTATTACGTTAGGCATTGAGTTTAACTCCAAATGTAATAATGCCTAATGTAATAAACATGGAATTTTTCATAAGGTATTGAAAAATGTGATGCTTATGATTTGTGTTGCCTTGTCGTTTTTCACGAATTGCAGCATTTTCACCTTTACCCACCTCCTGTCTTTCCACCCCTCCCCACCCCCCCCCCCACCCCCCCCCACCCACTCCCCACCCACCACCTCCACCACAAAAACCGGATAATACGACTTTTTCTTTTGAAATTTCATCTTGTCATAGAACAAAGTCAGTTTATTACATTTGGCGATGTCGCGATAGGCGTTCAGTTTAACGTCAATTGTGGTAACGTTTAATGTAATAAGCCCAGATTTTTTTCAAATGGTCTTGAATGGCATAATGCGTATGATTCAAGTTGTCTTGACGGCTTTCACGAAACGCAGCCTTGTCTCCTTTCACCGATCCCCCGCCTCGCCAGACCCCGCAAAATAGGGATATTATATGAAATATTGGGTTTCATTCAAGGAGCGTTATTACATTAGGCGTTGATTGTAACGTCTAATGTAATAACGTCTAATGTAATAAACTCAGTTTTATTAAATTTGGCGTTGTGTTTTATTAGGGGTCGTCACATATAATTAATGCAAACAGTGTACAAGCAGCTCAGACGCCTGATCCGGGTCTACACTGTTTGCATGGGTTCCATTTTCTTGGGCATCAGGCATTAACGAGTTGAAAATTATAAATAGTTTCTACAACTTGAGGGATGGCCATTAAGAGCATTGAAAATCACAAAATAGCTTGAAAACAGCTTTAGTGTATAGTTTTTCTGGACCAGACTAGTTATAGTTTCGACCAATAAGGCCTTATCAGTGACCCTTATACAGTTGACTCTCGTTATCTCGACCTCGCTTATCTCGAATAGCCGCTTATCTCGAAGTGAAAATCTGGTCCCTGCCTATACATGAAAACCTAACAACAGATGGAAAATATTGTAGAAAAGAGGAGAAATTGCTCCTAAGGAGCAATTTCTCCTCTTTTCCACAATATTTTCAATATATTTCTAACTTCAAAAGTCCAATTACCTATCAGTTTGTTAAATGTGGTTAATCAAATTATTTTTTCCTCAATTCTGCAAACCTGATATGTCGAACTACGGATATCTCGAAGCATTTCAGAGAGTCCCTTGGAATTCGAGATAACGAGAGTCGACTGTATTTTTTTTTCAAAAGTCCCAGTATGAGCTCAATGATTACAAAGGACCAGAAAAGATTGATTTTAAAATGATACAATACAGTCGACTCTCGTTATCTCAAATTCCAAGGGACTCTCTGAAATACTTCGAGATATCCGTACCTTGACATATCAGATTTGCAGGATTGAAGAAAAAATAATTCGATTAACAACATTTAACAAATATATATGTAATTAGATTCTTGAATTTAGAGATATATTGAAAATTTTGTGGAAAAGAGGAGAAATTGCTCCATAGGAACCAGATTTTCACTTCGAGATAAGCGGTTATTCGAGATAAGCGAGGTCGAGAAGGCGAAGTCAACTGTATTTAAAAGTACTTGTTCAACATTTATAATTCTACTAACAAAACTCAAAAACTTTAGGATATTTTTTCCTCATTGCATCTCTCCATTATCCAGTCCGCATCGTCACCTCTGTAACCCGCCTCAGCGGTATCTGTCGCGTAACAGTATTTTATGCACCCTTTCTAGGGAAAGGTGTAAAATGATTTAATACGGGATCACCACATGTCACAGATTCATTCTGTTGTATCACTTTGGTTTTCCCAGTGGGTGTAACTTAACACAAACCCGGCTATAATTCACGCAAGTTTTCAGCGCTCCCTTTGATGCATTAACCTTAACGCTTGGCATGCTGGGATGGGTAAACATTTCAGCAGACGACAGTTTGAAATATTTTTCCTTATTTATCCCAGAAAATAGGATTTGACTTTTTCATGCAAAGTCAAATCCTATTTTGCTGTGAACATAAGGGAAAATATCAATTTGTCGTCTGCTGGATTAGCCCAGAGAGTAATACAGGTTAAAGCCACAAGAAATATGACACGTTACAAAAGATTTTATGACCCATACCAGAACAGGGTCTTTGTTCATGCGATCAAGGAACAATGTTATAACAAACCAAATGATAACAATAATTGAACCCGCCGTATGAAAACTGAACTTTTGGGTATATGCGGACGGCTAAGGTAAATCTAATCAGGGCACGGATGTGTGTGTGTGTGTGTGTGTGTGTGTGTGTGTGTGTGTGTGTGTGTGTGTGTGTGTGTGTGTGTGTGTGTGTTGGGGTGGCGGGTAGGGGGCTCTTTACCTTCGATATGGTACAGACGTGGGGCTGGAAATTTTATGGCCTTACCTATTCTTGTATTTTGCAAATATCAAAATATACACCTATTCATATATTTGTTTGAAAAAAGGCACCTATTCATATACTACTATAAGAGGATTCCATGACTTTTCATATATTTCGTGTTCTTTTACTTTATATTTTTATATTTTGCTTTAGATTTGTGTGTGTGTGGGGGGGGGGGGGGGGGGGGGGGCGGGGGGGGGGGGGGAGGGGATGTAATCATATACAGAGCTGGGAGAAAATAGACCTAATCATATAAAAAGAGCGTGAAACCCTTATCTATTGATATATAATATGATCAAAATAGCGAGGGTTATTCAAGCGGCACGTCTGTAACATATCTATTAATGGAACAGGACCTCCAGGGGATCAGGGTCTTTGTCTGTCTAATCAGGGCCTTTGATGTAACTTGAAAAATCATGGGCAACTATAGAATTTAACGATTAAAAAAAACCCTGACCAAAATGGATGGATTGGCAGGTTAATCTCAGCTCTCACTGCTCAACTATGCCCCGGCCATCCCTTTAGTACGGCGTGGCTTAATTTACTTTGTTCTATAACTTGTCTGGAGACACGAATAGATTTCCGTAAACAGGAACTGTGTGCAAGCGAATAACTGTGTTCATCCTAAATATTCAGGCACCTCAATGCCTTACCATATTTGTCCTATACTTTGAACAAGTCCATCTCACTACATTTGGATGTGTCTAAAGCTGATGGATGAGTGCCAGACAATGTCAAACCTGATCTGGCTCCGAGGTAATAAAACATTTTTCATGCTCAACTTAGCGGAGCATGAAATTCGTCCTGCAAATATATTTCAAATTACTAACAACTGCAAATTCTTTCTTGCTAACCATAGCTGAGCATGAAAGTGTCTCTGCTAATAGATATGAAAATGCCAACTATTGTCGGCATTTTCTTATCTATTAGCAGACAAACTTTCATAATCTGTATAAACTATTTGCTCAGGCTTATCTGTGGAATACTTAGGTTGTATAAGGTACCAACTGCACATCACGAAAACACGCCTATATAATTCTGACCCCCTTAAACCCCACTTTTATACAGTAAAACTGGGGTTTACAGGGGTATACATTATTTTTCTTATTTCTGTTCAAAATATAGATTGTGGGTACTTGTTAGAACCGCCTCGCCGAGGCGGTTCTAACAAGTACCCACAATCTATATTTTGAGCAGAAATATGAATAATATCAGGATTATTTATCTGAAAATTTTCAATCTTTATGGTGGTAAATTTTCAATATATTTGAATAGGCATGTTTTCGTAATGATAAGCAATGCAATAACACGTGGACAGCTGTGATTAAAGGTCCAAGGGACATCGCTTTGACAGCGAACGTTTTACCTCCTTCCTCCATAGGGACTACTCCAAAAGGTAAAAAGTTCGTCCCTGGAAGCAAATTATTTCTTTTAAAAGCAAATTATTTTTTTTTTGAAAGGATATGAATACAGGGAAGCAAATTGTTGTCTGTAAAGTTTCATTCACTTTGATTTGCAAGTTACCCTGATACTTCCTACCAAGTTTCAAGTCATTTGGCCGTTCAGTTCAGGAGAGGAAGCTCGAAATAGATTTTCAAGATAGCCACCATGGCAGCCATCTTGGATTTACGATCGGAACTATTTTAGCTATTTTTCTCTAGGCCCCGATACGCCCTACCAAGTTCAAGTCAGTTGGCCTTTCATGAGAAGAATTTCAAATTAGATTTTCAAGAAGGCCGCCATTTCGGCTAGCTTGGATTTTTGCAAGTCATCCTGATACCGTACTTTCTACCAAGTTTCGAGTCAAATGGTCTTTCTCTTGAGGAGAAGAGTTCAAAACTGAGGAGAAGAAGTTCAAAATAGATTTTCATGATGACGATCGGAATGATTTTAGTTCTTTTTAATCTACAATTTATGCGGATACCTCCTACTAGGTTTGGCGTCAACTGGCATTTCGGTTCAGGAGAAGAAATTCAAAGTAGATTTCCAAGATGACGGCAGTGGCGGCCATCGTGAAAATTTCAAGTCGGAACGATTTAAGTTATTTGTTATCTATAAGTAACCCCAATACTTCTTTCCAAGTTTCGAGTCAACAGACCTTTCCATTCGCGGGCGGGGCGGGAGGGAGGGATGGGGGAGTTCAAAATAGATTTTCAAGATGGTGGACGTATTGGGTTTCTGATGGGAATGATATTAGCTATTTTTTCTCTTCAAGTTACCACGATACCTCTTTCCGAGTTTCGAGTCAATTGGGCTTTCGTTTCAAGAGAAGCACTTCAAAATAGATTTTCAAGATGACTGCCGGGGCGGCTATCTTGGATTTTCTTGTCGGAATGATTTTAGTTATTTTAAATCGACAAGTATCCCTAATACTTTCGACAAAGTTCCGTCGATTGACCTTTCAGTTCAGGAGAAGAAGCTCAAAACAGCTTTTCAAGGCGGCCTCCTGAACTTCCAATCGGAAACAATTTAATTTGCCAGCGGAGCAGCGAAAAGTTTTTCATCATGGCCGCCATCTTGGATGTCCTATCTAAACGATATTAGCTATTTTTGATCTACAAGTCACTCCGATACTTCCTACCAAATTTTGAGTTAATTGGCATATGGGTGCAGGAGGAGCAATCTTTTACAGAAAATTGTCGACGCCGCACGACGCAAGACGGACGACGGACATTGACCGATCACAATAGGTCACCTTGAGCTTAAAATGCACCCTTCCAAAGTTTATGACTGAGACTTTCTTGAAAATATTCAGGCATAAATGGATTCAGAAAATGTGTCTAGCGATGATTGACTGTCTTGTTTTTGTCACTTTTATTCTACAAACAAGAAACATAAGCCTACTGCGCTCTTCAAAAACAACTATCTCCTAAGAAAGATTATAAACATCACCGTTTGTGGCAAGTATGGTAAGAATAAAGGTATCCGAACACTTAGAGCACAGGGTATAAAGGTCCATATTTTCAATCGCTGCGCCCATTTTCATCTAAATGTATTGAAATAAAAGGTGAAATTGCACATAATGACCTATATCGCCTTTTGTTGGAAAATCATCAGCTTAATTACTCTAAGAAATTAATATTTTTGCTGGTTATTTCTTCGATTTGCTAACAATGTTTTCAAAATACGCCTGCTGCAAAGTGTTTTGACATTTTGTCCCATTTTGCCTACTCACACATTCCCAATGAGATGGCGTAGATAAAATAGGAATAAAATCGATTTCATCCTTTCATCTTTGATACAAAGTAATTTATGATTTATGGGAAAAAATATCCTAGGAAACTTACTTAGAACTGCAAGGTCATTTTAGAAAAAAAACTGAAATCTATTATTTCATCTTTATCTCTGATACAAAGTCAGTTTCAGATAAAACACTCGAATAGATACAAAGTCATTTTTACATATAAAACAGGAATTAAATGAATGAATAAATATTATAAGACATTTCACAGATCACTTATAAAACATTTAAGTAGTTTTAACAAAAATATTTTAGGTGGGTAATTGTCCGCTTTTAGGTTAAGAGGGGGATGGTAAATGTCCGGGTGGGTAATTGTACGGTGGGTAATTGTCCGGGTGAGTAATTGTCCTAGACTCAGACAGGTACATGCCGTTCGACTAGCATCAACATTTATGGCTGTAAGTGCAGACAGTGTAGACAGTGTGTGACTGCGTGGATGCGCACGCTTGTTCATGTCTATCAGTGTTGCCTAAAGCACACGCCACGAACTGCTCTCTAACTCGGAGGAACTGCTTATTCATGTCTATCAGTGTCGCCTAAAGCACAGACACTTTTTTCTAACTCGGAGGAAGTGTTATATAATTTTAACAAATATGCGCACGCTTATTCATGTCTACCATTGTCCCCTAAAGCACACGCCACGCACTGCTTTCTAACGCGGAGGAACTGTAATATAATATTTAACATGCGCACGCTTATCCATGTCTACCGTTATCGCCTAAAGCACAAACACTGCTTTCTAACTCGGAGAATCTGTAGTGTAAATTTTGAAAAAAAAAATACATTAATAATGCCGTTAAATTAGTTCTGTTGTTTTCATTTACCATAACAGCCCTAAGTGTTGGGACAGCCATCCTGAGGAACATTGTAGACCCAGACCAGAGGCCACAGAAGGTGACTTCTGATCAGGATCTACACTGTTTGCCACTTATCAAGTATTATTTTAGGCACATCGGCGTGCACTTACAGGGACATGTACACTTGAAATTCTAGAAGTCCCAGCAAACACATAACGTCGCATCAACGTCGTTACAACGTCGCTGCAACGTCGTGACGTTGCAGCGACGTTGTAACGACGTTATGTGTTTGCTAGGAGTGAAGGTGTCCTAATAGTTGGGGTAAATACGGTATTTATTTATTTATCGTTCCGTCTATATTTTATTAATACAGTCGACTCTTGTTATCTCGAATTCAAAGGGACTCTCTGAAATACTTCGAGATATCCATACCTCGACATATCAGGGTTGCAGAATTGAAGAAAAAAATTATTCGAACAACCACATTTAACAAATATATAAGTAATTGGACTCTTGAAGTTAGAGATATATTGAAAATATTGTGGAAAAGAGGAGAAATTGCTCCTTAGGAGCAATTTCTCCTCTTTTCCACAATATTTTTTACCTGTTGTTAGATATTCCTGTTTAGGCAGGGACCATATTTTCACTTCGAGATAAGCGTTTATTCGAGATAAGCGAGGTCGAGATAACGAGAGTCAACTGTATTTGTTTCATGGTTGTGTATGTGTATATTTCTCACCCGGCATTTCTCTTCACCTGCCTTTTGCAAGTCCGCTAAACCAGGCACATAATAACGATGGTCGTCGCACCATGCTGTGATGGAGTATTATTGAACAGTGATGTCGCACTTTATTCACACCTCTGCACGGAAGGTGCTAAATGGAAGTGATGAAATTGGGCAGTGATATACATACGGGTGAAATATGTGCTGAGTGTAGGTGCAACTTTATACTGACTTTTAATTATATATGAGGTCATCAAAGAACAGCCGCACAACTGTCTAAGCATGCCTTGTCACATATTGACTTGTCTGCCTCTGTGTTAGTTTCATGGCGGCTGCAAGGTAATTAGTACAACTATGCACCCCACGTCTTGTGATTGGCATCGTTTTGTTATTTATTCGTTCTTCATTATGTTAATAAGTATACATAACGCAGACCCCATCTTCCCCAATCATGTATAATGAAAATATGTTTTAGGGATCTAAGCGAATTTTCAGAAATGATCATTTTTTATAACTGATATTGCTGTTGCTGCGGTTGTTGCTATTGCTACTGTTTCTGGTGTTGTTTTGTTGTTTCCGTTTCTCCTTTTTCCCTATTAATCTCTTATACTGCATGAATATGTGTATGTAATAATGTACATACCAAATAGAATGCCTTCTTTTCTCCATATTACAGCTGGGTCTCGCCATGCGGAAACGTGTCTTCGGGCATATGCGAACAGCGAAAGCCCAGAGCGCATCCGTTCAGTCTGATCAGGAACTTCACTGTCCGCTAATAGAATATTTGGACACTATGGAATGTATTAATCGAAAGGAAATGCCCGGATGAAACTATGCGCATGCGTGGGATGAATCTGAATTTGTGCATTTTGCGCATGCTCGAAGACACATTTTCGCTCGGAGCGGCCTATATATATATTAGAGATGCCTTCCCAGCGGGTACACAACGTTGAAACAATGTCAACGTTGATTCAATGTCAATCAACGGTGACCCGACGTTGTTTCGACGCTGTATATACAACGTTGAGACAACGTCGATTCAACAAAGATTCAACAATGATTCAACGTATTGACGTTGAACCGACGTTGTCTCAACGTTGTGTACCTGCAAGGTTGGCGCATTACTCTTGATAAGATGGATGTCCAGGTACCCAGCGGACACACAACGTTCAAACAACGTCGATTCAACGTTGATTCAATGTCATACCCAGCGGACATAAACGTTCAAACAACGTCGATTCAACGTTAATTCAATGTCATGACGTTGAATCAACGTTGAATCGACGTTGTTTGAACGTTGTGTGTCTGCTGAGTAAATACTTTTCTTACTTATGCACGAAATCATATGTTGCGAGGCGCTTCAAATAAGAACCACAACATGTTTTCTTGGGGAAAGAAGAACAAATTTGAATAAATTAGAACAGAAAATGTAGCCTTATCTAGAGCAAAGACTGGATGAATAGAAAATGTCACATAGATGTGTTAAAGTAATATCTTTCTTTACTTAATCCATTTATGCCTAACAGCAAAAAAATGGGACATATACAGACAGTGTAGACCCAGATCAGACGTCTGATCTGGGTCTTCACCGTTTGCATTAAATACATATTGCAATAATAAAAATAACCAGATGCCTCTTCTGGTCCAACGAGTTTAGGTAGGTAACAATCCTCTCGGCATATGGCGTAAAAAAAAATAGCTGTGTTTCCACTACCATGCTGAAAAACATTTGGTCGGTAGGTAGGAGAAACTATTTTTCTATTTTGTCTCCAGAAAAGAACAGGGTACGGCCTGTAATTGCATGAAAATACAGGTATTTTGTTGAGGGTCGGTGCTTTACTATTTTATTTGTCATTTTACTGATAAAAAATAGCAGAGTCGGGTGTTTGAAACAGGCTCGGTCGGGTTTGTGGAAACACAGCTATTTTTTTGATACACTTAAATAGGTCAGTCTCAGTATTAATTGCCTACCAGCAAAATTTGCCTGCAGTTGTATAAATTTACCTTCAGTTGTTTGGGGTCATTCATGTCAAATTGAACTTAGAGTGTTAAGGTTGTTTTTTATGTTATCATTGTCAATACTGAGACACATGAGACGTACAGAAGCCGATAGAAGTTCGCAAATTCAATAAACAAATCCCTTCTGAGGCTTTATAATTCCCTAAACGCAAGATAAGGTTCCTCTATTGGAATAATGCAATTCAACGTGTCACTGGTTTCTTCAGCAGCGTCCTTACAGTCCCTTTAGGGTTTCCTCGGAAAGATCCTGTACGTGATCCCAGGGAAATAACATGGCTTCTTCTTGTAATATGAGGCAGTAGTACTTGTGTTTGTGGTTCTTATTTCTCTGCTTACTTAGACTAGCAGTTACCAATGTGCGAAATAGGGAATAAATTTATTGTTTCGAAAGGAAAGGAGTGTTTAACAAATTCCTAACAATTCCTCATAGTTCCCGAGCAACTCTATACCTCCACCACGACCCCCTTCTTCTCATACCCCAGTCTGCCTTTTCAGAAAACGGCGATAAATTACTCACCTTTTACACGTAAATACGTATGTAAATACAAATGCTGCATCTAATAAAAATCAAGGACTTTATATTATTTCTAAGAAAGGAAGAAACTAAGGGGGTGGGAGGTGCTCAGGAGTTATGAGGAATTCAGGGGCGGATCCAGGATGATTTCTGAGGAGATTTGATTTGATAAAATCACCGTACTTACTCTATGTATTCGGACAGACAGACCTTAGCAAACAGTGTAGACCCAGATCAGAACAGGCAGTACATGTACAATGGACTTGCTGAAGAAACGTATAAAGTAAAGAGGAATGGTGTGAATATTTAGGGTAAATACGGTATTCAAATTTATCAAATTCATCCATTCTAATGAAAATGAAATTTTGAGTCAAAGAGGGGTTCGACAGAATCTCCAACTCAGCGAACCCTTCTGAATCCGCCGTGGGAACTGTTGAGATACAAATTAGATCTCTTTGCTTTGGTTCATCATAGTGGCTTTGATTATTGATAATACTTGTTTCACTGTGATATTTCACTGGTGAGGTAGAGGACCCCTATGCGGACCGAATATGTTTGTGAATTGGAACAGCATCAAAATTAAGGGTGGGGTTTCGCGCGAGAAAAAAAACTGGTTTAATCCACAGTACTTTCTCTACTGGTCGCTCCAATGCGGATGCTCTGTTGCGATTCGCCTTTGTTCGTGCATCGTCGATGCTTTCATGTGTGGTGTTCATTTGTCATTGTTTATTCCTTCTTTTGGTGTCTCGGGAAGACTTGCGTCGTGATTGTGGCATTTCTTGAGTATCTTCACATATTCTCACATCGGTTTGTTTACGTAATATAATAGCGAGCACATCTTCACATATTCTCACATCGGTTTGTTTATGTAATATAATCGCGAGCACATCTCGCGACGCGCTATTATATTACGCGCGTCGCGAACGAAATGAGCTCTATGGTAGGGAATATGACCAAGGCGAAGTACCATACAACGATATATACTTTCAGCAGAAATTGCTCTGACCAATTTTCTTCCTTTTTCTCCCGGAAGTTGTCATCGGACGTTGACAGGACTGGGGCGTACTTGATTATACCGCTAGTCACACAATTTGGGTCTCACAAATAAGCGTCACGAAGTGACAAGAAACAAGTGTCAGTAAGTATCACGAACATATTTTGCTGATTATTTTTATTATTATTATTTATTATTATTATTATTATTACTGATTTATATTATTATTATTATTACTGATTTACATATATTTTTTATAAACTGATATTCATTCTTTAATGGTGCTGTGAAGGACTTTTGAAGAGACTACAGTTAGGTCTGTGCTGTGCTCGCATTTAGGCTAAGCCAAGTGGCATGTAATGTCACTTGGCTAAGCCTGTTTTCATATTATGTCGGATATGGATCCGAACAGCATAACAGCTCTTGAAACTGGTCACCCAGGTATGATTCATTCTTCTTCTTTTCCTACTTCTTCCTCCACCTCACGAAAACATACCTATATAATTTTGAACCCCTTAAACCCCACTTCTATATAGTAAAACTGGGGTTTACTGGGGCACACATTATTTGTCTTATTTCTGCTCAAAAACATAGATTGTGGGTACTCGTTAGAACCGCCTCGCCGAGGCGGTTCTAACGAGTACCCACAATCTATGTTTTGAGCAGAAATATGAAAAATATCAGAAATTGCATCTGAAAACGTTCAGTTTTTGGTGGTGAAATTTTCAATATATTTGAATAGGCGTGTTTTCGATATTGCTTTTTGCCATTATTTATTGTCCTCTGTTTAAAACGCAGCTAACGAGCGCCTCTATCATATGCGATCAGCGAAGGCAGCCTGTACATGCACGCAGTCCGATCAGGGCCTTCATTCTCCGTCTACAGAATTATTGGATAAATACAACACAACGTACAGAGAACGCCCTGATCGGACAGCTCAGTATGCAGACTTACTAGGGCCTTCTTTATTCGAGTATGGCATAAGGGCCTTTTCCCATTTACCCATGATCGCCTTATGAACCGCAACGTGAGAAAACGTACCTTCTGACATGTGCGACAAACATAGAATAAAACCAAGCTATGCTTCCGCGCAGTCTGATCTGAGTCGTGTTTTTCGCATGAAAACACTTTGCATCCTTGGCATGAAAACTCTTTGCATCATTGCCTATCTAAAATGTGCACAGTGAAGACTTTTCAGATTGCACGAATGCACAGTCTGATCTGAATCTTCGCTGGTCGCGCATATCTGAAGGTACACGTTTGGGCTCGTATATTTCCTCTTACAATTTCTGAGAATTTCTACATTTCCCTCTCAAAAAAGGTCTACTCAAAACACTAAAAAGTAAGAATTTTGGGAGCAAGTTCTTCGCTTTCAAAGTAGACCTCTAACAGAAGGGAGACAAAACAGGTTTGAATGAGTTATCTCCTCTGAAAGTGTATCAATTCCATTAAGAAATGTTTTATCTGAACATACATGTGGCTTAAATGTACAGATGTAAGAAACAGATGAAGATGTTCAAAAACTATGAATTTTCCGCTTGGATTTTTAAAAAGTTTAGCAAAATAAACTAAGTTGGAAACTTAAATAAGAATAAAAGTCGACGAGTAAATAAAGAAAACAAATATGGAATAAATAAAGTACGGAATAATTTAGACTTTGCAGTTTTGCATTGAATTTTGGTACTTTGATACAATAAAGAAATAAGCAGTTCAAGGGAAGTAACTCTGTCAAAATAAGTTTATCTCCCTTCTGAAAAGGTGTCTACTCTAAAAGGAAAGAATTTACTCCCCATTTCCTTTCAGAGAAGACATCTTTCCGGAAGGAACTTGGCGTACAGGAAAGCAAACAGGAAGTCACAAAAGTTGTCTTCCTTGGCGGAAATGGCGGACGAAAAAACAAACTGACCAGTCCCCTTAGAAAGGCATCTGATACAGGTGCGAGCTTTTTTCAGTCAACTACACGGAACCCGTCATGTAGAACTTAGATAAGGGTAAAAAGGCACTACCGTATTTACCCTAAGTATTTGGACACCTCAAGTCCTTACCATACTTGTTCTAAAATTTGAACGAGGACAATTTATTACCCGATGTTGCGTCTAAAATTGCTGGATGAGTGGCAAACAGTGTAGACCCTGATGAGACGCCGCGTTTTGCGGCGTCTCATCTGGGTCTACACTGTTTGCTCGGACCTGTCTGTCTGAATACATACGGTAAATATGGTAATCGTTTCATATTTATATATTTATGTGATATATTGTAAAAATATCTTCCTTTTTTTTTTTTTTTTTTTTTTTTTTTTTTTTTTTTCAATATACCATACTATCAAAACTATATTCTATGACAATACAAATTTCAAAAAATTCTAAAACCCCTTTTGTATGACGCATTGTATTACAAAGTACCATCATGCAGACCACTAAAATACAAAATGGATAAGTCCAAACTTTCAAGGGGGAATTATCCACAAGGTAAGAAGTTTAAGAAAATACCATTTAATTGTAGTCCATACTTTTACTTTTCTCAGAGGACACCATTACGAAAACACGCCTATTCAAATATACTGAAAATTTTACCACCAAAAAATGGAAATTTTCTGATAAAAAATTCTGATATTTTTCATATTTCTGCTCAAAACATAGATTGTGGGTACACGTTAGAACCGCCTCGATGAGGCAGTTCTAACGAGTACCCACAGTCTGTGTTTATGAGCAGTAATAAGAAAAATAATGTATACCCCTATAAACCCCTGTTTTACTGTATAAAAGTGGGGTTTAAGGGGGTCAAAATTATATAGGCATGTTTTCGTGATGCATTCATGAAATTCCTCTTATTTTTTTTTTTTTTTTTTTTTTTTTTTTTCGGAAAATAGTCTTTGACATTTTATACATTCCGTTTCCTTAGTAGATAATTTGCATGAAACGTCAAAGACTATCTTCTGTAGAAAAAAAAAATGCCATCAGTTTGTCTGGAGACTGGTTAATCTCAGCATTGGTAATCGCCCCATACATGTGATATGAAAGGATTAAATTACACGCACCAGGCGCAAAGTAACTTCAAGATATGCGGATTGCAAAAGCGTAATCTCATACGCGCAGTCTGATCAGGGTAATCGCTGTCCACTAACATAAAACATCGGACGCTGTAGACTCCAACATACGACGACAAAGCCCCGACGAGACTATGCCGGCGAGCAAGATAATCTAACAGTGTAATTAGTATACTCTCAAAGATTCGAGGCCCGGATCCAGAGAGAATGCGTGGGGTTCGGTCAAAGCCCCGCTTGACTCAAAATTTCATTTTCAGAATTTTTTAATTTGATAAATTTTTGATACCATGTTTATCCTGATAAATAGTCGCCCGTCTTACTCTTTACCTTATAATTCTAAAGTTTCAACAAGATCATTTTACTAGCTAAGAACGTGTCTAAAATTGCTGGATGAGTGGCAAACAGTATAGACCCTGATCAGACGCCGCGTTCTGCGGCGTCTGATCTGGGCCTATATTGTTCGCTCACACTTTTCTGTTCTAATATTTAGGGTAACTGGATAAATTCAAACACCCTCGGAAATTTTGAATCCCCTATTAAATAATTCTGGATCCGCCCGTTGATTCCGACCCTCGTTGCCCATACTTATTATCCTTTACCACTCTATGAGCTGATTCAGCAGACGACAAAAAAAAAGGTAATATTTTTTCTTATTTACCCAGGAAACAGGATTTCATATTTCATGCAAATTGTCTCCCTGTTTGCATGAAATATCAAAGCCTGTTTTTTTGGGTAAATAAAAAAAAATACTTCAAAATGTTGTCTGCTGATATTTTTGACCTGGCAGGCTAAGTGTTAACTTTTTAACTTTAATATGCTGATGGTGAACAGACGACAATTGGTGAGATATTTTCTTATTTTTTCTCGGACAACACGGTTTGATACTTCTTACAAACAATCCTCTATTATCAATGTGCATGAAATATTAAGCCCGCTTTTTCAGGTGCAAAACATAGGAAAAAGAATATCTGAATTATAGTTTGCTAGTATTTTAAATTCAGCATGTTATTTTTTTTTAACATGTACGCTGTTCCTAGTTGATAAAGATCATATTTCGCAGAAAATGCATTCGACGTGTCATAATGTGACATATTATCTAATTAACCGTTAAAGTGCCAAACACAACTGCAGCAGACGACATTTTGAAATATGTATTTTTCTTTATTTTTCATAGAAAATATATTTGATATTTCATGTTAATCGTCTGCTTGACAGACGATTCAAATGAAATGTCTATACTTATTTTCTATGAAAATTTAAAAAAAAAAAAAAAATCAGAATGTCGTCCGCTACAAATTTTGCTTGGCAGATGTAAGTTCCATTTGATACATCCATTTTAATGTTCACATTCTCTCCAGTGTGATTTTGGTTTCAATTTCAGCATCACTATTCTTGAAAATTAACCAGGCTTGCTGCTGTGTCGCGAACTTACAGGAATCAATACACTACTGGAGGAAAAGAGCAGTTTATTTATTAAACCCCGCCTTTTTCGCCTTCTGAGGGCAAAAATCAATATTCATCAAATGAATATTTATGAATTCGGTCACGTGCTATTTGTCGATAAGCTTCCCAGAGCGTATTTGGTGAAAATCGCAATTGTCAGATTTTATTAAGAATTGTAAGGCTTTGCAAAAGTCAAAATACACACGCGGGTTGTGAAACCGTGGAGGGGTTTAACGGGCACAGTTTTATTAAAATGTCAGCCGGATTGGAGTCACCCCATTCCGGATATATGACGGATAGCCCCGGAAGTCCCCCAGCTTCTTTAGCGGATATGATCAGCCGGAATAAAATACTTGAAGGTATGTGATTTCATTTAAAAATACGTTCATTTAATCAGGCTATGCTCTAATCAAACCTTTTCGTGTCACTTGTTCATTAATTCGTAATTTGTGATAACCGGTTTTATTAAATTATGCAATAATATTTAGCGAAAAGATTAATACGAATAAATTGTGGTCTGTCTAAGGTTTTCATATTTTCAATATCAATTTAGATATCAATTTCATCAAGTGAATTGTTATTAAATCAATTTACAGAGAGTTCGCGATCTATCGGGAAATTCATCAAATTAATTTAGTCCCCTCTTCCTAGATTAATTTCATGGATCTTTTTGATTATTTTTTCGAATGTTTGAAACCGTTGGAGAATTACTTTTGTCAATGTTGGGAAAACATATCAATTTGGCTGAAGTTATACTTGGTAAGAGTCGGCGATTCTGATATTTAGGACGTTTATTAAATATACATGTATAAAATATATCAATCAGATGTGTTGGGTAATAACTCTCGGATATTGTCGCTGCTTGTAAGTATTGTAAAGGGAACGCTATAATTATTATCCAGTTTGGCATTATCTACACTGACATCTAAAATAATTCCTTGCAGTTCAATCGTTTGCCATGGATTTTATTTCAAATCTGAACAAACTGGAAATATTTCTCTGTGCTTTCTGAAGCATGTCGTTGAAGTGACAGCTTTCGATGTGTCCTTCAGTAAAACGTTTCGTTTTTCGCGGCTAATTCAAGCTCGTTTTGAGTCCTTAGGAAATTTATCAGACAGCTCAAGAAAACAAATATTAAGGGGTATTTCAGAAAAGTTTCTTATTGTTTACGAAAATGTATATTGTGTGTACACATTTAAACCGTCTCACCGATGTTATTTTAATGGATACATCCAACAGACAATATTTTGTAGAAGATTGAAAATACATCCAAAATTATTCCTATTCCCTGCCGCCCCTCCCCGGCCTGGCGCTATGATTAATCATCAAGGGCTCGAACTACCTATCCACAGAACCAATTTCCATGGTCCCGAAGATGTTCGAGCCATTGACGTTCGACTAAATACAGAAAATACCTAATAGTCATTTAATAGACCTGTAATAAAAGAATTCACTGCCATAAACATTATCACTAGGTACATTGCAAAGACGGAGTACGAAAAATGAGCGATAGTTTTTCTCTTTTACTCCAGAAAAAAAAAAGATCGGTCATTTCGAGTTGAATATAGTCACGTTTTAAAATACCTCAAGCCAGTAACTAACTTGTAGCCTCAAAGACCATTTGTATTATAAAACTGTAATAACGTCGAGAGAGGAAATCACTGGATATTTGTTTTTTTATTATTACATGTATTCATAAAATCTTAAAATATCCATTGAGCATGAATAGTGGATGAATGTGACCAAATAAAACGACTAACTCAGTGCTTTCATATTGTTATCAGGGGCGGGCCCAGGATTATTTAATAGGGGGTTCAAAATTTCCGAGGGTGTTTGAATTGATCAAGTTACTCTAAGTTTTAGAACAGAAAGGTCTGAGCAAACAATAAAGACCCAGATCAGACGCCGCAATACGCGGCGTCTGATCTGGGTCTATATTGTTTGCCACTCATCCAACAATTTTAGACACGTTCTGAACCAGTAAAATAATCTTGTTGAAATTTTAGAATAATAAGGTGAAGTAAGTTGGGCGACTATTTATTAGGGTAAATACGGTATCAGACATTTATGAAAATTAAAATTTCTGAAAATGACATTTTGAGTCAAACGGTGGTTCGACCCACCCCGAAACCCCTCTGAATCTTCCCCTGGTTATGGTTACATTTAACTGAGGTTCCCTACCTCTTCTGTTGATGTCTAGGAAAGACTCTGTTTTGTGACTAGCTTTTGCTGTGTAAAACTTTCATTTTATGCAATGAAACCAAAGTAGTGCCCTTTGCGAACAAGGTAGTTCTAGATCGGTTTCGCGTGCGTTCATTCTGATTTGGACCATTATTGTTTTAGTTTTAATCTCGGTATAATTATCAATCACGGCTCTAGAATTAATAATCAGTAAAACTTATCAATGTTCCGGTCTTAAGAGGCAGACTCTAACATGTTCCGTTACGTATTTACTTTAAGCTTTAGCGCTTTATAAGCTTAATCATTAAACCACAGAAAAAGTCTGACATTTCATTCGAATTGTCTCGAAGATGACAATTAGAATTAAATGTCAAGCTTTTTTTTTGTGAAAGTAGATAAAATATTTTAAATTGTGTCTGCTTTAGTTTATAACTAGCATGTTAAAGCTTAAACTTTCATCTTCTGAACCTCCCTGTGTGTGCTTACTCAAAGTTCAGCACCTCACCTTTTCAGTCGGCAATGTAAGGAACACTTTTTCTTTAACGCTTAGCACTCTGGGTAAAATTTTCAGCAGACGACATTTTGAAATATTTTTTTTATTTTTCCCAGAAAACAGGATTTGACATTTCATGCAAATTGTCTCCTAAGGAGACAATTTGCATGAAATGTCAAATCCTGTTTTCTGGGAAAAATAAGAAAAATAACATCATTTTGTCGTCTGCTGAAAATGCCCAGAGAGTGGTAAAGGTTAAAGGCTCCATATTCCTAAAAAATAGACATTTTTTTATCCAAGAAAGTTTTAATAAATTGATATATAGTGTTAATATCATAAAATGTGGCATTTGACAGCCTGTAAAATTTCAATTAGTCTCTCGTTTTTGAACTGAATCAGAAATGAAATGATTTTTTATCGTATCGCTGAATTAATGTTGGCAACATTAATTCAGAGATATGATGAAAAAAAATCATTTCATTTCAAGAACGAGAGACAAACTGAAATTTTACAGGCTGTCAGGTGCCACATTTTTGATTGCATTCACACCATATATAAATTTATTAAATCTTTCTTGGATAATAGAATGTCTATTTTTGAGGAATATGGAGCCTTTTAATTATTTCTGAGATATAAAAAGAACTGAAGCATCTATTTGGAATTGCGAGCACAGCCTCTCCCATTCCATCATTTTATATATTAAAAGGGGGATTAAGGGATGGGGTGTAGAAATTATGTTGACTGTCACGTGATGGTAAAGTTTAATATCTCTCTCTCTCTCTCTCTCTCTCTCTCTCTCTCTCTCTCTCTGTCCCTCCTCTCTCTCTCTCTCTCTCTCTCTCTCTCTCTCTCTTGTGTACGTGGTGTAAGTGCATGTGTGTGGATGTGTGTGCCAAATACCAATTGTAAGTAAGTCTGCCGAAATAGCAAATTAGTTTTATGTAAACAGCTATCAAACATTCTGGTAGGATGCTGCCTGTTCAAACATTTAAAGCACTGGTAATACCATAACAAAACGCAGAATATAACATACAGTCGGCTCTCGTTATCTCGACTTCGCTTATCTCGAAAAACCGCTTATTTCGAAGTGAAAATCTGGTCTCTTTTTAAACAAGAAAATCTTACAACAGGTAACAAAATAATGTGGAAAAGAGGAGAAATTGCTCCAATTTCTCCTCTTTTCCACAATATTTTCACTATATCTCAATTTATATTTCCACAATATTTCCCCTTTATCTATAACTTCAGGAGTCATATAACATACTACTTTGTGAAATGTGGTTGTTCGATTTATTTGTCCTCAAATCTGCAAATCTAATATGTCGAGGTACGGATATTTCGATGTATTTCAGAGAGTCCCTTGGACTTCGAGTTAACAAAAGTTGACTCTAAATATGACTGGACTCCATGTGAAACCTCATGTACCCTTAGTATTCGGAGAGATATGCCTGAGTAAACTGTGTATGCCCTGATTGGACACCTCAAACATTTGATCAGGATCTACGGTTTCCCACTCATCCGTAAGATTTTAAATCATCAAGTGATGAAATAAAGTTATTAAAGTATAGGACAAGTATGGTAAGGAGTGCCAGCCAAGTAAACACACAACGTTGAAACAACGTCCATTCAACGTTGAGTCAACATCAAGACGTTGTATCAACGTTCAAACAACGTTGTTCAAGCGAAAGCAACGTCGCTTCAACGATGATTCAAGACGTTGAATCAACGTTGAATCGACGTTGTTTCAGCTTTGTGTACCCGCTGGGAGAATACTAAGGGGAAATAAGATAGATAGTTTTTGTTTTTTTGTTGTTTTTTTTATTGTGTGTGTGTGTGTGTGTGTGTGTGTGTGTGTGTGTGTGTGTGTGTGTGTGTGTGTGTGTGTGTGTGTGTGTGTGTGTGTGTGTGTGTGTGTTATTTCTCCAAGAAAACACACTTTTTGAGTCTTCATCGGTATTTTTTAACAGCACCATAATATTTTGCAGAATTCTTGGTGATTCTAACGAGTATTCATAACCTATATAATTTGAGAAGTAAGTAAAATATTAATATTAATATGACATACAGGGGTATGAAACACAGCATGTAAAAAAGACAATGGCTTGAAATAAAAGTGACAAAATATTGTTACAGTAAGACACATATCAAATATACTGATAATACAACATATATAACAGTTGATGGTAGTTTTGGATCTTTGGAACGTGACTTGAAATTGTTCCGAGCGGCTGCGGAAAATGAACGCCACATCATATGTTCTTAAGGGGACTTAACAACATCTGATATGTGGTAGACTTCCAACCATTTTCATTCAAGAAAGACAACATTTGTTACTTCCTGTTTGTGTTCATACACACTAAGGCCCTTCTGAAAAAAGAGTCTCCTCTAAAAGGAAAGATTTTGCTCCCAAGGGGCTAAATTCTTTCCTTTTAGAGTAGACTAAGGGGAGTATTTTCTTTCCTTTTAGAGTAGACCCATTTTCAGACAGTAGCAAAACCATCACGAAAACATGTCTATATAATATTGACCCCCGCCCCACTTAAACTTATATAGTAAAACTGGGGTTTACAGGAGTATACATTATTTTCCTTACTTCTGCTCAAAAACATAGATTGTGGGTACTCGTAAGAACCGCCTCGCCGAGGCGGTTCTAACGAGTACCCACAATCTATGTTTTGAGTAGAAATATGAAAAATAGCAGGTTTTTTTTTTTATCTGCAAATTTTCAGTTTTTGGAGGTGAAATTTTTTGTATATTTCAATAGGCATGTTTTCGTAATGAATTTTAACAGAGTTGTCTCCCTTGAGGGTTGATTATAAAGTCAAAGAATCCAGATCGAATTTACCCTCATAGATCAGTCAAAACAAGTTGGATTTATCAACGATAAATACGGTATATTGATAATTGATAAAAATATTTGGCTGAAATATTAAATTAGCATTGTTGATTTACAAAAAAAAAAAAAAAAAAAAAAAAAAAAAAAACGTCCCTAGAAAGTGCTGTGAAATACGATATTGTGAAACGCTGCAATTCATACCATATTTACCCTAAAGATATAGACACGAGGCCTATCATTATATAATTTTGACCCCCTTAAACCCCATTTTTATATAATAAAACTGGGATTTACAGGGGTATACATTATTTTTCTTATTTCTGCTAAAACCATAGATTGTGGGTACTCGTTAGAACCGCCTCGGTGAGGCATTTCTAACGAGTACCAACAATCTATGTTTTGAGCAGAAATATGAAAAATATCATGATTCTTATCTGAAAAAATTTCAGTCTTTGGTGGTGAAATTTTCAATATGACTAGGCATGTTTTCGTAATGGCAAACAATGTAGACACGAGTCAAGCATACTGATCATGATCTGGACAGAATGAGACTCCATCAGCATCATACAAGAAGCAGTAATAGATTGTGAAGCGAATTTGTTCAATTTTTAGGCTTAGTATATATGTACCGGTATTATGGGTAAAAAAAAAAAAGTTTAGTTGTCTGAATTATTGGAGAAATTACGATGAAAAAAAAAATCCTATTTCCAGTTTTACGGTTGCTCAGATTTCTGTTGGAAACGTGGTCGTGTTGCATCGTGTGTCCCATCTCAAATACACTTTAACTTTCTTTATGTTATATCATCAGGTGACAAGCAGTATTTGTGTGTGTGTGTGTGTGTGTGTGTGTGTGTGTGTGTGTGTGTGTGTGTGTGTGTGTGTGTGTGTGTGTGTGTGTGTGTGTGTGTGTGTGTGTGTGTGTGTGTGTGTGTTAGCTAAAATTAAGGCTCAACATTTAATTCTTCTGAGGCAATTTAAATGAAATGTGGTCTTATTTTCTGTGAAATAAAAAGAAATATTTTAAATGTTGTCTGCTGTCATTTATAGTCAGAAACTTGATAATTAAGCTTTCAACTTCGCAACCTCTAAACTCTTATCTTTGCATAGTAAGACTAAGTGGACAACACAATAAACAAAATTTCATAAATGATTTCTGAGGACTTAAACATAACCATAAAAAAAAAACACTTCAGAATTCAGGTACTACACCCTTTCACCATTTTGTATAGTAAATCGAATCGGGGACGGGGTCGGTGGGGGCGGGGGGCGGCGCAGAAATTAGTGAAGAAGGTCACGTGATGTGTCTTACAGTGAGTGCCGAAAAAGAAGGAACTAATGTTTTGGTGACATAGTAATTGCTCGATTAAATATTACTATCACTTGTATGGTTTCATTTCTTTCGCAAATTCTTTTAACGCTTAGCATGTTGAGTAAACATTTCAGCAGACGACAATCTGAAATGTTTTCTTATTTTTCCCACAAAATGGGCTTTGACATTTCATGCAAATAGTCTGAAATGCCAAAGCCTAATTTCTGGAAAAAAAAAGAGAAACATCATCAATTTGTGAGCTGCTGAATTACTGTTATAATTGTTATTATTATTGTTATTATATTATTGTTATTATTATTATTATTATTATTGTTCTTGTTGTTATTGTTATGAGCATTCGGATTCAATTATCCTCCAACCTTGTTAATATTTCGTTTAGTAAATAGTTTAACCCGAATTTTGTAAGTGCCGAAAACAAATATATATATATATATATATATATATATATATATATATATATATATATATATATATATATACATATATATATATATATATATATATATATATATATATACATATATATATATATATATATATATATATATATATATATATATATATATATATATATATATATATATATATATATATATATATATATATATATATAACTGACCTTGTTGGTTTACAAACGCAGGTTGAAACTCGAATTTATTGTCTCTATTAAAATAATAATATACATGTTTTCGGAATAATCGCGAAAAAACGAAAGCCCAGATCAGCCACGTAATACTGTAATTCTTATCACAACCACATTCCATGCTGTATTTTATTGTCATTGTCTATTAATCCTTTATGCTCTAGTCATAAATGAAGCAGATGGCATTTTTGTTCGTTTTAGTTTTATTATTATTATTATTTTTTTTTTTTTTTTTTTTTTCAGAAAAATAAGACATGACATTTTTACTTAGCAGACGATTCACTTGAAATTCCAAGTCTTATTTTCTCTGAAAAAATAGTAAAAGAAATTTTGAATGTCACCTGTAACAGTTTTATTATTATTATTATTATTATTATTATTATTATTATTATTATTATAAAGAAACAATGAAGCCGAATTCCATTAGAAACTGTATTAGCATTGAAGCTGACATTATTATTATTGTTATTATTATTGTTATTATTGTTATTATTATTGTTATTATTATTATTATTATTATTATTATAAAGAAACAATGAAGCCGAATTCCATAAGCAAATGTATTAGCATTGAAGATGACATTATTATTTTATTACTGTTATTTTATTTATTGCTGAGTTAGTGATTTATTTATTTACTTATTTATTCCAGTCGGAGAAAAACTCTATCCGTTACGATGTATATGTCTAGTAAAATTTATTTATTTATTTATTTATTATGGTATTCTCTATTTGTCCAGTATTGGAAAATTGTGAGCCATTCGGCGCTGCATTTGTGTGACTCAGTTGCCTGGTAGCGTTAAAAATCTGCTTGATTGATTGTCGGTCATTTTACAAGGGAGGTAACTTTTGTGATTTCCTATTCGTTTTCCTGATCACCAAGCTCCTTCTGTAAAGGCGTGTACTATAAAAGGAAGGAATTTGCTCCCACAGGGAGCAAATTCTTCCATTAAGCGTACACCCCTTTTCAGAAGGGAACAAAACCATTTGATAGAGCTGCTACCTTGAAAGTATCCATTTCCTTTGTTTGTTTGTGTTGAGATTTTACGGCCCAGTCAACCCAATGGGGTCATGTCGAGCGCGGTCAGTTTATCAAATCACATTTTTACTGGGCAGGCTAAGCCCTCTAAGCGGTTAACCAGTATTGTGCACAGTCTTTCAACAGAACTGACAACTGTCCCTTCTTGAATCCGCGGAAGGGAGTTGAAATAGCTGCGTATCTTTGTCAAATTAGCAGATGGACAAAATAAGCATTTCGCTTTTGTTCAGATCCTTTAGCTACAGACATTAATTTGTTAATTTCAGTGCGTTTGAAAATAAAACGGTCCACGCATTGCGAAAATGTGCCTTAGGGCATATGCGGACAGCGAAGGCCCGGATCAGCCTGCGCGTCCGCACAGTCTGATCAAGCCTTCACTGTCCCTTAACAGTATCATTAGGTACTCCAGAATGTGTGAACTGAGAGCAAAGGCCCGGATGATCCTTTGCGCATGCGCAGGATTATCCTTTTCGCTTGACGCGGCCCAAATGTGTTTAAACAAATACATGTATATGTACTGGACATTAACGATTGGTTGTTCGGACACACTGCTCAATATGGAAGAACCAATAGAATACAAATACAATATGCCCCGACAGCGTCATCAATATTACTTATTAAATAGACCAGATCAACGTATGCTAAAATATAGTACATTATTAAAGGACCAAACATCACGCAACTTGCCGTTCGTTCAATACCCGGTGTACTAACACTGAAAATTACCGTATTTATTGTAAGTATTGGACACTAAACTTCCTTACCATGCTTGTCCTAAAATTTGAACAAGTCCATTTTGCATTCTATTAAAGTGTGTAAAATTGCTAGATGGGTGGCAAACAGTGTAGACCCTGATAAGACGCCGCATTGCGGTGTCTGATCTGGGTCTACACTGTTGTCTCAGGCACGTGTCCCAACATTTAGGGTAATTACGGTAATGCTTCCGTCTCCTATCAGTAGAGATCCATTGAAAATCCGCTTAAGAAGCTTTCAATAGGGCTTAAGGCACATCACATATGACAGACAGACAGCAACGTCACCGGTTAAGCTGGGTTTTAACGTCACGCGAACAGGTGATATCGACAACAGAAGGAAATCAAGCATGACACATCGCAGGTAGAATCTATTTACGAGATCAAAAGGACCGCCGCACGCGCACCTGCCGGTAAATTGACAGATAACGGTACATCCAACTACTTTAAAATGATTAATAGAGATAAATGTGGAGTGAATTCAAACCAGAAAAACGACGAACATATTATTAACTTGCAAATGTTTTTCCCAAATAAAATGAAATGTCGTTATTTGAACTGACTGACCGGAGCAAATGTATTTTATTCCTGTTATTAAAACCTGTTCACATTCACTTCTACGATTAAGAATCACTATTTTTGCAGTGGAACAAAGAAAAAAAGAATATTTTCCTGCTTATGGTCATTTATTTATTTATTTATTTACTTTAGCTACGTTTTCTTTCCACCTGAAATTGATAAATTGGGAGGGGAAAGAAATCATGCTATATAAAATAAAAAAAAAAATCCTTTAGTCTATTTTTATTGTTGATTTCATCATATTTTTAGACTTCCGTCATAATGTGATATTTTCTGATACTGTAAGGTGTTGCATACAATATATATTTTCGCGTGGGAAAATCTGTATCTATAGTACCCAGCGAAAAGTTCTGTATACATAGTTTGTTTTGTTTTTTTTTGTTGTTGTTTTTTTGTTGTTTTTTTTTGTTTGTTTTTTTTTGTTGTTTTTTTTTTTGTTCTTATTAGCGACATAGCTCTAGATAAGGTGTGTTTTGTTTTTGTTTATTTGTTGTTGTTGTTTTTTTTTCAACAGGAAAATACTGATATTTTTCTTATGTCCCTACATACACATATGTTGTGGGTACTCATTAGAAGCGCCTCGGCGAGGCGCTTCTAATGAGTACCACAACATATTTTTCCGCAGAGAAATAATAAAAATATTAAGTGGGGACACCATTTTATCTGGAGCTATGCAGTAATGAAACAAAAATAGATATCTCATACTAAATAATAATGAAATTACATCAGGTGAACAAAAAAAGGAACAAATTTTTAGCTTATACATTGATTTTCAAATGCAGAATTAATTTATATTTGCTAATTGGATTAGAAGTTAAACTCGAACACCGATGGCTCGTTTACTATGGCTAGTTCGAACTTGTTTTTCAGTCCCTGCGAAATTCTTCCGAT